>JAQPZY010001608.1:5267500-5406924 GCA_029931535.1 Margaritifera margaritifera | reverse complement strand
CCCCACTGTGGGCCTCACAAGAATTTGAAGGGACCATCAACATAGGTCCTTCACAACTGCACCTAGCCCAATCGCAATCGGCCAGGAAGCGTTACTAATGTGCAACGACCTCAGGGGCCACCTGCAAAATTTCTTTATGCAGGATACAGCCCCAATAAAAGTGCACAACCTCAAATGAGACCCCCTCGGTCAGTCCGGTCCTAGGCTGTGGACCTAGGCGACGAGGTAACCCTAGGAAGAAGTTCTACAACCCACCTTCCTTTTCCCAAGGAAGGAGGGGGGGGGGGACGGCCCTAGGGACTCGCACCCTCTCCTGCCATCCATTCCTCTCCCAAAACATCCCCGTAGGGGCTCGCCTAGGCCTCTTTTCAGAGGCTTGGGCAAGTTATCCCGGACGATGGGTGGGTCCTTTATCTTGTTAGCGTGGTGTTACCGTATTCAGTTTCGGGAAAAACCCCCACTATCAAGGACCCCCATAGTTCTTTCAATCAGACCACTCTGGGGAAACTAAGGGAAGAGTTAAATACCCTTATACAAAAAGGGGCAGTTGAGAGGGTCCTGAACGATCAGTCCCCTGAAATTCTACTCCCGAATCTTCCTGGTCACCAAGAAAAGTGGGAAATTTCGCCTTATTATCGATCTCTCCCCCTTAAACTGTTTTCTTTTGGAGGAACCATTTCAAGATGGGGAAAGACCACCTCCTCAAATCCTGAAAATGCGATGCGTCCAACGGATTGGCAGGCTTCCATCGACCTTCAGGATGCATTATCTACACATACCGATTTTTTCCACCTCATCGGAAATATCTACGGTTTTGGTTGGACCAGGAAGTTTTTCTATTCCGGTTCCTGCCGTTCGGAATAGCTTCAGCACCCAGAGTTTTCACCCGAGTTATGGGAGTAATAGCGTCTTTTTAAAACTACGAGTACTGGGAAAACCCCGATCCTCCAATACTTCTAGGAATGGTTAATCCACAACGTTCAGGTTCAGTCCCTCCATAAGGATCTGTTCCGTTGTTGGTCCACAGTAAACTCGATTGAGTCTCTTACCCAACCTCGAGAAGTCAGAACTGATTCCTTCCCAAGGACTTCGTTTATGTAGGAATCAACTTCCTCACAAACCAGAACTTAGTCCGGGTTCCCGGGGAGCGTATAGATCGAATCCTGGCACTCTTAGAGACACTACGAGTAAAAAACCCGTGTTGTCTGCTCGCCTTTAACCTATCCCTACTGGGAACCTTGAACTCTGCTGCAGATCTGGTTCCCTTAGGACGGCTCCATATGCGCCCTCTACAGTTTCTCTTACTCGCAAGTTGGATACCACACAAGGATTCTCTATCGGCTCTGATTCCTCTAGGACCAGATTTCCTTCATCATCTGCGATGGGTGGATGAATCGAGACAGTTTCCTAGCTGGAGGTCCCCATGCACGCTTGGATCCCCACTCCTACCTGTTCGCCCACGCGTCAGATTCCGGTTGGGGTGCTCATCTCGAGTCTGGAGGGTATAACTCTTCAGGGGCATTTGGAGCCTTACACGAGTCGTCCCTCAATATAAACTAACCTAGAAATGAAAGGCTGTCTTTCTAGAGTGACTAGGGTGCGTCGACAGAGTAAGGGGTCGATTGTGTCATGGTCTACTCGGACAACACGTCTGTCGTAGCGTAACTCCGACGTCAAGGAGGCACACATGTCCCTTCTCTTTGTGTGGAGGTCTGGAACCTCCTCCGCTGGGCTACCTCGGAGAACACCTCCCTCCAAGTTCGCCACATCCCAGGGAAAAAGAACAACTTAGCGGACAGTCTGTCCAGGTCAGGCAAATCAGTTCTCACAGAATGGTCCTCTTCACCGCGAAGTGACAGAGTCCCATTTCTCACTATGGGGAAGGCCCCTCGTGGACTTGTTTGCGACCAGGCTCAACAACAGACTCCCCTTTTACGTCTCCTGGTCCCGGACCAGAGAGCGTCGGCAGTTGGATGGCATTCAGCTTCCAGTGGGGAAGTCTGTTCGCTTTATCGCCTTCCCACCGTTCCAATTGCTTCCCCAAGTTCTGCAAAAAGATAAGAACTTCCAACTGGGCCGGATCATTTCTCAATAGGGCTCCGTTGTGGCCCCAGAACGATCGTGGTTCAACGTACATCCTTCTAGATCTATTGATAAGATCAACCCAGATCTCTCTCCACCGGGAGGGAACTCTTTCGTGTCCACAAACACAGGGGCTCCCTCCTACACTCAAAAACAGCCCCGCACACATTCTCCACCTTCACGCTTGGTTCATCTCAAGCGAAAATCTATCCGCTCAGAAAAACAAGTTTTTTCAGGGGCCGGGTTGCCAGTTTGCATCATTCAGGCCAGGGGATAGCTTCTACATCCAAGGTCTATAATGCCAGGTGGCGGAATCTATTCTTGTGATTGGTTTTTGCAGTAGGAAAAAAACGTTGGTTGATCCCAGCTGTTCCTCTTATAAAAAACTGCCATTGCTGATTTTCCGTTTTGTTCCTTTTCGAGAACAAAAAAGATTGTTCAGTAATTTTACTATCAAGGGCTATAGAGCCCGGCCATTTCTAAACCACAGACTTTAAATTTTCTCTCAGGGCTCGGAGATTGGTTCAGATCCACACCTTGACCGATCTCATTTAAGTATTTTGAGCTACAGAGGACTTGTCCAACTCGCTCTCTGATGGCCTAGATGGAATCTATTCATGTGTTTTATTGGTCCTTTAGCAACAAAAAAAAAACCCCCCCTATGAAAAAAACCTCCCATTGAGTGAGGGGGATGGGGGGGGGAAGGGGGGGGGCCCCATCCCCCTTTTCAGGATCTCACACTCAAGGGGGGGAAAATTTTTTCTTCCCCAATACCCCCCCCCCAACCCTCCCACAAAAAGGTGGGGGTGGGGGGGGGGGGGGGGGGGGGGGGGGGTGGGGGGGGGGGGAAAAACCCCAGGTAAATTTTTTTATATAACTCGCTTTGTACGTCTGCGGAGATGACGTAGCGGAGAGATTCATGCATTGGTCTGTTGACACTGGCTGTCTCCGTTTTAAATGGCAATTTTGAATCCGTTTCCCACCCTTTGTCAGCCAGGATTTTTCAGCCAAAAATCAGTTACATGTCGGTAGCTCCATCACCTATAGAGATCCCACAGTCTTAGTCAGAATCTGTGCTGGGGATGATCAAGATAGGCTCTTATGCCCAGTTAGGGCACTGCGTTTCTATCTAATGCTTCAAAGGAAAAAAAGGGCCAGGAAAACGTCTTTTCCTTCATCTTAAGGGCTCCGTTGATATTTCGGCCTCCACGATTTCAATGGTGGATTGTCACCACAATTAAAAAGAGCTTACCCAGTCCCCTTACTGATAGAGACCTTTCCTTTATGAACTAAAAGCCCATGAGGTCGAGCCGTCGCTGCCTCATGGGCCTATCTAAATCACTCTTCTCTGGAGGACGTCATGAAGGCAGCTTTTGGCGATCCCATACTACTTTTCGTCCTTCTACCTCCGCTCATTAGCACATCAAAAGCGCAGGCATATTTTCTCTGGGTCCCATAGTTGCGGCACAACATGTGGCCCAGAAGGACTCCAGCAAATAGTAAAGTGGACCTCTCCCCACAAATGGTGAGTAGTTTACATTTTTACTCTGTTTTTGATCAGTTTAACATCAGCTACCCACCTAACTGACAAATTCAGCTATATAATAGTGATGGGTAACATGTATTGCTGCTATTAAAATGTAGTTTTTTTTGGGTGGGGGGGGTAAACTAAATTTCTAATTATGCAATACTTACCCAATCACTATTACAAATGCCCCCATCTCTCCCACCCCGCTCCTGATGTCCTGGCGTAATTTCGTCTATGAAAAAGATGAATGTTCGCGCAGGTGCAGAAAGATGCATGGGTGTGATGTGGCTTGTTGACAAATTCTCCACTTTAAGTGGGAGAATGTTTTCACATCGAACGGACGAGTTTTTCGACACGAAAAAGTAATAAAGCTATATAATAGTGATGGGTAAGTATTGCATAATTAAAATTTGTTTTACCCCCCCCCCCCCCCCCCCCCCAAAAAAAAAACTACATTTTTGGTAGGATTACTTTATATACATTTTGTACAGTACATTTTGGTAGGATTACTTTATACATGTCTTGCACAGTACATTTTGGTTGGATTACTTTGTACATGTCTTGCACAGTACATTTTGGTTGGATTAGTGTGATGCATAATTGGAGGTTGTGATGGATAATATTAATACATGTATAATGGGATTTATAGCTGCTCTTGGATAGGGTTCATCAGGTCTGTTTACATTATTAATGTACTTAGTTTAGTCAAGATGATGGATAGATGCATAATAGTATGATTCAGCCAACAAACCCTCTCCATCATTGTAGTAATACCCTTATTTTCTCACAGGCATCTTTTCATTCATTTTGCCCAGAATAGGCAGATTAGGAGGTTTTGGAGGGGGAAGAGCAATGGATTGTTTGAGGCTGGGGGTGGGTTGGGGACTGCCCCAACGTCTTGGCGTTGTCGCAAGCCACATTTGATTAACCTGATTTGTGGACAAATGAATATCATGTTGAATGACTTGCATTGTATGTTCCCATTTATGACATCATCTAAAAGTGATAGTTGGAGAAAGGTCATTTTGATGATACTACTTTCTCACACCTTGGTTGAGATATATAGACATACATGTAATAGTGGTTTTATGACTTTGCCACAATTATTGCAATATCCCAAAAATATGTCTTCTCAAAGTTAATCATGAGGATTTGGGCTGTCATCTCAGCACCTTTTTATATGCCCACCATAGGGCAGACTGTATTATGATATCAGGCTGTCTGTCCATCTGTCTGTCTCTTACCAATTTCATTTCTGCACAATAACTTTAGTTGTCCACCATCTATAGTTAGCAAACCTTGTGGAGTACTTGCACTTGGGGTAAGTGGGAACCTTATCAATTTCAGGCTCAAAAGCTCATTGTCAAGGTCACTGTCACTGAAAGAAGGAAAATGGTTTCTGCACAATAAAACTTTGTGCATAGCTTGCACGTCGGGTAAGGAAGAACCATATTAGTTTCAGGGGTAAAAGGTGAAAGATCATGGTCACTGACAGAAAGAAGAAAAATGTTTTTATGCACAGTGACTAGAGTTCTCCGTTATCTACAGTTACCAAACTTTGTGGATGGCTTGCACTTAGGCTGAGGAAAAACCCTATCATTTTGGGCTCAAGAGGTCAAAGATCAAGGTCACTCTGATTGAAAGAAGAAAAGTAGTTTCTATACAACAACTTGTGTTCCCATCATTTATTGTTCCCAAACTGTAGTGGATGGCTTACACTTGGTTGTAAGCAGATTTTGGAGTGATTTTGGAGTGAAAAAGTCAAAGGTCACTGTGACTGGAAGAGTGAAAATGGTTTCCACACAATAACATTAGTTCTATATGACATACGTCAACAAACTTTGTGGATGGATTGGAACTGGGTTTAAGAAGAAGGCTATGGATTTGGGGGATCAAAAAGGTAAAGGTCAAGGTCACAGACTGAAAGAAGAAAAATGGTTTATGCACAGTAAAAATACTTATGCATCACAGACCTAGCCCAAACTTTGTTGATGGCTTGCACTTAGGGCAATGAAGAAGCCTATCGATTTTGGGTCAAAAGGTCAAATTCACTGTGGAAGAAGAAAAATGGTTTCTGTGCAAAAAATTTCAGTTATCTACTTAGAGGACTGACTATTCAATACGTAGTGGACATATAATGTGCTTTTCAGAGTATTCTTATGAGATATAGTCCTTGGTTCTGAATTGATAATTTATGTAAATTGGCATTGTAAGTGTTCTGTGGGATTGGATCTGTTCCCTAAAGGTGGAGACAGCATGGTTTGAAATGAAGGATTTAGTTTAGAGATGTGCCATTGGGGCTGGAAAAAATTCCTTGCCTGGCAGCTTACAGGGCAAGTTGCAAGTTTGTTGGACAAATTAAATTACATTTTACTTGCCCAGACTTCAATACAGAATATACAACAAAATATCTAGACTTGGATGCAGTTTTATGCAAATATTTATTCTGGGCAAGTATATAATTACAGATTTTGTTTTTCTCTTCCCTGTCATACTACTTTGTTTTTTTATATATGTGGTACACTTACATTGATGAAGAGATTGATTCATTGATTGATTGGTGTGTAATGGCACATCAGAACATGAACGGTTATACCATGCTGAGGCAATTGGAGTAAAGTGTCTTTCCCAGAGACACATCACAGGTGGCGACCTTCACTGATCTGGGCTGGATTTGAAACTGCACCCTTTTGGTCACAAGTATTGTACTGTATTCTAAACACTGATTCACCACGACTCCCATGATCAAAAGCCTTGATCTAGATTCTTACTAACTTTGTCTGGGTCTTCCCTGTTTACAATGAGGTTCTGTTCAGCATGTTCATCAATAATTTCCTCAAGTCTGTTCATTTTATACCTGGGCATGAAAGACGATCCTAGTTGACGATGTGAAAATGATTTTTTGCACTCTGTTGGTCTAGGGTATAGTGAAATAGCTGATTTCTCTTTATACTGTTAGCCTTTCAGAATCTGATTGCACCACTTCAGAATTGTGATCAAGATTATTCAGCAACTACATGTACATTATGAAAATTGAGACTGATCATGTCACTTTTGTGGTATTTATGCATGCATGTAGCAAACACACATATGCAAACAGTACATACTCAGATCTGCCAATTATAATGTGCCTACAGCTCAGGGTTTGCACTGTTCACTTGAAATTATAAGTACCATCTATACTTGCTTATAAGTCAAGTCCAACTGCAAATTGCACAGACCCAGATATGCCATTGCATAATGGACTGGAATATCTGGGTCAGTGCAGTTTGTTAGGAGTAATCAGTAGAACAAACAACATAGACCCTGATCTGCCAGCACATTATGCGACAGCAGATCAGGGTTTATGTTATTTGCAGTTGGACTCGACTTGTAAGCGAGTATATATAGTAGGTTTGAAACAGTAGTGAACCCAATAGATTGGTGCATTGTATGCAGGTAGATATGAGTGTGCAGTCTGCATTTTGACGTGCTTTATACAAAGATAAATAGATAGGTTTTCAAAGTTTTTTAGATGGCTTCTAGCATATAGCTCAAAACTATAGTGTCAGCTTTACATGTCCTACATTGAACCTGAATATTTTATTCATGCTGTTTGTGGAACCACAGTGGTTTGGTGATTAGTGGAGCCACAGTGGTTTGGTGGTTAGTGGAACCACAGTGGCTTGGTGGTTAGTTTGTTGGACATGCAAAAAGAAGAGTGTGGGTTTAAAACCTGCCATTGGATTAACCCGGGTCAGCTGCTGTGGGCAAGGTACTTTACCTTACTTTCCTCAGGATAATATAACCTTCATGTGTCGGGGTGCTGTAAAACACTAGAAACCAAACCAGACAAACCCTTGCCCATGTGTAACTGTAGAATTTCTTCATTTCAGCATTGTCTCAGATGATGGTACAGACTGTAGTCTTATTTTAACCATGCCAAATCAGAACTGAAAGGCCTTGAAAAAGAAAGAAAGAATCAGTAGAATTTACATTTTTTTTTATATTTCAGTTAATATGCAAGGTAGAGATTGTGTGACAGTCAAAGACTTTGCTCTTCTGAAGGTATTGGGAACAGGTGGTAAGTACAGAAACTTTTAATATACATGTTTACTTCGCATAGAAGGGTACAGATTTTGTAGATATGTGTGTAATGGGCTGGTAGATTAAGATCTCAATTGTATTCACAGAACTGTGCCAAATGAAGGACTTTGCCATAATGTTCCACATTCAAAGTTACTGCAGTGTTTTAGTTGTTGTTCTTGAGGTGGTGATTATTGGTGTGTGTGTGACCTTATGCTTTTGGCTTTGACATTGTGAATTTTGCTACGTGACCAAAAATATGGACTGAATTTATGAATTTTACCATGATAATAAAGGGTTCAACATAGCTGTGCTAGAAGAATACTGTTTTGTCAGATACAGTAATGTATCATCACCCTATTATGATTAATGATATAAAGGATATTACATGTAAATATATTTAATTTTTGAAACTTGTTTTCAAGGTAATTTTTAGCAGCGTAGGTGTTGCTCCTCTTGCATTCATATTACTGGCATAACAAGATGGCAATATTTGGTTCATGTTGTTCATACATAGTTGTCATCTTTTTTTTGTTACATACAGTACCAGTGTATGAAATAATATTTTTATACATAGTTGTCATCTTTTTTTTTGTTACATACAGTACCAGTATATGAAATAATATTTTATGGGATGGTCTGTTGTCTGTCTGTCTGTTAGCACAAGTTTGTTATCTATCCTCCTAAACTACATGGAGGATTGCCTTGAAACTTTACACACACATTCATCCATGGTCTAGTAGGTCATAAATGAAATGGTGCTGCTAGGACATCCCATATGGGCCATGACAGCAGCCATCTTGAGAATCTGGTTATCACTACTTCTTCTTAATGAACGGCCATATCAACATGAGGTATTCACTAAAAGACTTCTTATGATGTCTTGTTGGTCTTCAGTGAAAATAGTGCTGATCTGCAGTCCAATTTGACCAACACGGTGGCCATTTTGAAAATCTGGTTATTGCTACTTCTCCTGAATGGATGGTCATATCAACATGGCGTTTTTACTAAAAGACTTCTTATGATGTCTAGTTGGTCCCTAAATGAAAATAGTGCTGATCTGACAGCCAATATGGCCACCACAGCAACTATCTTGAAAATCTTTATATTTCTACTCCTTCTGAATGGATGCTCATATCAACATTTGATTTTCACTGAAAGACTTGATGTCTAGTTGGTGCTAAATAAAAGGGTGCCGATCTGACATCCAATATGACCACCATCTTTATAATCTTGTTATCGCTACTCCTCCTGAATGGATCGTTGTATCAAAATGGGGTTTTCACTAAAAGACTTCTTATGGTGTCTAGCTGGTCCTAAATAAAATGGTGTTATTTGACATCAAGTATGGCCACTATGGCAGCCATCTTAAAAATCTTGTTATCACAACTCTACTTGAACAGAAAGTAATATTGACATGGGGTTTTTACCAGAAGACTTCTTATGATGCCCAGTTGGTCTTAAATGAAAATGGTGCCCATCTGATGTCCAATATGGCCACCACAGCAGCCATCTTGAAACTCATTTGAATTATCTATTTTTTTGAATTTATTTATTTTATAATTACAAGGACTGTTTATCCTGTATTGTGTCGACAAACAAGGCTAACGTTTGAATTACAAAACATAAAACCACCGTGGTATTATATAAGGTTTTTGTTTCTTCAGTGTCAATACAGGATGAACTGTCCTTGTAATTATAAAATAAATAATTCAAAGAGTTCTCTAGCCATTTCTTTTTTTAACCCGTTTTTACATAAAAACTTTTGGTTTTTTATGTTCTACCGCTACTCAAATCAAATCCTGGCTGCATGTAACAATCATGTCATTCAAAACCCACCTGTATTAAACATTAAAATCATCCAAAAAACAGTGCACTGGCTGCAACACTAGTTTGTGATAATACAACCCCCATAAACTGGGGAAAAGTTAATGTCACATGATCCAAAAAGCAGCTGCAACGGCGGTATAGGTATATAAACTTTGCACCAACAAGACACAGTGATCAGTTAAACAAAATGAATCAACAAGACCTATTTCCTCTGATGAAATACAAATATAACGAAACCGCTCTGGGACCGGGTGTAACTAGACGCTCAAGCAGATGGGAGGGAACGCCTCCACATTCCTTCAGGCAGTATCTTCTATGAGTTTTAACTTAATGAGAAGAAAAAGTGACTCTCTGCGGGATACCAATATCATAGGTTTGAAGTCCCTCAGAGACAACTGCTCACCCAATCTACTTGATGATTTGGAAGCCGCATATTAACGTCAATAGCCAGTACCTTGGCTTCAAATAAACCCAAAAATCTTCTCTCAAATCAGAGTATATTATCCCTATGAAAACTGTTACTACACTGCAATCTAGTAGTGTATAATATCAACTATCTTTACATATGACAAAGATAATTATTTTCTCCAATGTGCAAAGAAGTCTCTCTGGACAATTGTCAACCTGACTGCTAGATACGTTCCAAAATCCTCCCATTTTTGCAGACAAATGGTTTTACATTAAATAATTAATTAATAAGAGCTAAGTTGTCAAGTAAACATCCAGATTTTATGGGTAAATCATTCACAAACAAAGTACATGTATTAGATTGTGAGACTATTAATTGCACTTTTTGCATGAAAATGGATAAATCTAAAATATTTAGAAGCACATTTACAACCCTCAAGTATACTTCCAAGTTAAGAGGTCACTGTACTACATGTAATGTTTTTTACTCACCTGCCATTTCTGCAGGAAACAATACGTAGATGAAACGAAAAGGGAATTCAAAGCGAGAATAAAAGAACACCTTAGGGGTATCTGAAATAAGGAGACCCCAGTGTATAAACACTTTAACCAACCTGACCACAACATAAACTGTGTTCAGTATCAGATAATAGAAATCATCCAATATGATCCAGAGCTCTCCAGTAGCAACATTAATCAGAAAGATAGAGAAAATTGTGTTGTCACTGAAGAATATCAGAGATGGTTTAAAACTTGACAGTTAAAAGGAAGAAATGGTCTTATCCTGAATTTCTGGACATTTTTTTCACCCAGTTAAGTGTCAGTCCCTTCAAGGGACTCTTGTGTTTATCACCTTGCCAATGAACTTGGGAGGGGATATAGCATTTTGCCCATTTGTGTATTCATTTGTTCATACGTGGGTTCATTCATTATGTCCTCAGTGTCTTGAATCCTGTTTCACCTACACTTAGGAAAATTGGTATGTGTGGATACATCTCAACAAAAGTTACTCGACCATACCAAAACTAATACACTGAGACCAAATTTTAATGCTTGACTGACTTTCAGCCTGTCGGTTATGTCCTCAGTAACTTGGACCCTATTTCATCTTCACTCATGAAAATTGGTATGTGGATGCATCTCAACAAGAGCAACTCAGCCATTTTCAAAACTAGGTCACTGTATCCTAAATTTCACAGTTGGGTGACTTTTGTATTTTCAGTCCTTTGTTCTTGATACCCTCAATATCTTGGACCCAGTTTCACCTGCACTGATGAAAGTTGATACATGTACGTGTATGTGGATGCATCTTAACAAAATTACTCAACAATACCACAATCAGGGCATGTGACCAAATTTTGATGGTTCAGTGATATTTATATTTTCAGCCTTTCATTAATTATACTTTATATATCTTGGACTCTACATGTAGTTCACCTACACTCATGGAAATTGATATTTGGATGCATCTCAAGAAAAGTCACTCATCCTTACCGAAACTACTTCGTGGTGACCCGATTTTCATCCTTGAGGGACTTGTATATTTTAAGCCTTTCATTCATTGCATCCATAATATCTTAGACCCTAGTTTAATAGCAGCAATTACTTATCCTGTCGCTATTGTTTAGCTATTCTATTTTGTGCCGAAAATCACTGTCCATTTAATGCGAATGCATGCTCCCACAGAGTGGAGAAAAAGGTTTGTATGACCTTTGCACTCCAGTCTGTGCCTCATTTAGGCTTGCCCAAATCATCATCTTTTCCATGGACACCATACTGTGTAGACATTGCCTGTAGAACAGCACCAGAGAAATTGTGCTTGTAGCAATTACCGCATTAGCTGTCTCCTTCTGCAGTTCATTACAAGTCTTGGTGTTGCACTATCCGTTCGTAATTTAAAATTCCGTATTGTAAACTTGCCCCATTTTTTAGAACTTAGTTCTTTAAGGGGCCTCCAAGGGTAGAAACCACACAGAGATTCTCTATCAACCTATCCCACTAGGACGGGACTTTCACCACCACTTGCTCTGGTGGAATAATCGGGACAGATTCCTGGCTGGGGTCCCAATGCCTGCAACTGACCCCCACTCTCATCTGTTCGCCGACGTGTCAGATTCTGGTTGGGGTGCTCATTTAGAACTGGAGGGCATAATTCTCCAGGGTCTTTGGACTCACGCCGAATCATCCCTCCACATCAACAACCTAGAAATGAAAGCAGTATTTCTAGCATTGCAAGGATGCATCGACAGAGTAAGGGGTCGCTGCATCATGGTCTCCTCAGACAACACGTCCATCGTAGCATATCTACGACATCAGGGAGGCACACATGCCCCTTCTCTTTGCGTGGAGGTCTGGAACCTCCTCCTGTGGGCAGCCTCAGAGGACATCACAATCCGAGTTTGCCACATTCTGGGCAAGAAGAATGTATTAGCGGACAGCCTGTCCTGGACAGGTCGAGCCATCCTCATGGAATGGTCTCTTCACCGCTCCGTAACAGAGTCCCTGTTCACACTCTGGGGAAGACCCTTAGTGGACCTGTTTGCGACCAGGCTCAACAACAGACTTCCCTTTTACATATCTCCGGTCCCGAATCATAGAACGTGGGCAGTGGATGCATTCAGCTTCCGGTGGGATCGGCTATTCTCATACGTCTTCCCACCGTTCCGACTGCTGCCTCAAGTTCTGCAAAAAGTCCTAACTTCCATTGCACAGATCATTCTCATCGCTCCACTGTGTTCAGTGATATGCTAGACCTGTTGATCGATCGACACAGGTCTCTACCTTACCGGAGGGATCTCCTGTCTCAATACAGGGTATCCCTTCTCCACAACAGCCCACACATTCCCCACCTTCACGCTTGGCTCATCTCAAGTAATCTCTCCGCCAGAACAAGTTTTCGGGCTGAGTTGCCAGTTGCATCATTCAGGCCAGGAGAGCTTCTACATCCAAGGTCTATGATGCCAGGTGAAGAATCTTCGGTGATCGGTACAGTAGGAAACATGTTGATCCAATCTGCCCCTCTGTAACTTCCATTGTTGATTTCCTTTTGTTCCTTTTTGTAACCAAAAGACGTTCAGTATCCACTATCAAGGGCTATTGAGCTGCCATATCCAACACACTTAAATTCTCTCAGGGCACGGCAATCGGTTCAGATTTGTACCTTGCCAATCTTATTAAGTACTTTGAGCTCCAGAGACCCATCTCCTGCTCTCTTACGCCCAGATGGAATCTTTCTTGTGTTTTGTGGTCTTTAACCAAAACCCCCTATGAACCATTGAGTGAAGCCTCCTTTCAAGACCTCACACTCAAGATTGTGTTCCTACTTGCTCTCGCTATTGCGAGATGACAAAGTGAGATTCATGTCTTGTCTATTGATACTGGCTGTCTCCAGTTTAACAGGAATTACAATTCTGTCTCCCTCCTCTGCCAACCAGGATTTCTCGCTATAAATCAATTACCTTCGGTAGCTCCACTACCTATTGAGATCTCCAGTCAAAGTCAAATCTGTGCAGGGGATGATCCAGATAGACTGTTATGCCCCGTGAATGCCCTATGTTTCTATCTTAATGCCTCCAAAGGAAAAAGGAAGGGTAGGAAACGTCTCTTCCTTCCTCTTAAGGGTTCCGTAGACATTTCAGCTGCCACTATCTCCCGGTGGATTGTCACTACAATCAAAAGAGCATATCAGTCCCTTACTGATCAAGACCTTTCCTTTATGAAACTAAAAGCCCATGAGGTTCTAGCTGTTGCTGCCTCATGGGCCTACATTAATCACTCCCCCATAGAGATGTCATGAAAGCAGCCTTCTGGCGTTCCCATACTACCTTCTCCTTTAATCTCCGGTCATTAGCACAACAGAGTGCAGGCATTTTTTCTCTGGGGCCCATTGTTGCATCACAACCTGTGGCTCAGAGAGACACCAACCTTCTATAAGATGGACCTCTCCCTCTACAGTGAGTACATTACATTTTCTCTGTTTTTGATCAGTTTAACTAGAGCATCAGCCTACCCCCCCAACTGACAAATTCATCTAAACAATAGCGACAGGATAAGTAATTGCTGCTATTAAAATGTAGTTTGTTTTTTTTTTTGGGGGGGGGGGGGTAAAACTAATTAATTATGCAATACTTACCTGTCGCTATTGTCGAATGCCCTCCTCCCACCCCGCTCTGATGTCTTGCATAATCATCGTCTATGAAAAAGATGACGATTTGGGCAAGCCTAAACGAGGCACAGATGAGAGTGCAAAGGTCATACTAACCTTTTTCTCCACTCTGTGGGAGGATGTATTCACATTGAACAGACGGTGATTTTCGGCACGAAATAGAATAGCTAAACAATAGCGACAGGTAAGTATTGGATAATTAAAATTAGTTTTACCCCCCCCCCCCAAAAAAAAAAATACATTTCACCTACACATGAAAATTGGCATGTGGATGCATCTCAACAAGAGTAACTCGACCATACAAAAATTAGGTCACTGTGATGAAATTATCACACTTGAGTGAATTGTATTTTCAGTCATTAGTTCTTTATACCCTGAAAATCTTGGACCCTATCAGCTCATCTGTACACCCAATGAAAATTGGTATGTCAATACATCTCGAGAAGAGCAGCTCAATCATACCCCAACTAGTTGACTGTGACCTGATTTTCATGCTTGAATGACTTGCATATTTTAAGCCTTTGTTATGCGCTTAGTATCTTGGACCCTATTTCTTATACAAACATGAAGTTTTTTGTGGATGCATCTCAACAAGAGTAGCTCAGCTATAGAAAAACTAAGTCACTGTGACCTAGTTTTCGTGCTCAAGCAACTTTTGTATTTTCAGCCAAATATTAGTTTGGCCCTTAATGTCTTGAACCCTATGTTACTGACACTCATGGATTGGTAGATGGATTTATCTTAACAAGAATAACTCAGCTACTTACAAACTTGATCACTATAACCTGATTTTCACAGTTGCATGACATTTATATTTTCATTATGCCTTTGATATCCTCAATATCTTGGACCCTATTTCACCTACACTCATTTATGTTTATTTGATCTATTTAATATGTTAATTGAGTACCTGCAAAGACCTTGCACTTGATGAGGTATATTGAATGCCTTCTGCAGGAAATTGCTATGTGTTCTTCCATACATTAAGTAAATAAAAGTGCTGATTGTCAAAACGGTCAGCATGCACAAGGAACCAGCCTGGCACCCTGCCCCAATGGACTAATTTCCATACAGACAATAAAAATGAACTAGGGTATCAGGCTAGTGCCAAAACTTGGTCAATCAGAAAAGGTTGTGCTGGCTCACTTAGTGAATAATACAAAATTATATCAAATAACAGGTTTATTTTTTAGATCATTGTTGATAAACATTCATTGCATTGTGAGGTGACAATTGAAAAGATGTGGAAGTTCTCACTAAACATCAGAAATCAGATGATGACAAGAGTGAGAACATACCAGAAATCCTTGGAAAAACAAATATGAATGTCTGAAATGTGACCTAGAAAAGGATGCGATGTTGTGCACTTTCTGCACTGTCTATTCAGAGAAATATGAAAGTATATGGGGTACTTGTACTTGAATCAGTGAAGTTTATGCCAGATCAGTAGAAATGTTATTATGGTGATCCTGTGGATCGGTGAAAAAAATTATAATTTCAAGCCGTGCAAGCCTTCAGTTATCTTGGACCCTATGTCACCTACATACATAAAAATTAGTATGTGAATTGTGAATGAATGAATGAAAAACATCAAACATACGCTCTTTGTAAATTCAAAGAATTTTAATCTATCACAAGATAATAGTTATTATTCCACTAGAGGTTTGACAGCATTTTTCAGATAATACTAGTACCATATATACATTTGGATTCATAAATAGTTTTTTCCAAGGGAGGAAAAGTGCCCGAGAGTAATTCACGCATTCCCTACAGAGATGAGCAGCACCCTCTCAGAGTAGGCTAAGTGCCAGTGATCGATATGTGAGTCGTGCCTTCCAGGTTACAAGGAAGAGCAGTGATCTCACTCTGATAGATTTGAGGCATGCTCGTCTGTCAGGTCTTTGACACTGGACCTGTCTCTGACCAGTAACTGAGTGCTGGGAACTGGGCACCAGTCACTGAGTGCCGGACACTGGTCAACTACAAGTCATCTGGCTCCAAATGCCACTCACCAATCACTAGTCACCAGGCCATGCCCTTTAAGCAACTGGACACACTGGGCTTGTCAGTCTGGGGACAGGGTTCACATTGATACATGAACACACACACACACACACGTCTCGGTGTTACTGTCCAATCCCTCTGGGTATAGGGAGTCAGGTTTCACTCAACCATCTTGGGAAGGAGATGATATCAGCATTCCTCTCTTCCCTATGTTCCTGCTTAATCCCTATGTGATTTGGGGACACTCCCCTTGGTAGTGAGTCTTTCTCTCCCCCCCCCCCCCCCCCATGGCATCAAGGATGACCCTGCCTTGGTATCAAGGTATGGTGGATGTGACAGATCATTGACCTGCTCAGTCAACTCTAGCTTTGTTCAACAAAAAGGAAGCAGGCTGCTACTCTCCTCTGAGACTGCCAAGAAGGGACGAGCAATCCTATTTGCCAGTGAGGAGAGCTAGTAGGGTTAGTCCCTTTAAACTGCATGAGTGGTTACAGGATGACAAAAACCCTAATTCAATGTCTCCCACTCTGGAGAGGGATGGCAGGGAGGACATTCCTGTCCTGCCTCAGAAGTGGGTTCAAGACCACAATGCTCTTTCCATTCTGGTGGACTCAAATGAGTACCCAGAAGAGCAGGTTGCGGTAGGTCTTTCCCTTCCATTTGGGTCTTCTGCTCTTTCCCACCTGTTGGGTCAGGTATTGGAGGAGGAGGAAGTCTGGATGTTTTCATTTACCACATCCTTCTCCCAGACTTGTTCCCAAAGCCTTCCGGGGATGAGGACACCAAGATTCTCTGTAGTCTGATGAGGCTTTCTGGGTCCTACTCTCATTCAGATCTGCTGCTGTTCCCGCACTCTGCTATGGTTTGGGAGCATGCACAGAAGTTTTACCGTGGCCAAGTGTCTGCCAGGCAGCAGAAGGGGTTTTCTGCTCCCCCTTCCACACTCCAGCCACTGGTCTCTGCTTCCAACTATCAGATTCATTCCCTTGCTTGGCTCCTTTAGCCCCCTCCTCCCCCCCCCCTTGTACTCCAGTGCAGACATCAGCAGGAGGGACCTGGGCTCGTCTCTTGGTAAAGGCCTTAGAGGCCTGGGAGCTTCAGGCTCGAACCCTAGTGACGATCACCTCCCATGCTGATCTCTTTTTGGCTGCCTCCTTCAGTCTATTGAAATTGGAATCATTGTCTCCAGCAGTGTTTAAGCGTTTGCTGGAAGCTGTGGCAAAAATGTCAAGGCATGCACTCTCCATGTCAATGGAACTCTCTGGAATTAGGGAACCAGCAACAACACCAGTCACTTGCTGTGACTCTCTGTCCATCAAAACTGGCCAGGAAGTGCTCACACCCTGACCAACCAAATGGACCTCCTCAGATGTTCTTCAAAGAGGGTCAGCCTCAACAGACAAACAAGCAGCCTCAGTTCAAATCTCCATCCCACCCATCTGCCTCAAGACGAGGCGGTCAAAGAGGTCAAAGGAGAAAGTCTTCTGGCTCCTCCCCCTTCCCTTTTCCTTTGATATTTGGCGCACCAGAGCAAAGGCATTTGCTCATTGGGTCCAATTGTGACAGCACAACATGTGGCCAAGTCATCTACCGGCTGACATTAGTAATCACTCCTTCCATAATGGTAAGTGCATTTCTTTTCTTATACCAGTTTTTGTTTGGGACCATTAACCTCCATCGTAACTGGTAAATTCAGCAGTGCAATAGTATTATGTATTGTATTACTGCTATTAAATTTTTTTTTTTTTTTTTTTTTTCGGGGGGTAAAACTAATTTTATTTATGTAATACTTACTTGCTACTTTTGCAAAGATTCCCTCTCCCACCCCACTCTGATACTCTGTAGTCATGGTCCAAGTCAAATGAGGAAGGTATTCCATATTTTGGCTATGACTAAGGAATCAAACTGGGCTTTTCAATACTGGGCCTCCAATTAATAATTAATAATTGGAGGAAGGAATATTTAGCTTGTACTGGGGACTTGGCATCCCAGAAGAGGCAAGCAGTGCAATAGTAGCAGGTAAATATTATATGATTAAAATTAGTTTTACCCCCCTGTTTAATAAAATCCTGTTTGGGACCTGGTTGGACTGGCCCACTGAAATACTGGAAGATTGTAAGGGTGTCAACAGTTTTTTTTGTGAGATAGGTGGGATAGATTAAAGGATTATGAAACTGAATATACATATGTATGAATGTGTGTATGCACAGGGCTCAAAATTAGCTTTTTCAGTACTAGCAGAATTTTTATAGTTGTAATATTTTCAACTACCAAAAATCAGGCTATTTTCAGCCAGTCAGATAAGTTTGATAGTGTAAATCACCACTGATTTTGTGTTTAACAATTAATAATATTATAGGAAAGACACAGCACTATTATTTTTGCCAGAGTTCTCATAGAGCTTAAATATACACAACAAGCATTAACCATCATGAATAAGAGAAAGAAAGGTGATAGGGATAAAAATGCAAAGAAATAAAAAAAAAGTTTCAACATCAAATAGTCAAACCAGTTTTTATGGCTTAGACATGACAAAACATTTAATCTCAAATTGTTGCAAATTATGTCAAAGGCACAAGCAAAACAACAATTCTGTCAGTCCAACCCAAACCAAAATGCATCCTTGTCGTAAATTTGCCGCAAGCTTGCCACTAGGTTGCGGCAAGCTTACATCATCAGAATAAGCTTGTCGGTGAATCTTTGTTAGCTTGTGCAAGCTTGCATATGCAATGGTACCATTTCTGGTAAGTTTCTTACCAACATCTGCAAGCTTGCACAATTCGCAAGCTTATGAAAGGTGCAAGCTTGCACATATTTCCAGACCAAATTTATTAGAGAATTTTTGTTGATTGCATGCATAGAAACTGCAAAAATGTTATTGCTGTCCAAATTCAAGTGGCCAGAAATATTTCATCTTTATGAAATATTAACAAAGTTGTAACTACCGGTATTTCAAGCAATAAATTTTGCTAACCTTTGATTTCCCAGCATATTGATATGAGGCAACAAGAGGACTATGGTAATTTGTACAAAGAAAGAGCTGGTTGATAGGATTATATATGATCTATTCATTGATCAGCTGATGCCTGAATAATAATATATACATGTATGTATATATTATATTCAAATATGTCACTTTAACCTTGAGCATGCTGAAAAACACCTTTAAAGTCAATATGTAAAGTAAAAGAAAAGACAAATTTCATAGCTGTTTTCACTTTGATGTAAAATTTGAAAGAATTGCTACAATTGAAAAGTACATTTTAAACAATAGTTGTTCATTTTTATAAAATTGGCTAATATATAGTTCACTATAACTTACAAACTTTTATATTAAAACTTACTTTTATAATAAAACTTACTAGCTTTTATATTAAAACTTAATAACCTTTATATTAAAACTTAATAACTTTTATATTAAAAACTTACTAGCTTTTATATTAAAACTGACTAACTTTTATATTAAAACTAACTTTTATATTAAAACTTACTAACTTTTATATTAAAACTTACTTTTATATTAAAACTTACTAGCTTTTATATTAAAACTTACTAACTTTTATATTAAAACTTGCAAACTTTTATATTAAAACTTACTTACTTTTATATTAAAACTTACTAGCTTTTATATTAAAACTGACTAACTTTTATATTAAAACTTACTAACTTTTATATTAAAACTTACTTTTATATTAAAACTTACTTTTATATTAAAACTTACTTACTTTTTTATTAAAACTGACTAACTTTTATATTAAAACTTACTTTTATATTAAAACTTACTTACTTTTTTATTAAAACTGACTAACTTTTATATTAAAACTTACTTTTATATTAAAACTTACTTTTATATTAAAACTTTCTAGCTTCTATATTAAAACTTACTAGCTTTTTATATTAAAACTTACTAACTTTTATATTAAAACTTACTAACTTTTATATTAAAACTGACTAACTTTTATATTAAAACTTACTTACTTTTATATTAAAACTTACTAACTTTTATATTAAAACTTACTTACTATTATATTAAAATTTAACTAGCTTTTTATATTAAAACTAACTTTTATATTAAAACTTACTTACTTTTATCTTAAAACTCACTTTTATATTAAAACTTACTAACTTTTATATTAAAACTTATGAGCTTTTATATTAAAACTTACTAGCTTCTTATATTAAAACTTACTTTTATATTAAAACTTACTAGCTTTTTATATTAAAACTTACTAACTTTTATATTAAAACTTACTTTTATATTAAAACTTACTTTTATATTAAAACTTACTAACTTTTATATTAAAACTTACTAGCTTTTATATTAAAACAAAGTAGATTTTTGTTTGTAAACCACCTACAGTATGTCTCTACTTTAGAACTATACAATTTTGTCTTTCAAGTGCTATACTCCTACAGAAATACATCTTTATTCAGCTGCATGAACAAAAATATCATGGTCCTGTCTTGTGACATCCTGAGATATTCTGGTGATATTGGCAGTTTCCTGTCTTTAAAATAATCCTATTATAGAACTCAGAATCAAGGAGGTATCAAGATATGAACATTCCTTCGGCCAACTTTGGTGATCTCTCATGATTTCTCACGACTTTTTTCTCTGCAAGTTTCCTGACCTGATGGATATGTGATAACTTTCCGATTTTTAGCATGCAAGAAACATTACAAGGTGGAATTTCTTGCATTCAGGACTTTTTTCTTACTGTTCCCTTCTAAAGTATTTCAAATTCTGTCATCTGCATCTGTTAATAAGGCATGTAGGTTTGTTAAACAAACATAAAAACTTCTTTAAACAGCAGAAGTGTTACTAAGAAATAAATGCAACACGAGTAAGCTAACCTGAGTAAATAGGAAACTGAGTTTGGCAATTATATATCACTATATTTGAGTAAAGTGTACATTTTTACTCGTATTCTGAATACCTTAAATGGAACATGTAGATTGTCTTTTAATTTCCAGTTATTCCATTTTGTTATACTTAATATTATTACCAGATTTATACTACATTTTTAAATGTGGTAAATATCAAAATGCTTAAAAATAATAATAATATTAATAAACTCCATTATCCATATATTAAAGAAAAGTAAGTGCATGTGATTTTATTTTCTAAATTATAAATATCCATACAATATCAATGCTTAAATAATAAGTATTTTTTTCCCAAAAAAGAAAAGAAAAAAAAAAAATTGATCATTCTTTATACAATTCCATTCTTCTGAATCTTTTCTTTTGCTTCTTATCATGAGACATGTTTTACCAGTACCAGTGGTTGTTACTATAAGTGTTGTTGTTGTTGTTATTGTTGTTAGGAACAGTGTGAAATAATATCATTATCATTATTAATAAAGCGTTTAAAATTTTTGAAAGTCAGCTCGTGTCAGCCATGTGGGATGTAATGAACATATGCATTCCTCAAAAGCTTAAACTGCAAAAGCAGCACTTTTGTTACTATGTTGGACAAAGTGTTGGACAGATGACAGTGATATTTATAAATGTCTGTCAGTACATGTACCTTTCCTGTGTGAGTTCTAGTTATGTCTACTGTACAGTGATATTTAGAAATGTCTGTCAGTACATGTACCTTTCCTGTGTTGAGTTCTAGTTATGTCTACTGTACAGTGATATTTAGAAATGTCTGTCAGTACATGTACCTTTTGTGTGTGAGTTCTAGTTATGTCTACTGTACAGTGATATTTAGAAATGTCTGTCAGTACATGTACCTTTCCTGTGTTGAGTTCTAGTTATGTCTACTGTACAGTGATATTTAGAAATGTCTGTCAGTACATGTACCTTTCCTGTGTTGAGTTCTAGTTATGTCTACTGTACAGTGATATTTAGAAATGTCTGTCAGTACATGTACCTTTCCTGTGTTGAGTTCTAGTTATGTCTACTGTACAGTGATATTTAGAAATGTCTGTCAGTTCTAGTTATGTCTACTATAGTATTAGGAGCTGGAAGCTGAACAGTCTAGAGAGAAAACTGGTGTCAAACAAAAGCAGCACAGGAGTTTGATGTTTTGTGCATAACAAATTAAGAAAAGTTGGGGGAAAAAAGGAAACGCCTCTATCTATACTATAAATATATTTTGTATAAAGGTATTTCATTTTTTTTCTTAACTCTTCATTGTTTTTCATGCAGGAAACATCAAACTCCTATGGATGCTGTGATATCAACTTCCAGCTTATCCAGACAAAATATAATATTACATAGTTGTTTACAGATTTATTTTAGTCATTTTTTAGTTTCATTACGAATTGAAATGATTGTAAATATATACGACTCAACAGTTTTAGAAAAACTTTAATATGGTCATGCTAGCCCCCCCCCCCCCATCCAATCTCTGCAAGCCACTGCTGCCACCAAAATCAAATGCCTGACAACATATCAAAACTTTTCCAGAGCACTGTATGTACATGTATGATACACTGTTTCCCCATTTTAGCCCACCTGGTTAACTCACAAACCCACTTTCAACGTGGAGGCAGGTGTGTACCTGGGTTTCTTTCTTATAGAAAAGGCAAAAAATAGGCTCCTATTGTTTAACATTAAAAAATCATGATCAATTATGGCAATGAGAGTTCAATATATAGCACATTTGTTCATGGAAATTTGGAATTGACAACATAGAATTGGCAGATTTTTGATAAGAAATCAATTTTTGTAGCATTCCCTTTAAAAAAATTATTTTTTACATAAATATCACGATATGCAGCAAAATATCGATCAATGAGTATGTTGGCAAATACCTAATTGTGGCAATACTATGAAATAAATACCACTCTTGTTGAGTGAAATTTGTGTTTCAGTTTAATTTTTTAATTGGGTTTCAGTCATCATAAATGTGATATGCCCTCATCTATTTAAACATGAATAGCCAATCGACTGTCATGGTAATCCCCATGAGCACTTCCACGGGAACTAATTAAATGCTTAGCTACTGCTGAGCTAGCTTTATTTTGACAACTGTGGAGAACTTAATGGTTCTTCAACATGATGACACAAGATAATTAATGGATTAGTTGTCTCCAGCTGATTACATTGCATAATATGGTAGGTGCTGACATCACAGTAATCCCACGGTGTTGATCAGCCTTATTTCCTGCTATAATCACATACCGTAGACAACTCCTAAGTGTTTGTCTTTGGCTAATCTGTGGTTTGTTTTGTCAAGCTTTGCAATGATACATTCGAAAATGTATTACAAGTTCTAATAAAACATACATAATTCTTAATTTTCTCTAGGTCTCTTCTTTTCAGTCTGGTTGTACAGATTTTTGACAGTGCAACTGCTGTATGCTGACTACATATATCAGTACAAACTACAATATACTGCCATATGCTATCAGTGAAGAAGGAGTCACAATTAAAATAATTGTCTTTAGGAAGTAACTAGTGCAACCATATTGATGTGTTTGGCTCCATTGGTTTATGAGTGTAATTCTAGCTATTAAGCTTTAGTTCATTTGTGTTTGCTTACATTGGTATACATGTGGTTTGATACTGAGATGGAGGCAACTAAAACTTTACTGATGCACGAATTTGCGAGTACTGCATATCAACTTGATTTAAATTAAATGTCTGTCATCAATTTATTAACTTTGTTTGACATCTTAAGATCAAACATCCATTAATATTCATTTCTATTACATGAATATTTATGTAGGACAAAGGAGTTTATAATTCTCATGTATCTATGAAAGTTTCTAGCACTGCCCTCCCCCTAACTCTTAGTGTTAACCCAAAATTGTTTGCCTCGCTATTTCACACCCTCACTTATGCTGCGGTTGATCTTTATGGATCCTGTTACTCATGAGTTATCGAGGTTGAGGTGAGTTAGCAAGAGATATAGATAGGAAAGGTGGAGAAACAAGATTTGATCCAGACAATACATTTATTTGCATACATTATTAGATAACTGAATAATCATTGGTTTTGCTTATAAGAGTATTTCAATAATAATTATATAACCCAACTTTTTCTTTTTTCTTGCTGTTCTTTTATTTTTTTGTATTTTTTAAGTCTCAGACAATAATTAATGCAAATTTGATTTGTATAATTTGCATCCTACAATGTAGAAGTGATGCTCAATATGAGTTTTATAAACGATGAGTCCAAGGCTCCCAAGACTGAACACTATACATCGGGGCTAATAAAAAAAAAAACTTGTTAAAAAACCTATGGGTAAAGGAATTGGTTGCATTTGTGATGGCGGTCTCCGTGACTTAATGAACCCTACTGAATCGAGATTTTTATGTCCAAGGGCAAAAACTAGCAGTGAACGTCTAAACCTAAAACTAATATAGGTCTACAAAACATTGATGTAGACCTTGCCTGATTAGACCAATGCCTGTTAGATTATTCTTATTTGCAGTCAGTTTCGTGTTATGATTTAATAACATCTGCAATTTTTACTGGAGATATGGAGTACAAAAGAAACCTTGGATGAATAACCAATAATCTTTAATTGGTCAGTGCTAAACTGCAGTTACTTTACCAAAGTATGATGCAGAACAGGAGGCATGCAATTTGTTCAGTTCAGAACATTTTCTACTATTATTTTTCAGAGTTATGGCCCATTTTAACTTGCCAAGCTGTGGTGAGGGTATTAATGGCTTTGTGTAATTTTTCAGGTTCATAATAAGAGAGAAGCAGTAGCTCAGTTGGTAGAGTGTTGGACTCAAAATCCAAGAATCGCGGTTAAATATCTGTCAAGGCCAGCCCGGGTTGGCTGCCTTGGTATGTCACTGAGATAGGCACTTGGCACCCATTTCCTCAACTTGATATAGCCAATAATGTGTTAAAAGTGCCATTAAGAACAACCAACCAACCATGGTTCATAATGGTATCATTTGAGTCGAGTCTTTTGCTTTAGCAGATTGAATGTAATAATAAAAATCCATCATGGTTATGCATGTTCAAGGAAATCATTCATATACAAGCATTTGGTATATACTTGTATTTAACCACGTGTTCCAGGTAAAGCATCGTATGATCCATTTTAGAATAATGCACACTTGTTCATTTTGCATATCAGCTATCAGTCTATTCATATACCAGTGTATGTTCAGTGTTCATTAATATGTAATTGTAGATCTTCAACACATTCATCACTGAAAATGTCTGGAAAAGGGAATTACAGTATGAACTTGAATGAGGTGCAAGAGAGGATAAAAGGGAATTACAGTATGAACTTGAATGAGGTGCAAGAGAAGATAAAAGGGAATTACAGTATGAACTTGAATGAGGTGCCAGAGAGGATAATAGGGAATTACAGTATGAACTTGAAGGAGGTGCCAGAGAGGATAATAGGGAATTACAGTATGAACTTGAATGAGGTGCCAGAGAGGATAAATAATTAGCAAGAACATGGATTGAGTATGAAACAGATTAAGTAGCATGATTTTGGATATGAAATGGAATCTGTTGTGTCATACAAGCTAGTTTATTAATGTTGTTTACTTGCTCAAGATGCACATGGACCGTATATACTCTCGTATAAACCGATACCAACTTCAAACTGCATAGACCCAGATCTGCCGTCACATAATGTGCCAGCAGATCTGGGTCTATGCAGTTTGTAAGGACTAATCAGTAGAACAAACAACATAGATCCTGATCTGCCGGCGCATTATGCGACAGCAGATCAGGGTCTATGTTGTTTGCATTTGGACCCGGATTATACGAGAGTATATACGATATATATCTTATGCAACTTTTTTTAATTGAAGTCACTGATACAAAATGGGGTTTTGAATTCAGAAGGTTTTGCAGTTTAAATGAGAAGTACAGCCACCTATGAATCATAGAGTTAAGAACTTTCATTGCAGTCAATTATCATTCCTGCTTATTTGTCACATACCTTATATTCTAGAATGCATATGAAAAGTCATATATTTTCGAGTCTATTAGGAGTCTTTTGAAAATAAAAAGAAAGTATCACAGTCAGAAATGGAATTTTTTTTTGGTCATAATATGTATGCCCCCACTTGATAGCATAATGGTACATATTGTTTTGCTGCTGTCCATCCATCTGTCCAGACATCCATCCCGAATCCATTTTAGCACAGCAGCATAAAAAAAACTATTTTACTTAGATGCATGAAATTTTACACACTTTATCATGGCCTTAAGTAGTTGATCTGATTAGATTTTCAGGTCATTACAGAAGGTTTTAAATTTTTGGCAAATTTTTTTTAACTCTCTTGACTTGACATTTTTGACAAATAATTTTTTTATTCATTTAAGCAAAAACCAATTTAGGTAGACAAATGAAATTTGATTGGCATATTCATATGCAGATGACCCAATTAGATTTTCATGCCATTACAGCAGTTTTAAAATTTATACATATTTATAAAATTGTGTGGACTTTTGGACTTTCTTTTTGATGAATACTTTGTTAGCACAATAAAGCAAAAACCATTTAAATAAATGAAATTAGGAAGGCATACTGTATGTACTCACTTCTAAGTCAAGTCTAACTGCAAACTGCCCAGACCCAGATCTGCCATCACATCATGTGCTGGCAGATCTGCGTCTCTGCAGTTTATTGGGAGTAATCAGTGGAACAAACAACATAGACCCTAATCTGCTGGCACATTATGCAATGGCAGATCAGGGTCTGTCTTGTTTGTAGTTGGATTTGACTTATAAGCAAGTATATACAGTATTTATTTTCATTAAAGCTGCCACGTTTACTGTAAATGTATACACAACCACTTTAACATGAAACGATTCCGTTTAAACATGATCAATCTACCTGCATGCCAGAACTTTCACTTTGTGCCAAATGCGACTTGTTTTCATTACGGATATTGATAGAAAAAGTAGTGTCTTGTTAATTAAGTCAGAAAATAAGCACTTTCCACAATAATTCAGATTGCTTCATTAAACACTATTTACCTGTTTACCTAAGCTGCCGCTCAAATTTTAACAGAACAATGGCCACTGTGCATCAAGAAACTTCAGCAAGACAACATGTATTGCAGAATATGGACTGACTCATTGCTCTAATGATTCCATAAATCACAATAATGTTATCAAGATTAGAGCAAGAATAAAACTTCTTTTTTCATATCCAGCAGAGTTTAATCTGTCCTCTTACATACATTTCCTTAAATATCAGTTGTACGTGTACACCAAAAGTTATGACTACACTGTTCAAAAAATTTTAAGTCCACCACAATATTACTTCATAGACAGAATGCAGAAACGTGCAGAATTCAGTCACATAAATTTTACAAGAGAGCAATTTTTTTTAAAAATATTCATTACCTATGCTAAGTCAGTTAGCATTAACGCCATGCAGAATTAACACCCATGGCATAACTTCTTTCCCCACCAGTATAATCAGCTGCTTGGCTCTCGTGCCAAGCAGTGGGGTCAGCTCAAATGTTACTCGTAGTATAATTGTGTCGCTCACAGAACATATTTGTTGTTTTTCCTGGCACTTTGTACAAAGGGTTTAATATCCAGCACAAAGTCTTTTAAATCCCTCCCCATGAACTATACTGAGTGGTCTGATATTATGTGCATTCATGATGGCTAGTTTTTCAATACGTAACTGCCACTTCACTTTGGACATAAAACTGGCAACTTAAATGTGGAAATTGACTGTTGGGTTAGTACTTTTTTTGCCAGAGACCACGTGGTCAGAGACTTGTATATCTCATTCGGCCCTGATCCTGCCTATACTCATGGTTTGTTTACTGCATTCAATGGCCGATCCCAAGGTCTCGGATTGGTCACAAACAGGATTTATCCAAGAATCTGATGATATTGAACCAATCAGAAATGACTTTACTTTTCTTTGTTTAAATATTAAATATTCATAAGCTAAGGTTACGAATTGACAGCGGTTTTACTACACGTGTTTCATTGAAAAATAGTAAACATTGGTGGATTTCTGAGCAATATTTGATGATTATGAGAATGAAAACGAAGAGTTTCTTGGATTTGATATTCAAAATATTGAGGAAGCAGAGGAAAGATATGTTATGTATTTGCTTTTTTTACGAGATTTAGACTTGGACATAGAAGTAATCCGAGATTGAATCGTCGGAAGAAGAGGATAATGACAGCGATGATGATGTACATAATTTTGTAAATAGTGCATAAATAACTTGTGAAAGACTTGGACAAATAACACAAAAAATATATGACTGTGTAAATAAATTTATTTTGAACAATTGGTGAAAATTTCATGGGTTTGTATGTGATATAAGCAGAGAAATTAAGGTAAGAACGAATGCATGTGCATGATGTTTAAAAAATTGTCTGGGGCACAAGCCTCTAGACACAGCTAAGTGCTGCTGGGGCATAACAACAGTGATACTGACAACAGTGTTGGGGCTGAATGAGATATATGTTTAAAGTGGTTGGTCATCATACCAGTTGCGCAGGTGCTACCTTCAGTGTCAGAAACCTCTGTTGAACACAGGTTATATTTAGCTTTCGGTTTGCTGCTGGCATCAACAATTGTGAAATACTTCCAGTTTCAGAATGGAGATCATTTGCTATGCTTACTTTCAGCCATTTTAAGTAAGACTGGGATACAAAGTTATATCATTTTGTCATGGGCTTTATTTATCGTTTATACGGAAGGCAGGTTTTGTAAATGTTTACAGGCTATAACGAAACTATCTTATTTACTCGTGTAAATGTGATAGCCTTAGTTTTCATATGTAAATGACTTGATTAGATTTTGAGGTGATTGGTTATTTTTCTATTTTTTTCACACATTTTTAAACTTTTTAACTTTGTCCATTTTGACAAAAATCTAGTTAGCATGATTTTGCAAAAAAACACTTGAGGTAGAAAAATTATATTTGGTGTGTATGTTTGTATCTGCATGTAGATGATCTGATCAGATATTCATTGCATTATAGCAATGTTTCAGATTTGTAGTACACCTTTGAATTTTTGTGGACTTAGATGTTTTTGGTCTGCAGTAGTAGCATACATGTTTTACAAATACAAATGTAGTTATTGTTGCTGGCATTTTGTACAGAAATATTTTAGCAGAGTCTTTAAATGTTGATAATGAGTGATAAATGTACCATGTATGCTCATTTATAAGTCAGTTGGTTTAGTTTTTGTGGGGTTTAACGCCATTTTTCAGCACATGCATGATAGGCTATACATGGCAGCCTGTATATTTGGTGGAGGAAGAACCCAGGAAGAACCACAGACACACTGAAAGCTACTGGCAAGCTTTCTCACACACCCACATCGGCCGAGCCAGAGACTCGAACCCACACAGACAGAAGTGATATGTGAGTGATCTGTAAAGGCAAATGCCTTAGACCACTTGGCCACCTGGGGCCCCTTGTTTATAAGTCAAGACAAACTGCAAACAACATAGACCCTGATTTGCCATCGCATAATGCACCAGCAGATCAGGTCTATGTTGTTTGTTCTACTGATTACTCTTAACAAACTGCATAGACCCAGATCTGCAGGTGCATTATGGAAAGGCAGATCTGGAATCTGTGCAGTTTGCAGTTGGACTCAACTTGTAAGCGAGTGTATATGGTAGGTCCTTTTTGTTGTAATAACAAAGTCAGACTTTTGTAACTTACACAATTGGCATGACTTGTTTGAATGATTTCATTTCCGTAACTCATCCTATGCCCAAGTTTCACAAGAAATCTTTGTCTTTTTCAGCTTATGGAAAGGTGTTTCTAGTCAGAAAGATAGGTGGTGCTGATGACGGGAAGCTGTATGCAATGAAGGTCTTGAAGAAGGCAGCCATAGTTCAGAAGACAAAAACTACAGAGCACACAAAAACAGAACGTCAGGTCCTAGAGGCTATACGACAGTCACCATTCCTTGTTACATTACACTATGCATTTCAGACAGATGCAAAGTTGCACCTTATTCTAGGTTTGTATATTTATTACTACCCCGCTTGGAGAAGCAGACATTATATGGCATTCACTTTGTCTGTCTATCCATCCATTTATACCAATTTTTCTTGCTGTAAATCTTATTTCAGTATTTTCATATACATGTAATACTTTTGGAACAGCTTTCAGGGAGATTTTTTCTTCATTTCCAGGAGTTTTTCCAAAATGTTTAACAATTAATGGGGAAATCCTTGAATTTACATCAGGATAAGAGCAGAAGTGGCTCAGTGGTTAATGTATTATACCTGCGACCAAAAGGGTGCAGGTTAAAATCCTGCCCAGATCAGCAAACCTGGGGTCACAATGTTTTAGATGGGTGTTAGTACTCAGACAGTGGCCAATTTTATTTTACATTATTGACAGATTTTTCAGTTGGGAGTTCAGAGAGATTGGCCAGTACTCAAAATCTAATTTAATTGATTAGATTTGTGTGTAATTTTATGCAGCATATGTTAATGCCTCCAGTGTTAGTTTACATTCTTGATCAGTTACATAAACTTTATTTTGATTTGTTGAATAATCATCTGCTGACCATTGTCACCATGCTTTACAAGCAAGGCATAGGGTGTTAGGAAAATGACATTGCCCATTGATAAGTGCATTGCACAGTGTCCTTGCTCAAATAATAGGGTAAGAACAATTTCAGAAATGTTCAAAATGATGAATAAATCTCCTGAAGACTGTGATACACAGGTAAGTATAATCTTTCTTGTGTAAAATGTCGTATAACCCAAAAACATAATGCAAATATGATTGCTGGTTGAATAACTCATTTGGGATATTTTTGACATCGATTAGCATTTATCATTGCTATAAAATATGTCAGCCTGGTTTTGATGCTGAAATAATGGATATCAGTAGTAAGATCTAAACTTGACTATGGCTCCATTGTGTCATCAGCTTGTAAATCTTACTTGACTATGGCTCCATTGTGTCATCAGCTTGTAAATCTTACTTGTTATTACTCCATTGTGTACATATCAGCTTGTAAATCTTACCTGCAGATTCTTGATCCAGTACACAATTAGGGACTTTGACTTTATCTTGGAACATTAAGAACTTCCCCTTTGGAAAGCCTCTATGTTGAGACAAATGAACCATCACTTTATCTCAGACAGACCAGATTGGCTCTTCAGTATACTATCAAACTGTCCCCATATCCATAAAATCCAGCATAATACCAAACTTTGTACACTCAGAAACCAAATTTCATTCCACCTTTTGGCATATGAATTCATCTTCGCCTAGATGTTGTGACAAGGTTGGAGCTGCTGTTGCAACATCCGGTGGCACCATCTCAAGCCAGTTACTGGAGAAAGCTTCCATATTTACCACAGAAATTACAGCCATACTCAGATCTTTGAACTACATTTAAACCTCCCCAAAAACAAATTTAATTATCTTTTTAGATTTCCTTTGCACATTGAAAACCTTATAAAATGTGAAAATGGAGAACCTGTTAATATCTGAAATCTTACACAAGCATGATTTGCTCATACAATTTGGAAAAAGCATTCTGTATCGTTGACTGCCTAGTCAAATTTTTATTAACCCTTTTTATACTGAAGCCCAGTCAGACTGACAGTTGTATTGAATTGGAAATTTGTTCAGTCAGTGATGTATCAGCATCAGAGAATGTAGTGATGTTGGGCAATCTGGCTTTTCAGGACAAGTTTTTCAAATAATAATTCAAAGTTATATACCATTTTAACTCGTTAACCCCTAGCGCCACATTTACGCGTCATGAGGTTGTACCCTACTTCCGAGCTCTGTAACGTGAACATCATTTAGGATACACTAAAGTGGATGGTATTTCAGGAAAGTAGACAGATGTAGCTCTACAATGATACCAAATAATTTTGACTTTCTACTCGCATTAAAAAATACAGGGAAAAAAATGCAATTTTTTAGACCTGATTTTTGTAAGGTTGAAAATTGCCAGTTCCGGAACCAGAGTTTGTGTCCGGATTTTAGACTTTTTGGCCTTAGATCTAAAGCAGACCGGTCTGAACTGCACACAGACAGATAAACCTTTGCAAAAAGTAGGATACGTTTGAGATTTGGAGTAAAAAGGGGCCAAGACACAAAAATCGGGGATCCAATACGAAAAAAAAAAAAAAAAAAAAAAAAACTTTTACCATTCTGCACATGTGCGAGCATAATAGCCAATCAAAAACAATGTTTCTGATACACCTAAGCATCCAGCTAAATGGAAAACTTTCTTAAGCAGATGTGTTTTGCTGCATTCAGAGGTAACCCCAAAAATGCGTTTCCTACACCCATTTCAGGCAAAAATGAAAAGAATCTCCTGGGGTTAATGAGTTAAGAAGGATAAAATTTTCTTCAAAGTCATATATTTTTTAATTTTCAAATGTTAAAAATTCAGTTGAAAGTAGAGTCAAGTAAACAAAAAACATGCTTTACATTTTACAAAAAGGAACTATTATTATTTTTTTAATAACTTGCTTTCAATGCCATTTTTCTAGCTGCAATATTCATTCTACCTCCTATATGTAAGTGTATGAAATGTGGGGAATTTTATGTCCTTTTAAGATGGTGAAAAAAATTATAGAATTTTTTGAAGAATGTCAAAGGTTATAAAAATTGTATTAAATTTACTCGCATTAAAATTGGAGAGCAAGCAGAACAGATCCTTACTGGAAAGTTGACAAAGCTTTTCATTTTGTTTCAGCATTTTTATTCCATAATAAATTCAAATGTAAAAATATCAGAGTTTTGTTGGGCTTATTTAGGTCCATTTCCAGGAATGCAGTAAAATTTCACAATATTATGCACACATCCAACCTCAGTATATTGGTGAACTTTATGAGCAGTGAAGTTCTCAAAATGTCCAGTTAGCTTGAAAACCATTAAAGTCTTCATCATTGTCAATATCTGAGTAAAAAATGCCAATTAACTAGTTATCATCCGCTCATTTCATTTTGATGTAGTCAAGGTCACGATTCCCACTGCCTGAAATATCAATTTCCCCCACAAAATTGTCTATATTTTCATCAAAATCGGCATCCACATCACTGCCATTACTTGCCACTTCAGTACTGTCTGCCATTTTGATCTTGGCACGTTAAAATTCAGTTTTGAAATCAAATTTTCTACTAACCAGTAATGATCATCTCTGTTCATATCGTTGAAGTCAAGATCACAATCTGCACTACCAAAAACATAAATTTTCCCCACAAAATTGTCAATATTTTCATCAAAATCAGCATCCACATCACTGCCATCGCTTGCCACTTCAGTGCTATACTTCATGTTGATCTCTGCATGTTGAAAAACTCGTGTTTGAAATCAAATTTTAAAATAACCAGTTATCATTAACTTGTTCATTTTGATGAAGTAAAGAAAATGATCCCCACCGCCTAAAATGTCAATTTTCCACTTGAAATTGTCTATATTTTCAACTAATTCAGCAAGCGCATCACTGCCATCACTTGCCTCTTCAATACTGACTGCCATTTTGATCTCCACGTGTTAAAACTCAATTTTTAAATCAAATTGTTACCAGTTTGGGGATTTTTTAAAACTCATGCTATCACTGCATGATACTTCATTTGTGTACCTTCTGCCTTTATTTCCTTCGTTTCAAAAGAGTACATGAAAAATAATAATGTATTACACGGTTAAATGCACACTTCTGCAAAGTGGTAGATGGAATGTAGTGAACATTTGACCTGAATCGTATCCCATATGAAAAGGTAAAGTACGACTGGAATCATATCCTTTCTGAAATGGGTTAAGACTAATGAAAGGGCAGATAAAGGAGCCAAAGTTGCCCTGCAATTACCCATTTCTGAATGGAAGAGTCCACATTCCGACCTTCAATATTATATAAATCAGCATGTGCTTCATACTTGGCAAAATATGTGGAATGAAAACTCCACAAACAAGCTTCAGAACATCAAACCCATCATTGGAGAATGGCATCACTCATAAAAAAGAAATCGCAGAGATGAGGTGGTATTGTAATGGACACACATACCTGACTCATGCATGCCTTCTGAAGGGTGAACCTCGACCAGAGTGCATACCATGCCAGTGTCCACTGACAGTGGAACACATTCTTGTCGAGTGTGACCATCAGAAAAAATCTTTGATGTTTTGAGGGAATGTTGTGTATATGACAAGTTTTGACCATATATCTTTAAGGATTTTATATTTTTTGCCTTTACATTGTATTTTATATACATTTTTGCCTTTACATTGTATTTTATAAACATTTTGCACAATTTTAACACCTTTACCTTTGATTTTTTATATTGTAGTACTTCATGTTTATATTTATGTAGACCAGACTTGTACAGCCACCATAGTGGGTCTCAGAGCAAAGCACGCTACTCCAATTGCCTCAGCACAATATAACCTTTCATGTGTTTATAACCTTTCATGTGTTTATGTGCTGTCAAAACACCACTCAATCATTATTTGCATCAAGCCGATTTTCGGTTTTTCTCACAGTTTTTTGGACAAATTTGAGTCACAATAATGGAGTCACTCTGATCAGTGAGATACCACATGTATGCTCCAATTGAAATCTAGTCCGATAAATCAGTCCCCCCCCCAAACCTGTGTTGATACTGATGGATGATTTGAGGGTCTGATGTCACCTATTCATTAATGTGTACTTTTGCCGCATACAGATCTGTCCAGAACACACCAGTGTACAGTTTAGACACTTGACAGTATTTGGTAACGGTCATATGTAGCCACAAAATTCAAAATGGCCACAGGACAATGGTTTGTGTTATTCCACATGGATTTACAAGTCATCAAAAATAGGATTTGATTCGGAAATATTCTGTACATATCGCCATAAGGACCCTTCGATGCAAGAAATACGGGTAAGTGTATAAACTATAAACCAACGTGTTGCAGACAAATCTATCTGTAAAAATGCCTCAATTTTATAAATAGGTGACATCATACCCTCAAATCATCCATCAGTATCAACACAGGTTTGGGGGGTTGATTTACCCGACTAATTAACACCAAATTGGCAGTGCGAGTGCATCATGAAATAAAGGTATGTCATACACTGAAACTGGTGGCTTTGAACTACTTTAATATCATTTGTGGCCTCAAATTCTTATACCTTTTTTATCTCTTGGCACCAAAATTATAATATTAGTACATCTTTGAATGAATTTGTTTCCAGCACAAGGATGAGCCGTAGTGGCTCAGTGTTTACAGTGCCGGACTCCCAGTCAAAAGGGTGCAGGTTTGAATCCTACTATTGGATCAGCTCTGATTGGCTAATATGGTATGACCTTGGCAAAGGCACTTTACTTCATTTGCCTCGGCACAAAATAACCTATTTGTGTTGCTGTGCCATAAAACACCAAACCAAACCACAGCTGCTCAAGGACTGCATCACTTTGACCTACTTCCAGGGTTTATTCAGCAGAGCTTAAATATAATGATTCATGCCACAGAAGTGGTTATCTTGTAATTTTTTGCATATTGATAAATCTAGTGATTTATAATAATGTAATGTTATAAATTAAATCAGTCATTATATGATTGGCATATGTTATTTAAATGTGTTCAATGTTAACATTTTTTGTGTCTTTGGAAATTTTTTCTCCTGAAGTTTTAGCATTAATGGTGATGAAAATTGAAGCATTTCTTAAATTAACTGGAAAAAATTCATTCATCCAAAAATATAACAGAAGGATTGGTTGGGGATAAGATTTCCATGCAATATTTTCTGTTGCTACCATAATTCTTTCTTTCAGATTATGTGAATGGAGGTGAATTGTTTACACATTTGAACCAGCGAGAGTACTTCAGGGAGAGTGAGGTCAGAATTTACATAGGTGAAATAGTGCTGGCTTTAGAGACACTTCACAAGGTACTTAGCTTACTGTTCTGTTAATATAGAGCTTGGTTGTCCAAACTTTGATTATCCAAATATTAAGTTAATTCAAACCAGCACTATGTCACTCAAACATATATATTTAACTCTAACTTCAGTGACTAAATTTGTTTTTCGAGTCATTTTGTAGTAGTAACGAATCTGCCCTTGTAAGTTATAGGAGTTAACATCACTTTCATATCGTTGTCAAACCAGCATAAATAAATGGAAGAAACGAGTGAAAAATATATATCTATACCTCATATCCAGTATTATCATAATTATTTTGAAATCTTGTACATATTTTCCTTGCTTTAAAAATCATTTTACCATCAATAAAATGCTCTCATGCTATCCTCTGACATATTCCCATAAAAGTACAATCACAAGGAATGACTGTCATTGTAAAGAACAATATATAAGGAAATAGGCATGTTTGTTACCGGAAAATTGCTGTCTCAATCGGAAGCTAAATATTCTGTGAAAAAGATCACATTTATCATTGAAAATATTTGTTTCCGTCAATTTAATGTTGAAACCTGAATAAAATATTGTAACAAGAGTTGACTATACTAATACATACCAACTCAATAATCAAAATTCCCAGTAGTCAGTCCCCTGAGTTGTTCGGATTATCAAGGTTCTATTGTAGATGCAACATTTCCATATACAATGAAACTTCCCCAGACCAATCCTCTGGCAAAATTGGCTTTCTCTGCATATCAGCCACATATTTTGGACTCAAAAAGGCCAATCTAATCCTAATCAAACCTTTTGTACACTGACCACTTGTATAAAACAGCCAACATTTTTAGGCATGACAGTATCTAGTTTAGTGAAGTTTTATTGTATATACAAATGTAAACTCTGTTATCAAAACTCCCAGTTATCTAAATGATTCACTAAGTTTTAAACTGTCCTGAAAATAGCCAAGAGATCGCTAAAGGCTAGTCTGCAAGTCTTTTTTTTTTTTGTCATGTAAAAGTATTCATGTTTATATATTATATACCCTGCCACACATGCACGCACACAAAGTGAAGGAAACATGTTGGGTTTGTGCTGTCTGTCCATCCATGTCCTACTTTCCTAGATAGCTCAAAAACAATTTAGCCAAACCAGACCAGATTTGATAGTTAGATACCTCGGGTAGCTCCCAAGACTTGTTTAGGTTCTGGTGACTATGATCTTATTTTTCATTTTTTATACACTTGCTATAAGATGGAGAGCATTATGTTATGATGTTGTCCATCTGTTACCAATTTGATTTCCACACAAAAACTTTATTTGTCCACAATCTACACTTACCAGACTTTGTTGATGGCTTGCGCTTGGGGTAAGGAAGAACCCTATTGATTTCAGTCTCAAAAGCTCGAAGGTCAAAGTCAGTGTTACTGAAGTCACGAAAACAGTTTCCACACAATAACTCTAGTTCTCCACCATCTGCAGTTACCAAACTTTGTGGATAGCTTGCACTTGGGGTAAAGAAAAACCCTATTGATTTCAGGGTAAAAAGGTGAAAGGTCATGGTCATTGTGACTGAAAGAAAAAGAAACAAGGTTTCTGCACAATAACTCAAGTTCTCCACCACCATCCACAGTTACGAAGAACCCTATTGATTTGGGACTCAAAAAGTCCAAGGTCAAGGTCACTGACTGAAAAAAGCAAATTGGTTTCTGCACAATAAGTCAAGTTCTCCACCATAAATGGTTATCAGACTTTGTGAATGGCTTGAACTTGGTGTGAAGAAGAACCCTGTTAATTTTGGAGTCAAAGGTCAAGGTCACTATGAGTGAAAGAATTATAAATAATGGTTTCCACACAACAACATTAGTTCATGATGACATAACTCGACCAGACTTTGTGGATGGCTTGCACTTGTGTTAAGGAAGAAGGCAATTGATTTTGGGGTCAAAAGATCAAATGTCAGTGTCACTGACTGAAAGAAGAAGAATGGTTTCCACACAATAACATTAGTTCTATTCACAGACCTGATTCAAACTTCGTGGATGGCTGGCACTAATGTTAGGGAAGAAGCCTATTGATTTCATTGTTAAAAGGTCAAGGTCAGTCTGACTGAAAAAAGAAAAATGTTGGTTTTCTGCATAAAGGATTAAACACGGGGCATATAATGTGCCGTGCTGTTCTCAGTACTCTTGCTGTACACAGTTTGAACTTTTTGGACCAAAAAAAGCACATTTAAGCACAAATTACTTGAGGTAGACAAATAAAATTTGTTGTGCATATTATAATTAGATTGCCTGACAAGATTTTCAGTCCATTATAGCAAGTGTTCATCTTTGAACTTTTTGGACTTGGACAATTTTTCAAGAAAAAAAAACTTTGTAAGCATGATTAAGCCAAAGTCACTTAGGTAGACAGATGAAATTTGGTAGACTTACACACACATTCATCCCATGGTCTAGTTGGTTTTAAATAAAAATTGTGCCAATCAGACTTCCAATAAGGCTGCCAAGCAGTCCTCTTGAAACTCTCGTTATTGCTACTCCTCCTGAATGGATGGTCATATGAACATTGGGTTTTCAGGTTGAGACTTCTTGTGATGTCTAGTTGGTCCTAAATGAAAATGGTGCCATCCAATGTTTAATATGGCCATCACAGCAGCCATTTTGAAAATCTTGTTGCTGTTACTCCTGAACAGAAAGTCATATTGACATGGGGATTCCACCAGAAGACTTCGTATGATGTCTTGTTGGTTCTGAATGAAAATGGTGTCATTCTGATGTCCAATATAGCCATCACAGCATTCATCCAGAAATTTTTGTTATCGCTACTCCTGAGGTTCCGCTCTACAGTTTCGCACATTGCATAGGGTTTAATTTTTAAAGAAAAAGAATTTCCCAGGTTTTCCTCACTGGCTATCCTTGTTATTGAAAACAGACCTTGTATATCTTAGTTTTTGTTAAAATAATGTTTAATTCCCTTTATTTTGGTGTATGACTAATGGGTGTAATTTGGGGTATAGAGTATACAGCTTGGCCTTGCTTCAGATGTGCACCTTTCAAAAGACTGCTGGCTCTGCTTGGTCATTTTCGCTTCCAGGACTTCAGAGGTAAATTGGAGAAAAAAAACGAGCAATAACTTTTTTTTCCTTTTTTATATTTTATCATTTATTCATTGCACTTTCAAAAGCTGGTATTGTCTAATCTGCCAGAATTCATTTACCCTATTTTAATAACTGCTAAAGCTAGTGTACTTTTTGGACAAGTTCAGGCTCATTTTTCAAGCACATGGAAGCAGACATTTTATCAGCTGTCTGCTTTGGATAGTGCAAAGCTTCCATAATTACCACATGTAAAGAAATTTCAGTCTCAGTACATGAAAGTAGCAGAGAGAGAGGTATGCCAACATTCTCTCCATTGTGCATGTTGCCAATGTAAGCAACTTCACCTTATACCAGAGCGGTACCTGAATGGATAGTCATATAGGCATGGGGTTTTCACCAAAAGACTTGTTACGATGTCTAGTTGGTCCAAAATGAAAATGGTGCTGCTCGGACATCCAATATGGCAGCCACAGCAACCATCTTGAAAATCTTATCGCTACTCCTGAATGAAAAGTCATATTGACATGAGGTTTTCACCAGAAGACTACTTATGATGTTTAGTTGGTTTTAAATGAAAATGGTGCTGCTCAGACATTCAATATGGCTGCCACAGTGGCCATCTTGAAAATCTTATCACTACTTCTCTTGAACGAATGGTCATACCAACATAGAATTTTCACTGAAAGACTTGTCATGATGTGTAGTTGGTCATAAATAAAAACAGTGCAAATCTGGACTCCAATATGGCCACCACAATGGCCATCTTGAAAATCTTGTTATAGCTCTTTCTCCTAGATGGCTGGTCATATCGACATTGTGCTTTCGCTGAGAGACTTTTTTGGTGTCTAGTTGGTGCTAAATGGAAATGGTGTCAATCTGATATCCAATATGGCCACCATGGCAGCCATCTTGAAAATCTTGTTATTGCCAGTCCACCTAAATGGAAAGTCATATCAACATGGGACTTTCACCTGAAGACTAATTATGATATCTAGTTGGTTCTGAATGAAAATGGTGCCTATCTGACCTCAGATATAGCTGCCACAATGAACATATTGAAAATATTGTCACTAATTCTCCTGGATAGGTGGTAATATCAACATGAGGTTTTCACCAAAAGTCTTCTAATGGTTACTAGTTTGTTCTAAATGAAAATGGTGCTGATCTTACAACCAATATGGCTGCTACAGTGGCTAATATGAAAATCTTATCTCTCAAGAATATCAGAGATTGTTTTAACGTTTAGCAATCAAAAAGAAGAAATGGTCTTATCATGCATTCCTGAAAATTCTTTTCAGACAGTGGAGCATCAGTCCCTTCGAGGTACTCTTTGTTTGACAAAACTTTGTAAGCATGATTAAGTAAAACTCTCATGAGTTATACAAACAGAATTTTGTGGGCTCATTTGTATTATCATGTGGAAAACCTTGTTAGATTTTCAGGCCATTACAGCAATTGTTGTATACATTTTTGAACTTTTTGGACTGTGACTCTTTTGACAAAAACCTTGTTAGTATGATTAAACAGATCCCACTTGAGGCAGACAAATTAAGTTTGGTAAACATATTTGTGTTCACAAGTATATGTTGTGATTAGATTTTCATGCTATTACAGCAGTAATTGGATTTTGTACCCATTTGTGGACTTTTGGGATTTGGCAAAAATCATTTAAGGTAGACCAATAAAATGTGGCATACATGTTAGTAGGCATTGATTGACTTTCATGGCATTATAGCAATGTTTCTACATTTTAATTTTTTTTACATAGATTTAATTTGGTCTTCAGTGTTTTTAGCTCACCTGGCCATAGGGCAAAGTGAGCTTATTGTATGGCCCTGTGTCCATCATCTATCCATCTATCCTCTATCAATATATCTGCTCCTAGTCCATCTTTTGAGTTAATGTGAGACTTATCCTAAATTTGCAAAAGCTGAAGCATTCTGTATACCACTTAAATTGATTGAACTGTTTCAATCTAATTAGAGGAAGACTAAAATCCAGACCTTAAAAATCAGGGACTTATCACACTCCTAACAAAAATCAGGTACTTTATATATCACACTCCTAACAAAAATCAGGGACATTCTATATCACATTCCGAACAAAAATCAGGGACATTCTATATCACACTCCTAACAAAAATCAGTTACTTTATATATCACATTCCTAACAAAAATCAGGGACTTTATATATCACACTCCTGAAAAAAATCAGAGACTTGATATATCACACTCCTAATAAAAATCAGGGACATTCTCTATCACACTCCTAACAAAACTTAATTTTATTCACCTTGCTAGGTTTTTCCTTTCCTTCCTTCAAGTACCAGTGTCACAGAATGACATTGTCATGGTGTGTTATTAATTGTCATGGTGTGCTATTAATTGTCATGGTGTGTTATTAATTGTCTTGGTGTTTGTTTGTGTGTGTATTGTGGGAAGGAGGGGAGAGGGGAAAAGATATATTTTGCTTTACAAAAAAACAAATCCATTCTAGTCCTAACATGTAGCCATCAACAAGAGGTAAAAGTTGCCAAGGCACAAGTTGAAAAATTTTAATGGTACAATTGTTTTCTTGTCTTATGTATTACTATTATAAGTTCAAAGGATAGCATTCATTCTTATTGGTGTATTTGTGATCTTTATTCTTTTGATTTTTTACCTGGATATTTTTAACCATTGCAAGATTATCAGCAGCATTCTTGCATAATGAAGACCCTTTACCAGTTATATAGATTTGTGGAAAGTTGAGAAGGCTCTCCCTCTTTTTTTATTGAGCCTGCCATTAGCTGATGGTGAGACATATGTACTGAACTCCCTCATTATAACACTATTCATGGGAGCCATAGAGTACGCTACCTTATAGTTAGACCTCCTTATAATGAAGTACATGATAAAATATGCCCTCATTATAACACTGTCCATGGGAGCCATAGAGTATAGTCTTATAGTGAGACCACCTTATAATGAAGTACATGATACAATACTCCCTCATTATAACACTGTCCATGGGAGCCATAGAGTATACTGTCTTATAGTGAGACCACCTTATAATGAAGTACATGATACAATATGCCCTCATTATAACACTGTCCATGGGGGCCATAGAGTATACTACCTTATAGTGAGACCATCTTATAATGAAGTACATGATACATATAATTTTTTTCTACCACTTAATGAAATGGGATTCATGACCATACCTGCCTTATAACAGGAACTGTGTTATAATGAAGGGCCTTATAGTGAGGGTGTGCTGTATCACTTTTCCAGTGTCTGTGTTGGTAATGTCATCATTAAAACATCTGACAATTCCATCCAATTCACTTTATATAATAAATTTATGTTACTGATCTATTTTGTCTCTGTTACAGCTTGGTATCATCTATAGAGATATAAAACTAGAAAACATTCTGCTTGATTCAAGTGGTCACATTGTCCTGACAGACTTTGGTCTCAGCAAAGAATTTCTGCCCACAGACGAGGTAAAAAAAAGGAAGGTTAAAAAGAATGATTTGTCCAATAGCTTTTAGATGTAATAGTTTTCAACAAATTTTCAAAATAACTATTGTAAAGAACTGCAGAAAATTGTTGTTCTAAATGGTTTGAATTTATTATGATGTTAATTAGAACAATTAATTTGTCAATTAGAACAAGATTTTCTTGAGAGTTAGGTTCTCCACCCATATATATATATATATGGTCCAAAGTGGGAATCATTTACTAATAGGAATTTATAATAATGATGTTTATGATTATGGTAAAGAATCAGTTTATTTCCTTCTTGGCACATGTATACATTCCATTGTATTCTCTTTCCCAACATTAATAAACTTGTACTTTTCCAGCTGTACCTCAGACCATTCATACATTTAAAAACAATGAAAGACTTTTGCATCTGATGACCAATATTTTATTCTTTGAATGAAAATGTTGATGATACACATCATTCAGATTATAGGTACAATTTGTTATTTATGTGCTTATATCGGAAGAATTGGTCCAGGTGATTGTTTTGTCATGGATACATAATAAAGCATACTAGAGTATTTTGTATGGACTTTTAAAGTTGCTTGGATCATCTTAAATTTCTTCCATTACTTTTCCTGAGAAATACATTTTGGATGTCTCTCTCCCTTTTTATATGCCAGCCATAAGGTGGAGTGTATTATGTTATGATGTTGTCTGTCTGTCCATCCATCTGTCCCCTATTTCATTTTTGCCCAATAACTCAAGTTCTCCACCATCTTCAGTTACCAAATTTTGTGGATGGCTTGCAAGTAGGGTAAGGAAGAATCCTATTGATTTTAGTGTCAAAAGGTCAAAGAACAAGGTCACTGTGACTAAAAGTAGAAAAATGGTTTTTCTCAATAATATTTCTACAGCACAGATCTAGACCAAGCTTTGTGGATGGCTTGCACTTGGGGTAAGGGAGAAGTTGATCAATTTTGGAGTTAAAAGGTCAAAAGTCAAGGTCACTGTAAGAAGAAAATTGGTTTATTCATACAAATTTCATTTCTCAACCATGTAATTTCACCAAAGTTTGTAGAGGACTTGCACATTAGGTAAGAAAGAAGCCTATTGATGGGGGGGGGGGGGGTCAAAAACCCAAAAATCAGGGTCACTGTGACTGAAAGAAGAAATGGGTTTTTTGCATAATAACTTTAGGTCTAGACTATTGCTTTGACCAAAGTTTGTGAAGGTCTTGCACTCAATGTTTGGAAGAGGCTTATTGATTTTGGGGTCAAAAAGGTCAAAGTTTAGGGTCATTGTGACTCAACGAAAAATGGGTTTTGCAGAAGAACTTTTGTTCTAGAGTTAGTTCCTTGACCAGACTTTGTGGATATTTGGCACTTAAGGTAATAAAGAAATCAAATTGATTCTGAGGTATAAAGGTTAGTGGTCATGATCATAGTAGATCTGATAAGAAAATACTGGTTTCTGCACAGCAAGTTTTGTTCAGGAATGCATACCTTGACCAAACATCCAGGTCATTGAGACATATTGGTCAATAATATCTAAAGTCAGTCTTCCCCAACTAGTGCCTATTTAAAGGACTATTAAACACAGAGTGGGTGTATAATGTGCCATTTGTGGTGCTTTTGTTTTGACATTTGTCTGCATCATTCCATGTAATCTTGATTTCTCTTGACAGAATCACAGGGCTTATTCATTTTGTGGGACAATAGAATACATGGCTCCAGAAGTAGTGGAAGGAAGTCACTCAGGGCATGACTTTGTAAGTACAAACATGCAGGAGTTCATGTTTTTATTTATGTTTTGTTTTATAGTCCACTTCCTACATTAGACATAAATCATGTTTCCAAATGTGTACCCCCACTAATTAATGAATCATAAAGTCACCAATTAAAGCATTTTGTCCATTGTCCATTGTCCGTCTATCAGTTAGCACAAGTTTGTTTTCACTACTTCTCCTAAGCTACTTTGAGGATTGCCATGAAACTGTACTCACACACACACTCATCCCAAGGTCTGGTTGGTCCTAAATGAAAATGATACCACTCATTTATCACTAGTTGTCCTAAACTATTTGGAGGATTGCCATGAAACTGTACACACACACACACACACACACACACACTCATCCCAAGGTCTGGTTGGTCCTAAATGAAAATGATACCACTCAGACATCCAATATGGTCTCCAAAGTGGCTATTTTGAAAATCTTGTTAACACTACTCATGAAGGGATGGTCATATTCACATGGGGTTTTCACTAAAACACTTATGATGTCTAGTTGGTCCTAAATGAAAGTGGTGCTGTTCTGATATCAAATATGGCCACCATGGCAGCCATCTTGAAAATTTTATTGCTATTCCTCCTCAACAGAAAGTCATCATGTGGTTTTCACCAGAAGACTTCTTATGATATCTAGTTGGTCGTAAATGAAAATTATGCTGATCTGACATCCAATATGGCCACCATGGCAGCCCTCTTGAAAATCTTATTACTACTCCTAAACAGAAAGTCATACTGACCTGGGATTTTCACCTCAAGACTTCTTATGGTGTCTAGTTGGTACTGAATGAAAATGATGCCAATCTTACAGCCAGCATGGCCACCATGATGGCCATCTTGAAAATTTATGTTATCACTAATCCTCCTGAATGGATGGTCATAGTGACATGCAGGGCCTGAAAATTTAGTTTCTGACTCACTAGCAAGGACCAGAAGGATCCTATACTGTCTAGGTCTGCATAAGCCAAGCATTGGTCCAGCAACTAAGTCTGATATGTGAATATTTTTTTGCAGTGCATAGAACGATAGTTGGCTATCTTTGAAAATCTTTTTTATTGGTCAAGAATATCAGAGATGGTGTCAACACTCAGCAGTTAAAAAGAAGAAACTGTCTTATCTTGAATTCCTGGAAATTCTTTTTGGCCAGTTGAATGTCAGTCCCATGAGGGACTCTTGTTATTCCTTCATTTTAGCAGGGATGTTGTGATACCATTACAGCATCTCCTAAACTGCTGGATAGAAATTCATGAAACTTGTAGTTATGTTGGCGATGGTGTAACTATTGGCAAGAGGAGTGTCATCCTTGGCTCTCACCACACAGGGGTCAAATGTACAAATATTTCAATTACAATGACATTTGCAAACATTTTCTGTCCAAACGATATAAATGCAATCATATAAGGAAGACACATTATGTATTTGATGGATTTTGCAAGATGACCCTTGGGTCACTCTCTGGGGTTGGGGATGAGTTCCGGGGATAGAAGAGGGTTGGAATATGCAGTAGAAAGTATGGGGATTTGCAATAGTGAGTCAATTCATTTGGTCTAGTTGTAATTTTTAAATGTGTACAATAAACATTTTTGTTACATATATCCTGCTTTTAATGTTTTTTCATGGTTTTAGTTATAGTACCTTTGTCACTACAGACTGTAGATTGGTGGTCACTTGGTGTGCTGACCTATGAGTTACTTACAGGAGCATCACCTTTCACAGTAGATGGGGAAAGCAATTCACAGTCCGATATATCGAGGTATGGCCTCAACATGGTACATTATGCTGGCCATTTATTACTTTACCCATCTTTGTTTTTATTTGAACTAAAAAACTTCTTAATACGAAATGGGATAAAAATATGCATGTAAATGTGCACAACATACACCTAACTTATGTATCCATTATTTTGTAATTGGGATGTATTTTGAAATGATGAACTGTTAAGATTTATATGTCTATTGCCAGCTTTCAGTCAGTCTTTGCTTATTAAACATTTCAGTCCAATCTTATAATGGGATATATGTAAATTTATTACAAAATGAAACCATGAACTTTTTCTGATCCTGGGCAATTGTGGGCAGACATTGGTCAGACACCAATGCAGTTTTTACCAAATGTACAAATGTAGAATGTTGCAAGTTAACTATCTTCATCCAGTTTTTAGTACATTTTAACTGTAAACACACAATTTTCTTATAAGTATTTAATCAGCTAGCAAGATATAGGTATGACTTTTTGATTGCAATGGCAGCATCTGTGGTGTGGACATTTGTGAAGCTTTTCCAAAGTTCTATACATGAAGACTGTGGTGCATTTGTTGAGACATATTGATGTGCAGAATTATATTATTCTTGTAAATCTTTTAAAAGAAAATTTTACTATTCATTACCTTACAAATAAAATGTTGCTCATTTTCAGGAGGATATTAAAGGCAAAGCCACCAATGCCCAAAAGATTTTCTGCAGAAGTTAGGGATTTTATCCTTTCCTTGTTAACAAAGGAACCTCACAAACGCCTTGGAGCGAAGGGTGCTCATGAGGTCAAGAAACACCCATTCTATAAGGTAATGAGGTCATGTCATAGATGTGAAATGTATGGTGGGACATATAGTGTTACCCTTGTCCATCCATCCATCCATCCATCCATCCATCTATCTGTCACACTTTTCTTAAGGTTTGCATTTAAGTCATTTCAGGCACTATGGTGGAGTTTCTGTGTTCCATTAAAACATTTATAGTTTTTAGATCTGCTGGTAATAGACCAGAAGTGCTTATGGGATGGTCTGTTGTCCATCATCCATCCGTCCATTAGCACAAGTTTCTTTTTGCTATTCCTCCTAAACTACTCAGAGGATTGCCAGGAAACTTTACAAACCCATTCATCCAAAGGTCAAGTTGATCTTAAATGATAATGGTGTCACTCGGACAGCCATTATGGCTGCCACAGTGACCATCTAGAAAATCCTATTGCTACTCCTCCTGAATGGATGGTCGTATCAACATTGGATTTTTACTACAAGTCTTTTTATGATGTCTAGTTGTGTTAAATGAAAATGCTGCCAATCTGTCATCCGATATGGCCACCACAGCATCCGTTGTGAAAATCTTATCGCTACTTATTCAGAATGGAAAGTCTTATCGACATGGCGTTTTCACCAGAAGACTTCCTATGATGTCTGGTTGGTCCTAAATGAAAACAGTGATGAACTGACCTCCAATATGGCCACCATGGCAGCCATTTTGAAAATCTTGTTATTGCTACTCCTCCTCAATGATCTCTATTTGATCCTAAATGAAAAATGTTGGTAATCTTACATCAAGTATAGCTGCCCATATGGCCATCTTGAAAATCTTGTTATTGTTACTCCTCCTCCAGGGATCACACGATCATTAAGGATCATTGAAAGTCATTGAGAAATGAACACCTCATTTCAAGGCCATGAAAGTCATTGATTTTTCACCTAGGTCATTGAAAGTCCTTGAATTTGAGCGATTTTGCTTAAAAATAAAATAGGATGGAACAATTTGCTTTAGAGTCATTTATTTTAAGTTGTGCAAGGATTGGAAGTAGAGTTTGATTTTTCTGTCTTCTGCTAGCCATTCTGCCATTATCAGAATCCACAGGAAGTAACCAAACATTGTGCATATCGTCCCTTTCACATGATGTAATTAACGCATGTGCATTCTTTCACTTCAGCATGTTTTTCCGCCAAGTAAGGATGGTACATTAGCAGTAAATCCTTTTAAATGAGCAATCATCACAAAATGCCTGAAAAGGGCACATTCAGTGGTACTTGCTGTCTGCAAGACAAAGACTTCATTAAGTGACTGAGAAAATATGCGACCTTGAAACACAGCAATTTAAGTAGTGTGCTAGAAAAATATAAATATTGCAGGAATGGGCGTTAGCCACGCAAATGGAAAGAAACACTTGGAAATATTGAAAACACAAGAGCCTGCTGTTTTGATGTCAGCATTCATAGGAACAGTGCAAACATCATTTAATTCTTTGTCATTGCTGTCAAATGCATCAGAAAAGCTGGTTTCAACTTTGTCAGCTGGTTCTACAAATTCATTGACTGACAGTGGGGATGCAGTTTTGATGGCAGGTTCCATGCAAAGCAATGATGTGTTGAAGGTTGAAATTTTATGCATGTCAGCAACCTTTTCTAGGCAGGAGACAAACTGGCAGATGATGCGGAAGAGAAAGAGTAAATCATACTAATATCTCAGTACAATGGACTCAGAAAAAAGGAAAAGAAAAAGAAGAGCAAGTGAAAGCTCTGGAGTTGCACCTGGAGGAGAAAGTACTGCAGCTAGAGATCAGTGTTTAATGTTAGGGTTCAGTTACAATGACTTTATTATCATTTGCCTTTCATATTTCATTACATTTATTATTTCTTTCTTGTTTTTGTTTTTGTTTCTTGTATTTAAATTAGTAACTGGAAGTAGAACACTTGATACTAAGAGTAGTCCTTGAAAACTGGTCATTAAAAAGTCCTTGAAAAGTCATTAAATTCCAGTTCTCCTGATCTGTTTGAACCATGTCCTCAGTGGATTGTCATATTGACATTTGGTTTTCACTAAAAGACTTCTAATGATGTCTGGTTGGTCCTAAATGAAAATACCGTATTTACCGTATATATTGGGACAGGATAAAATAAATGATTTTTTTCCTGTCCCATAACTTATGGTAAACTTTTTTTCAACTAGATCATATGTCCCAAAACTTAAGAACCGAAACAAATTGTGTTGAATTTGCCCCCCCCCCCAGCACTTCGTGTTAAAATAAGGTAGGTAAATTAAACGTTTATTTGATAATAAACTGAAAGAAACTAACCTTGCACTGTTCTCATTTATTCCTCTTTTTTGTTCTTCATAAGCAATTTATGTATAAAAGACACAAACGTATCCACTAACACATGCACCGGTAATGTAGAGTACCGGTCTTGTGTATCGCTTATGTCAGGTAACAACATTGACACATTATTTTATTGACGTGAATATAGACACACGAATCATGTTTGGTTGTCCTCAGAAGTTTGAATACCGGTATATTATCAAACTTAAAATTGGATCCAGTAAAATCACAAACAATAGAAAGAGAGAGACAGAAATAACAACCGATTGCTTGAAGGCACCAGCAATTCACGCATGATCCGGTGTATGGTGCAAAATAACCAAGAGTGTATTATATCCAGGTTAACAATATAACAACATTTCGCAAATAAAAATCATTATTAGGAAATACATTCACCGTGAGAGCAAATGACAATATTTTCGCTAGCATGGGATACAGAACGTATTCTTAAAGACAATTAATGACGTGTATATTATTTACCCTGCAGACATCAATGCCTGTTTGTATAAGTTACAATTACAGATGGCAAACAATAGAAGACCGGGTGGTGAATAAACACAGCTGGTAGCGAGCAATAAACTCATTGTTTCAACTTACCAGTAGGATTTCAAATACAAAGTTTATTTTATTACAAAGCAAGCAGACCCTGGAAGCCAACTTTGGATTATTTTAAGTGTGCACATTTTTTATATACAAAGTCGGCAGACCAAGGGAAGCCAGCTTTGGTTTCTTTTAGCAGTATTCACAGGAATTTTGCAAATAAATTGAAACAGTGGAACAGTCGGGGTCTGTAAGTGACACTTTGAGCATACATTGTGAAATGTACTGGTATTAAAGGATTTGCCACAACTGAACAGGCGTCATTTGTGCGGCATGATCATAGGAAGTTCAAATAAATTCTGTCAGCTGAATATAGGACTCTACTTGGCACTGTACAAGGATCAACTCGGCGGCTCGATCAAAGGGTTGGGAAAACAAAGTGAGGCTGCCTATACAAGCTAAGGGATTTGCACTGGCAGATAACTGAGGAAATATTACTTGGGAATTAGATCTGGCTTATGAAAAAGGCAAATATAAATCAACTCAAAACTGTTATTGGATCAAACAGTGTTTATACAGCAAAACAAAATATAATACAAGTACGGGTTGCTCCGACTTGCACGTATTTTGTTCGTAGTGCAAACATCTAGTCTCCTATATTGCCCATAGATTTATCAAATTTTGTTCTTCAAAAGTTTGCAGATAAGAAGACAAGTGTAAACATACAACACTGACAGCGGTTTTTATTTTATTTATTTAATAAAATATAAGTTCGAGTGCATTTTTTTTACCAGTAAGCATCGATATTATGATTTAAAAGGTGTCCCAAAACTTACGACTCGAAAAAAACGATCTGTCCCAGAACTTACAGTGCACAAAAAAATTACTTTAAAAATTAATTTATGATGTCCCAACATATACGGTGTCCCAACATATACGGTAAATACGGTAGTGCCACCACAGTGGCCAATTTGGAAACTTGTTATCACTCAAGAATATCAGGGATGGTTTTAACACTCAGCATTTATAAAAAAAGAAATGTTCTTATCTTGGATTCCTGGAAATTCGTTTAGGCAAGTAGAGCATCAGGCCCTTTGAGGGACTCTTGTTTAGCTCTACTGGTCATAGACCAGAAGAACCTATGGGATAGCCTCTTGTGTATCCTCCACCCATTGGCATAAGTTTGTATTTGCTACTCCTCCTAAACTACCTGGAGGATTGCCATGAAACTTTACATATACATTCATCCCAAAATTCATCCCAAAATGATGCCACTTGGACATCCAATATGGCCACAGAGGCCATCTTGAAAATCTTGTTATTGCTACTCCTATAAGTATGGCCACCTTGGCATCCTTCTTGAAAATTGTATCACTACTCCTGAATGGATGGTCATATCAATATTGGGTTTCATGAAATGACTTTTCATGATGCCTAGTTGGTCCTAATTGAAAATGATGACAATCTGAAATCCAATCTGGCCACCATGGCAGCCATTTTAAAAATCTTGTTATTGTTACTCTACCTGAATGGATGGTCATATCAACATGGGTTTTTCACCAGAAGACTTCTTGTTATGTCTAGTTGGTCCTAAATAAAAATGGTGCTGATCTGAAATCCAGTATGGCTACTACTCCTAAATGGAAAGTTGTATCGACATGGGGGAATTTCACCAGAAAATTACTTAAATGCTGCATATTGTCAGTTTGCTCAAAGTTTCTTTCAGACTAATTAGAGACACATTTTTTTTTACAAGCCTTACAGGTAACTCACTTAGGATATGGGAGTTGCCCAATCTAGATTTAGAGGGATCCCAAGCATCTGGCTATCAGATTTTTTAGCTTGGCAGATATGGTTCTATCACTCAGCAGTTAAAAAGAAGAAAGGGTCTAATCTTAGGTTCCTGGAAATTCTTTTAGGCCAGTAGCATCAGTCCTTTGAGGAACTCTTGTTTAGCTCTACTGGTCATAGACCAGAAGTGTGTTCTGCTTTCTAGGACTGATCATTTAATTTTTCGAAGAAAAATGCCTGGGAATTTTTTGGGAAAAAATTTCCATCCCCCAAATAGCTTGAAAAAAGTGCTTTTGCTCTGATTTGCAGAAAAAAGAACAAATTCTCTCCATCATTAAAAATCATATTGAGATAAAATAAAAAATGTCCCCCCCCAAAAAAAAAAAAAAAAAAAAAAATTTTATTTGTTGGACCCAGGGATGGCCTGTTGTCCATCTTCTATCCATTAACACAAGTTTATTATTGCTACTACTCCAAAGAAACTGAAAACGGTGCCAATCATACATCCAATATGACTGCCATAATGGTGATCATCATGAAAATCTTGTTATAGCTCAAGAAATGGTTTCAACACTAAGAAGTAAAAAAAGAAGAAGCTGTCTTGTCTTGGACTCTGGAAATTCTTTTCAACCAGTAGAGCATCAGTCCCATTTTGGGACTCTATTTTTTTAAAAAAAATCATGTTTAAGAAATATTGTGTTTATGCATTATGTTAAGTGTATCTAGTAGAGAGAGGGCCTCGGTGGCTCAGTGGTTAGTGTAAGTTTTCAGGCAGTGTGGTGGGGATTCGTTCCATGAACGTGTTTCTAGTGGGGTTTTTCCCATAAAAATAGTTGAGATCAGTCATCCTACAATTTATGACTTCTGACCTTGGCATTCTAATGAGATTTATTTTATCTTTCTAGGGTATGAATTGGGAGGATCTTGCCAACAAGAAGATAATTGCTCCATTTGTGCCAAAGATCAAGCATGAGTTGGATGTCAGTAATTTTTCAGAAGAGTTTACCTCCATGTCTGCAACAGACTCCCCAGCTGTTGTCCCTAACAATGGCGAAAAGCTCTTCAGGGTAGAAATAAAATTTAACAAAGCAGCCCTTGAATGTTATAAAGGCCTACATTGCATGTATAATGGAATATCATCAATCATGATAGACATTAATTTGCTTTATGATGTCATTTACATAATTGAGTGGATGATAACATTTTCTACAGCATTCTGTGTACCTTGTGATATTTTTAGTAAGAAAAGAAGAAAGAGAATTTTTATGTTACTATTAGAAAAAAAATTAATTTCCTAAAAAGACAGATATGTCTCTTCCAAACAAGTATTCATCAGCATGCCAATTTTTTTGTAAAAGTTTCTACTCGTGCAACCTATCTCTCCACTCAGAAGTGTTTTAGTGTTTTTTAGTATCTTTATCTTGACATCAATGAAAATTGTATACTTCAAGTCACTGAATACTTCTCACATTTGAAACCTTTGAAATTTGAAGCGTAGAGAAAGCTTGTTGTTGAGCCGGATTTAACAGATGGCAAACATAGGTATCACTTTTGCAAAGGCATTAGCAGCAGTAGTGTCAACATTAATTGTGTCTGCTTACGTAAAATCAGTGAATACCGAGAGGCTCGAAATGATGTGATTATTGCATTATGATGTCATTAATATGAGGTCACTTGTTACCTAAGTGTATCCTGGTACTATGAACTCTGGGAGAGTCTGGATGTAAGATTATGTGGGTGCGACTTCTGTCTTTTATTAAATAATGATAAAGAAAGAAGCATTACTCATTTTTAATAATGGCAAAAACAATAATGAGAAAGAAAATGATTAGTCACCAAAAAGTACACATGGCCTTGGGAAATATTTAGCAATTTACAACCTGTTGTAAATCGGCTGCACAGGCTTTCTGTTGCGGAAAATCGTTGATCTCAATAATTGTGTCGTGAAAAAATTCACATAAATGATCTACAACCTGTGAATATTTGATGAATTTTGAAATACTCTCTCAGCTATTATTTTATGGACAATTAGTGACAGGATCCTTTTTCACATGCTCTTCTATGTAATGCCCCAACCTACAAGATTTTAAGTGATTTTGGATTGCTTGAACCCTTAACTATGTAAAAATATAAATTTTTCAAAGACTTAGATACTCCAACATTTCACAAGTGATCATCCTTGAGATCATGTGTTAAAGTTCTTGCAAGTCATATACAATTGGGGTATATGATTGCACAGTCCACAGTTGGGGTATATGAAAGCAGTTCACAATTTGGGTATATGAAAGCAGTTCACAGTTGAGGTATATGATAGAACAGTCCACATCTGGGGTATATGAAAGCATTTCACAGTATGGGGTATATGACAGCACAGTTCACAGCTGGGGTATATGATAGCACAGTCCACAGTATGGGGTATATAATAGCACAGTTCACAGTTGGGGTATATGATAGCACAGTCCACAGATGGGGTATATGATAGCACAGTTCACAGTTGGGATATATGATAGCACAGTCCACAGTATGGGGTATATAATAGCACAGTTCACAGTTGGGGTATATGATAGCACAGTCCACAGATGGGGTATATGATCGCACAGTTCACAGTTGGGATATATGATAGCACAGTCCACAGTTGGGGTTTATGATAGCACAGTTCACAGCCGGGATATATGATAATACAGTCCACAGTTGGGGTATACGATAGCACAGTTCACATCTGGGGTATATGATAGCACAGTTCACAGGCCAGACAACATGTTCAATGTAAACGTTTTTGCTGATATACAGTCTAGCTGTGTTACTCTATTGCTAATTGTGGTCGTACAAGCAATCAGATCAACCAATCATTCTATGAAATGAATTTAGTTTAAAAAGATTTTTTATAAATTGTTCCCATTGATGACGTTATATCGGATTGATTGTTGTATATTTGAAAGTTGGATTATCTTGTGTATATTTTTTGCTGCACCCATATATGTGGAAAAGCTAGCTATAGCTGTCGTTTTTTTTACGGCAGCAGTGTCATCATCATTGACTCTTTTTTAAAAAGATTTTGGTTTAAATGTTTCATGTGAGTGGGCTCAGCATGCAGGTCCTTTGCCTTAGTATTTGCTGGATGAGTCGTGTGATAAAATTTTTTTTTTAAATTTGAGATATTATCTTTCATTTCAGGGTTATTCCTACATAGCTCCCTCCATTATTTTTAGTGAGAACACAATCAGCAGTGATATGCTAAAGAAATCTAAGGAAATGCAACCTGACAATGCTCAGTTGTTATATGCTAGTCACTTTAAGGTGAGTGCATATTATGTTTGTTGTATATTTTGTTAATTTAGCATAACTGTCCATGCTTGATTGTCTCACATGCAGGACATCTTGGGAAGAAAAAAGAGACCTTGGCCCCAATGTCATCCTGCTCCCATCACCTATATATTGTCACGTTTGCTCTCTTTTCTTTGTTGCTCACTTGATGGAAATTCAAGTGAGCTTATGGCATAGCCATGCATCTTTCATGCTTGATTTGCTTAACAAGATCAACTGTTACTCTCCTTAGACTTCCTTAAAATTTGATCAGGTGTGATATATAAGCCTGTATCATACAGTTCATGAATGGTTTTGATATAAGCAACACCTGTACATGCAAAAGAGGTGATCTGGCATCTGATTTTGTGACAAAAGATTTTATAAACTTGGTATGTAAGCTTATATCATCATCAAGATTGCATATTAGATCAATTATGACTGACATCTTCACATATTTATGAGTAAAATGGTCATTTAATTGGCAAAGCTAATGAAGACCCTGAGCACAATTTTTTTTTATAAGATATTAATCAAACTTGTGTAAACTTGTATCATTAAGATATTACAATATTTCTTTTATGAGCAACATGTTCACAGACTTGAGTTCTCTGGCATCAAATTGACCAGGCTTATTACTATCTTAGAACCTGTATTTCTGAACAAATATTTATTCAATTTGGTTCAAAAGTTTTTGTAATGAAAATCTCGAATCAGTTTAATAATATGGAAGATCTGCATGTGTTAATATAATGATCTGGCATTGGTTAACTGAATGGTTTACTTTCAGTCCAAAGAAGGTATATAACAGAAGAGTCTTAAATCATCTTGTACCATTTAACATAAACCACTTGAGGTAGACAAATTAAATTTGGTAAGCTGATTTGTATTTATATGTAGATTACCTGTTTAGATTTTTATGGTTATTTTAGCAGTTTACAATTTTTTTATCTCTACTGGTCATGGACCACAAGAGTTTGTGTGATGGCCTGTTGTCCATCATCCCATCTGTCTGTCCATCATCCTTCACAAGTTTGGTATCGCTGCTCCTCCTAAACACCTTGGAGGATTGCCTTGAAACTTTACATACACACACACAAACATTCATCTCAAGGTCTAGTTGGTCCTAAATAAAAATGGTGCTGCCCAAACATCCACTATTAATGCCATGGTGGCCATCTTGAAAAATCTTCTTAAAGCTACTCCTCCTAAGTGGATGGTCATATCAACATGGTGTTTTCACTAAAAGACTTCATATGATGTCTAGCTGGTCCTAAGTGAAAATGAATATGGTATCAATGTGATATCCAATATGGCCCTCATGGTGGCCATCTTGAAAATCTTGCTGCTACTCCTCCTCAATAAATAATGATATGGGGCTTCACAAAAAGATTTATGATGTCTAGTTAGTGTTAAATGAAAATTATGCCAATCTGACATCCAATATGGCCATTTTGGTGGTTATCTTGAAAATTTTATCACTATTTCTCCTGAATGGATGGTCATATCAACATCGGGTTTTCACCAAAAGACATCTTTTGATTTTTAGATGATCCTAAATGAAAATGGCGCTGATCTGAAAACCAATATTGACACCATGGTGACCATCTTGAAAATCTTGTTATCGCTACTCTTGAATGGATGGTCATAATAACAAGGGATTTTCACTAAAAAAGATTTTATATGCTGCTTAGTTGGTCCTAAATGAAAATGGTCAATTTTGGACATCAAATACGGCCATAATGGTGGCTATATTTAAAATCTTATCACTACTTATTGTGAATGAATGGTCTTTTTGACATGGAGTTTTCACTAAACAACTTCTTATTATGTCTAGTTGGTCCTAAATGAAAACGGTGCTGACTTGACATCCAGTATGGCAGCCATCATGAAAATCTTGTTAGCTTAACTATTCTGGAATCAGTGATTGTATCAATATGAGGTTTTCACTGAAAGATTTCTTATGATATCTAGTTGATCATAAATGACAATTTTCCCCCATAGATATTCAGTAAGACTCTTATACTGTCTAGTTGGTCCTAAATGAAGATGGTGCTAATCAGACATCCAGTTTCATGCCCATGGTAGCCATCTTTTAAATCTTGTTATCACTGTTTCTCCGGAATTTATAGTAGTAGTGACATGGCGTTTTCACTGAAAGACTTTGTATTATTAGTTGGTTTTAAATGAAAATGGTGCTGATCAGACCTACAATATGTCTGCCATGGTAGCCATATTGAAAATCATGTGATGGCTACTTTTTCAGAACAGATGGTCCTGTAGACTTGGGCTTTTCACTGAAAAACTTCTTATGATATCTAGTTTGTCCTAAATGAAAAAAGGTGCTGATCAGAAGTGGCCATCTTGAAAACCTTGTTATCACTACTTCTCTTGAAGGGTTGGTCATATAGACATGGAATTTTTACTAAAACACTTCTAATTACATGTAGTTGGTCCTAAATGAAAATTATGTCAATATGACCTCCAAAAATTTGAACAATCTTGTAACTGCTACTTTACCTCAACAAATGGCCATACCAGCATTTAAAAACCCACTTATTTCTTCCAATATATAGTTATTCTGATATTAAAATGATACTGATCTCACATCCAAAATGGCTGCCTTGATGACCATACTGAAAATCTTTATATGGCTGCATCTTCTGAATGGATAATCTTACAAAATGTGTCAACATAGGATTTTCACTAAAGCACAATTATGGTAATATAAACTGGTTTTGAATGAAAAGGGTGCTCATTAGACCTTCAACATGGCACCATAGTGGTCGTCTCTAAAATCTAATCACTATTTCTCTTGTGTGAATGGTGACAATGACATGGGGTTTTCCCTAAAACAGTTCTTGCAGTATTTAATTGGTTCTGAATTTAATTGGTGCAGATATGACCAACAGCATATCTGTACTTTTGTGAAGGAGTTTTGAAAACCTGACCTAATTTACCTTGGAGTCAAGTCAAAGTTCATTTTTATCTCTACTGGTCATAGACCAGAAGAGCTTAAGGATGGCCTGTTGTCCATCATAGGTTTTCTGCCATCTATCATCCAACATCTGTCCCATCGATTAGCACAAGTTTGTTATTGCTACTCCTCCTAGACTACATGGAAGATTGGTATGAAACTTTACACACACATTCATCCCAAGGTCTTGTTGCTCCTAGATGAAAATGGGGCTGCTCAGACATCCAAGATGGCCACCACAGCAGCCATCTTAAAAACCTTCTTATCGCTACTCTTCCTGAATGGATGGTCATATCAACATGGGATTTTCACTAAAAGACTTCTTATGATGTCTAGTTAGTCCTAAATGGAAATAGTTCTGCTTAAAAATCCAATATGGCCATCACAGTGGCCATCTTGAAAATCTTATTACTACTCCTGAATGGATGGTCATATCAGCATGAGGTTTTTGCTAAAAGACTTCTTATAGTGTCTGGTTGGTCTTAAATAAAAATTGTGCCAATCTGATATCCAATATTGTCACCACAGTGGTCATCTTGAAAATCTAATCGCTACTCCTCCTAAATGGAAAGTCATATCGATATTTGGTTTCCACCAGAAGACTTCTTATGATGTCTATTTGGTCTTAAATGAAATAGGTGCTAATCTGACATCCAGTATGACCACCATGGCAACCATGTTGAAAATCTTGTTTTGCTACTACTCCTAAATGGAATGCCATATCGACATGGGATTTTCATGCGATTATAGCAACCTTTAATACAAATTTGTAAAATTTTGAATGTTTTGGTCATAGAATTAATGGTCTTCAGTGGGGGCATATGTGTTGAACATTTTGGTCGATATATGTTGATTGCAGAAATATATTTTGTACAGCAAATATTTTATCACGGTTTTCAGAGTTCCCAGTTTTTCCAGTTTTATGAACTTGATCTCAAAGGACCACCTCTTGGAGATGGTAGCTTCGCCATCTGCAGGTAGTACTTAACTTTTCTATCTTTGTCCAGGAATCTCTCATTATTCAGGGCATTTAAATTAAAAGTTACCAGGAAGAGATTGAATGCCAGATGAATAAGTTTTCTAACATGGGTAGGAGTAAAGTATATGTGCTTTCTTTTTATACACCTGCCATAAGGTGAACATATTTTGTTATGTCATTCTCCATGTCTGTCCATCTGTTACCAGTTTTGTTTCCACATAATAATTCAAGTTATCCACAATCTACAGTTAACCAAACTTTGTGGATGGCTTGCATTTGGGATAAGGAAGAACATCGCTGAGTTTAAGGTAATAAAAAGTCTAAGGTCAAGTTTACTGTGACTGAAGGAAGAAAAATGTTTTTGCACAATAATTTCAGTTTTACAGCACATACCTTGACCAAACTTTGGATGGCTTGCACTTGGGGTAAAGAAGAATTCTATCAATTTTGGGGTCAAAATATCAAAGGTCAAGGTCCACTGGCTCAAACAAGAAAACTAATTTTTGTACAGTAACATTAGTTTTACATCATAGACTTTGACTAGACTTGGTGGATGGCTTGCACTTGATTTTGGGGTCAAAAGGTCAAAGGTTGCTGACTGAAAGAAGAAAAATGACTTTTGCATAGCAACTTTAGTTCTATACCACATACCTTGACCAAGGTTTGTGGAGGACTTGCAGTTAGGTATAGAAGAGGTGTATTGAGTTTGGAATCAAAGGGTCAAAAGTCAGGGTTATTGTGGCTCATAAAAAATGGTTTTGGAGAATAACTATTGTTACTAAGTTCGTTCCTTAACTAAACTTTGTGGGTGGCTTGAGCATGGATAATAAAGAAACCTATAGATCCAGGGGTCTAAAGGTCAGAGATCACAGTCCTTGTAAGTCTTATAAGAAAATAATGGTTTCTGCTCATTAAGTTTAGTTCAAGACCACATACCTTGATGAAATGTTGAGGTCATTGAGACCCATTGGTCAATAATCTCTGGAGTCAACCTACATAAAGGACTATTAAACATGGGGTGGGCATATAATGTGCCCTTCCCAGTAATCTTGCAGCCATTTCATTATCTTTTGAAGTAGCTGGCTCAAAATTATAAGTACAAGGCTAAGTCATTGCAAAAATATAATAACAAATATTACATTGTTGTTAAAGTAGATGGCTCAGCTGGAAAAATAGATGATAATTTAGAATGCAGCTAGTTGATAATGAGTAGGCTGGTCTTGTTTCTCTAGTAGTGTGGTAGTGTGGATCAAAAAGGTTTTGCTTTTGATTCTTCCCATATAAAGTTTTAATAGACTAGATTTCATCCACAACACCTTATTTCAATTAACCTGGCTGTAAGGTATAGTGAGCTTATGGATAACATGTCTGGAGGTAATGTTTTTAATCCAATTTTTAACAAGCTTGGAATATCAGTTTATGTCATCAGTATCTCGGAAGAGTTCAAATATGAGCAAGCTCTATGCATATTAATGATTTTAATTAAACTTGGAATATGTATTTATATCATGAAGATATCAGACAAGGTTGATAATGAGCAAGATCCATGCATCTGATTGGCTGGAGGGCATATTTCTGATCAGATTTTAAAAACTTGCAATATAGGCTTATAAGATGAGATCTCACATGAGATTAGTATTGAGCAAGAGCCACATATATTAATGAGGTGATCTTGTATCAAGTTGGCTTGTTAACACTCTAGAAACTTTTTTTTATCCAGTTTTGAGTAAACTTGGTAAATAGACTTGAATCATCAGGATGACCAATAAATTTTAATATGAGAAAGATCTGCATATATTACTGCAATTTAGTGCAGTTAGAAATAGTTCTCAAATTTATGCAATTTAAAAAAAAATTAAAATACCTGTCTTTCTCTAAATTAAAGCAAGGGAAGTAACCCATGCCATCAACTATTGAAAATCACACGTTTGTGGTTACAGAGTTTTTCCCCTTGCAGAAATTATGAAAACCAGATATAAATTTTAGAATACAGGATGTGTAGATTCAATAAAACAACTTACAAAAATTGGTAAATAATACATCTTAAATATTGCAAAATTGTGGAAACCAGGTATAAAAAATAAATGTTATAATACAAGATCTGTAATTTCAATTGAACAATTTACAAAAATTAACAAAAGAGCTACACCTTGGGGATTAGTTTTATTAGGGGCAAGGTCTGCACATATTACTGAAATTCAGCACAGTTAGAAATAGTTCTCAAATTATATGCAATTTAAATTTATTTTTGCTTTTGAAATGTATGTTTTCTCGTTCTCTATAAATGACTGCAAGGGAAGGAACCCATGCTGTTGACTATTGAGAATCACATGTTTGGGGTTACAGAGTTATTCCTCTTGCAAGAATTATGAAAACCATATATTAAATATAAATTTTAGAAAACATTATGTGTAATTTCATTAAAACAATTTACAAAAATTAACAGAATAATACAAATTAGGGATTTATCAAGTATAACTGAAAGTATAAAATTGAAATATTGTTAGAGAAAATGTACAATTGCAGGCTAGCATAAAATATGTCCAGAGTTGTAATTCATGATCAGAATTTCATTACACAATTATAGATATTTGTTTGCAAGTAATTATGTTCTTTTTTGATTGATTTTGCTCCAATAAGAACTTATTTCTTGTGCAAAAAAATATGCCTAAGTTGATAAATTTATTTTAAGAGAATTATTTCTAAAAACTTTGCTATATTTTAAATTCCTTAATATTTGGAAGCAAGTTACCATAATCACGGTAAGTCTTGGGACACCATAAGTCTTGGGACATCCTTAATTATTTTCAAAAGTAATTTTTTTATGACCTATAAAAGTTGGGACACGAAGTTAAAGCAATTTTTTCATGTTCTATAAGTCTTGGGACACCTAAAACATTTTTTTGTCCTACTGATCGATCGGCGTATTTTATCGATCGTAACCTCATGTAAAATAAACAGGCCTTCGTGGTTGTTACGGGACTCTCACTATGAATTATTACATGGAAATATTATAAATTATTACAATTTGTTTGAAGAGTCAATAAATATATTGAATTTTCTCTGTTTTCTTATTATTTCTATCAAATTCAAATATGTATAATTTAATCAGACAATGACAAGAACTGAGCATTAGCGGTATGTTATACCCATTCAACAATAACTTCTCCCTATTGTGCTCTAGTTTACTATTGTCAGTTTATGCATTATTGCATTAAAATTGTCGAAAGTCACCTGTAATTATTGGGGAGTTTTTTTTCCCTGAAAATGGAAATACCTAATTCATTACAATGTGATACCAGGATGAGAACAATGAAAATGGTGTTTATTCCAACTCTAGCATTTATTGTACGCATGTTTACGTCATGGCGTCACCACGTGCACATCGAAGATTTTACTTGTGATGAATGAAGTACATACATTTGATTCGAATCATAGGCACCACTGCACTAAACTTAAATAATATCTTTAAAATACGATAAAGAAGTTTAAGAAATAATGCTTTTAAAATAAAAACTCCGTGGTAGTTTGCTTTGATGTAAGCGACCTTAAATAAGTCCTGTTTACTCAGTTATGGTAATCGTGCTAATATTCGCAGTAGAAGCCAATCACACATCAAAGTACCGGCATTGCCGCTGGACAAAATTCCTCTTTACCCAAGCCAATTTCAGGGTTTTAACAATTAACTGGCCTGGATTGCTGTCGGAAAACAAAAGACAAATCCGCCAATTATAAACAAAGGAGACGCCAAAACAACCAGATTGCCAAAATCAAAAGTGGAATGAATAATGCGTGGAAAATTATCTTTTTGTGAAGCCGAAACATTAAACTAAAATGGATCAATGATGCTCTTAATCGATCTATTCAGAATTTTAACATATATTATATATGACAAGTTATTTGAATTTATGATGGTTATGCGCTTTATAAAATTAAACACGCGTGCCTTTTCATATAGATTACATCACTTTGTAGGATCGCCTATACCACTGAAAAACAGTAACTGTTGAGCGCGTGAATCCAAATAAATGAAACAGCAATGAACGTGTAGCTGAAATGTAATCTGGAAGAATGCAATTTGGTAAAAAGGATGAGTAAAGCAAAATCTGCATCAAATATTTTTGGGAATAAACAAGGATATAAGTGACGCCAAGTACGATTTGCACTGTGTAATTACTGTACACTATAGTACAGGTCTTCCCTTAAATGTAAGCGGCCCGTGAATTATGAAGTCTTTTTTTACCTTTATTTTAAATCATGTTGGAGAAATCGGAAAATATGCACATGCAAAATAATAACATAAACAATCATAGTAGTGTATAACAGTTTATTGACGAATGACGTGGTAATTGAAAGAGCTCGTCACTGCTGTGTGACGTATGGCAATCTTCCCAATTTTTTCTTTACATTTTTTGTGTCTGCAAGTTTTGGGACACCAAAAATTTTATATATTTTACAGGCATATAAGTCTTGGTGCAAGAACAAAAATTATTATTTTTTCATGTCCCAAGACTTACTGTGATTACAGTAGTTATGTATGGTGAAAAAGAGTTTGATCGCTACTAGTAGTGTATGTCACAGTGCCCAAAACATTTTTCATTATATATTATCACATATATTACGCATCATTTTATAGCATTTCATATATTCATTGGCATTAGTCAAATATTATTTGGAATTTACATTTTGTATTTCTAGCTTTTAATGAAAAAAAAATACCCCAAAATGTTTTTTTCCTGAAGCATTTCCAGATTTAATTACCAAGAGTAATGAAACTCGTGGTCTAAATAAACAAACAACATGTGAATTATAATTTCAAATAATGTGAAAAACAAATCACTCTGTAGAACACAAAAAAAACTCTATCTGATGTCAATTATAGACAAAAGACTATTATGAATATTAACTATGTCTTTATCTGTAGAAAGAACTTGTATCAGATTATAGTAAAATAGGCAAAATCAACATGATATAAAGTTTGGGAGATAGTTTACATAAGTTGTGTTCTTACTATACTACATGTACATAAGTCTGCTTAATGAAATGGTCAACTGTTAAGTTATGTAAGCCAGTGATATCAGGTCCACCTGGGCCTCTTGGTGAAAACTGATATGGGGAAATAATAAATCATACTTTACCACATTAATGAAGTTTTTTTAGGGGCAGCAAATATTATAAAGTCTTCTTTTTAACCAGTTTAAAATTGGTCAGCTGGCTGGCTTTCGATTATCATCTGTCTCATCAAATGTCAAAATCAGCCTAATCTTTTTCATTGAGTACTAAGAGTTAGTTGGAATTTTACTATATGTTGTCTATTTTCAATGGAAATATTTTGTCTGTTAGTCATAAAATATAAAGGACTCTTATTCCATAATATGAGTAAACCACCCTGTCAACACCACTAATTGTATTTAGAAAAAGTGGTCTGGAATTTCGAGGTTGTCATATTGCAGAGGATAGTTTTGCTCTTTAGTAATTCCTAGATGGATTGAATCTTGTTTATAATGACCTGAAATTTTAGTTAGCAGATTTTTGGATAAGCTAGGTGTAATTAGCTCAACTGGTCACAGACAAGAAGAATTTATGGGATGGACTGTTGTCCATTGTCCATCCGTTAGCACAAGTTTGTTATTGCTACTCTTCCTAAACTACTTGAAGGGTTGCCATGACACTTTTCAGACACATTCATCCCATGGTCTAATTGGTCCTAAATGAAAATGGTATTGCTTGGACATTCAGTGTGGCCATCACAATGGCCATCTTGAAAGTCTTGTTGTGACTGCTTCTTAACAAATGGTCAAATCGACATGGGTTTTAACTGAAAGACTTCTTATGATGTCTAGTTGGTCATAAATGAAAATGCTTCTGATCTGACATCCAGTATGGCCACCGTGGCAGCTAACTTTGAAATCTTGTTATTGCTACTCCTCCTGAATGGAAAGTCATATCAATATAAGGTTTTCACCTAAAGACTTCTTATGATGTCTGATTGGTCCTAAATGAAAATGGTGTTGATCTTACATCTAATATGGCCACCATGATGGCCATCTTCAAAATTATATTGCTACTCCTTCTGATTGGATAATCGTATCCAAGTGGAATTGTAAAGAAAAGACTTATTTTTAATATCTAAACAGATGGCCATGCCAACATTTAAAAAACAAAAAACTTTTTTTTCTTGCAAGTTCCTATAATGATGTTGATCTAACCCACAAAATGGATTCCTTGACATCCATCCTGAAAATCTTTATATGGCTACTTCTCCTGAATGGATGGTCTTGTCAACATGGGGTTTCACTAAAACTCTATTATAGCAATATGCAGCTGGTTCAGAATGAAAATGGTGTTCATCTGACCTTCAGCATGGCATCATAGAAAATCTTGTTATCATGAATGGTGGCATTGACATTGGTTTTTCTTTAATTCACTTCTTGTAATATTAATTGGTTCTGAATGAAATGGTAGAGATGTGCCCACCAACATAACCGCACTTTTGTGAAGGAGTTTTGAAAACCAGACCTAATTGGCCTTTGAGTCATTGGTCATTGCTTGCATTTTTACACGTCCTTGAGCTTATAAACACGGTGACTTGTACATATACAAAAATGTATTTTGATCAGACTTTGTATTTAGTTGCATTCCAATGAACAATTTGATAGTCTACTCTCTGACTTTGATTTCAAGGTCCAAGGTATTGACGTAGGTTTTTAGCTGCACTGGCTTGTGAGCATGATAACACAAGTATAAATAGATTTTTTTTAAATTCAGTTTGTGGATATATCTGATAAATACCTTGAATGATGCCACTTAGAAAGAAAAAAAAATTCAGTTACAGATTTAACCAAACTTAGCACACGGGTATACCTTGACATAGAGACAAGTTGAATGACTTTCTGTTCATGATAAAGGCATGACAAAGAATTTTGCCTGGCACTTACAGGTATCTTGTGAACATGTTCACTCAGACATGTAGGAAGATATTTTTGTTACCAAATTTGGTATGTTGGAGTTTCTCAAGACTACCAGAGATGGTTTCAATACTTGGCAGTTGAAAAGAAGAAAGGTCTTGTCTTGGATTCCTGGAAATTCTTTTTGGCCAATAGAATGACAGTCTCTTGAAGGGACTATTTTTTTTTTATATGCGAACCATACAACAGAGTGTTTTATATTATGATGTTGTCCATATGTCTGTTGGTCTGGTCCCTGTTTCATTTCCACACAATAACTCGAGTTTTCCACCATCTCTCATTACCAAACTTTGTAAGTAGCTTACATTTGGAGCATAGGGTGAAAGGTCAAGGGCACAGACTGAAAGAAGGAAAACTTTCCACACAATAACTAATTCATATATTATATACCTTGACCAGACTTTGTAAATGGCTTGCATTTGAGATAAGAAATACACCAGTCCTATTGATTTTGGGGTTAAATGGTCAAAGGTCAAGGTTAGATTATAAGAAGAAAATGTTTTCTGCATGATATCTTGAGTTGTTTATTACCTGCTTTGACCAAATTTTGTGGTGGCTTGCATTTAAGACAAGGAAGGCACCTATTGATTTCCAGTTCAAAAGGTCAAGTATCGAACCAATTAAAGAAGGTTTTACATGAAGAAGTGTAATAATACCATTACCATATGGTGGGTGTATAATGTACCATTGACAGTGCTCTGTTTCTCTGTCTGCTTTTACTGATTATCCCCTTGCCAGTGCTGTTGGGAGGGGATATAGCATAATCCTCATTCATTTATTTGTTCATTATATCTTAGACCGTGCTTCACCTACACTTTTGAAAATTGGCATGTAGATGCATTTCAGGTAGAGTAACTCGCCTATGCCAAAACTTGGTCTTTAGTGACTTTTGTACTTTCAGCTATCTGTTACACCCGCAATATCTTGGACTCTATTTCACATAAACTCATGAAAATGTATATACTGATACATCTCAAGGGGAGTAATCATGCCATATGAAAACTAGGTCACTGTGTCCTAATTGTCAGTCTTGAGTGGCTTTTGTATTCTCCCCTATTTTTTCATTACACCCTTAATATCTTGGACCCAATATCACCTATATTCATGAACATTGGCACGTGAATGCCTCCAAAACCAGATCTATGTTACCTGATTTCATGCTTGAATGACTTTAATATTTTCAGCTATCTTCATGTTGCACTCTCACAATCTTAAACCATATTTTACCCACACACGAAAATGTTATGTCAATTGATCTTAAGGATAGTAACTCGACCGTACCAAAAATAGGTCACTTTTACCTAATTTTCACACTTGAGTGAGTGACTTTTGTTGTTTTAGCTCACCAGACCATAAGGTCCTTTGTCCATTGTGCATCAGTTGTGTGTCATTCGTTCAAGTTGCTATTTACAACTTCTTCTTAAAGATCGCTGAACAGAATTTGACCAAATTTCACAGAGTATCCTATCAAGATGGCCATTGATCCATCAGATATGTCCTCTGTTTGTAAAAATATAAAAACTTCAAACATTTTTGTCTCAAAAACCACTTGACCAAAGTTGACAGAAAGCATCGTGTCTTTCAATTTGTTCAAATTATGCTGATTCATCTATCAGATATGTCCACTGTTTCTAAAAATATAAAAACCTTTAAACGTTTTCTTCTCAAATACTGCTCAACAGAATTTGACCAAATTTGACAGGAAGTATCCTGGTATGAAGGTCTTTCATAATAATTCAAATGATATTGATCCACTATCAAATATGGCTGTTTGACAGAAAGCATCCTGCAGTACATGGCTTTCAATTTGTCCAAATGATGCCGATCCACCATCAAATATGTCCACCATTACAAAAAGTAGTAAAACCTAAAAACAACTTATAAAAAACTACTCAACAGTATTTGACCAAAGTTGACAGAAAATATCCTGGCATGAAGGTCTTTAAAAAAATTTCAAATGATGATGATCTGCCATCAAATATGTTTGCTGTTACTGAAAACAGGAAAACCTTTAAATGACTTCTTTTCAAAATCCACTCAACAGAATTTGATCAAATTTGACAGAAATCACACTGGCATAGATGAGTTTCAAATTTATACAAATAATGCCGATCAACAATCAAATATGGCCAGCATTACTAAAAAGTAATAAAATCTTTACATGACATATTAAAAACTGCTAATCAGAATTTGACCAACTTTGACAGAAAACCACTCAAGAGTATTTTACCAATTTTGACAGCATCCTAGCATAAAGGGCCTTTTAGATTTATACAAATGATGCTGATCTGGCATCAAATGTGGCCGTCATTACTAAATATTAAAATATATTTACACAACTTGATCTAAAAAACTGCTTAACAGAATTTGACCAACTCTGACAGAAAGCATCCTATCATGGAGGCTTGTCAATATTTGACAAATGTTGTTGATGTGCGATCAAATATCGATAATGGTATAAAAATTGGAGAAACCTTGAAACAGTTGTTTCATAACATATGCAATAACATCACTGAAAGAAATTTAAACAGAAAGCATCCTACTGATCTTGATTTTGTAGCCAGCAGTTCTTGCATTTGACTGTTAGGCAGATGTCAGCCCATTGAGTGATCTTATGCCCACTTGAGTGATCTTATACCCACTTCAGCCTCTTATTCAGCTATCTGTTCCTTTCACGCTCAATATCTTGAATCATATTTCACCTATACATGAAAAGTTTATATGTAGATGTATTTCAAGGAACAATCCATATAAAAACTAGGTCACTGTGACCTAATTTTCTTGCTTGAGTGACATTTGTATTTTTTTAGTCGTTTGTTACATCCTCTGTCTTTTTAACCCCATAACATCTTGACTACTCAGACTTTATTTCAACCCCAAACTGATTAAACTTTTTTATATTAATGCATCTTAATGAGTTGTATATTGCATATATATTTCCTTCCTCATCATTGCAGCCTATTCGTTAGCTTAGAATCATACCAGTAATTGGTTCAGATCTTGGCCAGATCATCCCGGGTCGGCTGTCATGGCGTATTTCTTTGCAAGGCTCTTAACTCCCATTGCCTCAGCATCAGTCCCCCTTACCAGTCTACATATTGTCAGCTACTCCAAACGTCCTGCTGCTGGTGAGATAGTTCATGTTCATGAATAAACACGTTTTTTATTAAATTTTGTTTTATCACACTCATTTCACTAGTACCTTGGAGTTTGTTATAAGTGGGTTCCAGTGTGTATGGTAATAACCAAATGTGTTGTTATAAGAGTATAGTCTCAATTTGAAGGTGACTGGGTGGAAAGGATTTACTGTAAACCAACTCTATATTTCCTCTGCAGAAAATGCCGTCAGAGGTCAACAAACAAGATCTATGCAGTGAAGATAATTAGCAGGAGGGTGGATGCCAACAGAGAGATGAAATCCTTAGCCTTGTGCCAAAATCATCCAAATATTGTCACCCTAATAGAAGTAATAAATGATGAAGTAAGTACAAGGTTTATCATCAGATGCTGATTTTGCCCTGTTGAATGCTGATTTTTCCTTTGTTAGATTGAATTCAGATTTCTTTTGTCACATCAGTTTTAGTTAGGTGACTAAAACTATGCATTTGATTCTAATCTAGAGTCCAGGTTAGGTCTTTCATTTGATTCTAATCTTGAGTCCAGGCTATGTCTTTCAGTTGATTCTAATCTAGAGTCCAGGTCAGGTCTTTCATTTGATTCTAATCTAGAGTCCAGGCTATGTCTTTCAGTTGATTCTAATCTAGAGTCCAGGCTATGTCTTTCAGTTGATTCTAATCTAGAGTCCAGGCTAGGTCTTTCATTTGATTCTAATCTAGAGTCCAGGTCAGGTCTTTCATTTGATTCTAATCTAGAGTCCAGGCTATGTCTTTCATTTGATTCTAATCTAGAGTCCAGGCTATGTCTTTCAGTTGATTCTAATCTAGAGTCCAGGCTATGTCTTTCATTTGATTCTAATCTAGAGTCCAGGCTATGTCTTTCATTTGATTCTAATCTAGAGTCCAGGTCAGGTCTTTCATTTGATTCTAATCTAGAGTCCAGGCTATGTCTTTCAGTCTTATGTATCTGGACTGCATTCATTAATATATCATGCACAGTTATGCCAGAAGATTGTTACATACTATTAATTAGCCAGTTCTTTTGCATTTTCTCTATCATGGTGAGCAAAGGCACAGCTTGAGTAGGCATTACATTTATTATTTTTTTCTTCACTTTTTAAACCATGTTTTTTCTTCAGTTGACAAATAAACATTATTTGCAGTTATAAAATGTATTTCAGGTGAGTGTCATTTAGTAAACAGTTCTAATATACATCAGGATATTAACAGCAAACCAGAGTCTAAGTAATTAACTGTGCATCTAGGATACATATGCATCTTTTACTTCTCTTCATTAGCAAACTCTTCTGTGAAAACCATATTTGCATTATTTGCTTATGCAGCGCTACGACTCTTGACCATTAGCAATCTTACCTGGCACCACATATTAACAGCCTATCAGGTAGGACTGTTAGTTAAACACTTCAAAATTGTACCCAAAGCAGATCTGATATAAAATACCTTGACCCTTGTATGAATTTGTATATTCCAGCATTTGACAATTGGCTGAGGGTGGAGTCTGTCAGTCAACTATCCCTTTACTAAGATTCCCATGGACCACTAAACAATTTGATTGCAAACTACATGTTTATTGTTGCATAATTGAGTTGCCAGAGGAAAGCTTGCCCGACCAAATATAGCAAATAGAATTTACTCTATAACATGTACAATAAACTTGGACATTTGTCATCATAATTTCATGGAAATTTCACAATATGCTCAGGGGTTTCAATAGAAGTTGGTAGTTGGTGATATATCACTGTACATGAATCACAGCCTACAATTCCAGAATTTTGAAAAAGTTCATTTTAAAAGTTTTATAATATATCACCATATTCCATTGGAGGTGATTAATTTAATTACCAGATATACTAGCATCTTCCATTTAATACAGGTCAGTCTAAGCCCAGATGACACTTGGAATCATTGAAAGCACTTGCCTGACACAATTCAATATGCATCAAAGAGAACAATTGATGTTCAGTCTCTTTTCAATCATGCCCAATTTATCATGATTAGGAGTGGTGATTGCATGCTAATAATTATGTGATTAAGGCACATGCTTGACTTCATACTAAATAAAAAATCAAAAAGTGGTTTGTAACAAATTATTACAGAGTTCTAAAAATTATGCAGTATGGAACAGATTGTGTAAAATAGAAACATAATAAGATAGTCTAGCTGACGCATACTGATACAGTATATAAGCGGTACGAGTGACAAGGCTAGCTGATGCTTACTTATACAGTATATGAACGATACGAGTGACAAGGCTAGCTGACGCTTACCGATACAGTATATGAGTGATACAAGTGACAAGACTAGCTGACACTTACTGAAACAGTATATGAGTGATACAAGTGACAATCGACATGTCAAACATTTTGCATAGAGTTTTACTGAAATACAAGAGACACAAGAACATGATGAACATAAAATACAGCATCAATACAACACATATATTGTGACATGTATTAAACAATTATTGAAAGTGAGTTCACTTCCTTTCAGTTCCTTTTGAAACAAATCTGTAATATGTTTATAATTTGCAACATTTTCAGCAAATAAACCATGTTAAAAAGTAAGCCGACAGTATCTTCTGCTCGGGGCTTTGCCCATACTGCATACATACATGGTGTTAAAAAATAGGCCTACAGTATCTTCTGCTCGGGCTTTGCCCATACTGCATACATACACAGTGTTAAAAAGTAGGCCTACAGTATCCTCTGCTCGGGGCTTTGCCCATACTGCATACATACAAAGTGTTAAAAAGTAGGCCGACAGTATCTTCTGCTCGGGGCTTTGCCCATACTGCATACATACAAAGTTTTAAAAAGTAGGCAGACAGTATCTTCTGCCCAGGGCTTTGCCTATACCAGAGTGAGTTGATTATTTATGTTGTTGGTTTTAGTTTGTGTATTTTTATAAAATTTCAATTTTTCATATTTCCTTTATTCTCGCACCTGGCAGCTTGCATTTGCCCATGCTTCTTTTTCAACACTTTTTTAAAAAGACTTTTTATCAGCAAAGTAAATGAGAGATATTCATTTCATTCCAAGAACCAAGAACATATGGCAGTAGTTCAGCATCAGTATCAATGAACCTGATGATTCTGTATGATATACTTATCAATAAGATGGAACCCATAGGATCATCAGGGAAAAAACTTCTGTAATGCAACAAAATTATTTTCAAACAAATTTCACATTCTCCATCAAGGAAAGATAGTCTAACTTTAGTTGATACACCAACACCATTTCAGCTTAGGGGACAAAACCTCCATACACTTGAGAGTTTTTTCCCCCTGTCCCTCCCCCCCCCACCCCCAATGCCACTCCACCCCACTCACCTTCTGCTACTTTTCCAGCTACTTTATTTCATATTGAAACCCCTGATATACTTGTGAATATTGTTTCAATCACTGAAAGGGTATTCAGAAATGGCAGTTTTATAGAAATGGATATGCAAAATGCATACGTGCTAACCATTATGCTTTTGGTGTAATCATTATGCTTTTTTTCACCTAATTACGTCTTACATTTATTTTTGCGACTAACCTGGATCTGCAGCTGGTTAAAATTCTTGTCACAAATTGGCAGAATCCATGTGGATTAGTACCAAAATACAAACACAAAACATATTGACAAATTTATATACAACACTCTCTTCAACTGGTCTAAATGTCTAGCTTTCGCTGAAAGATTGTAAAGTCAAGTCCACAAATTCTGTTATGAGCGTGATGATTTGCTCAGTCTGAGTGCTGTATTACATCACTCATATTCTTCTTTTTAAATTTGTAAAGCGCTATTGATTTGTCCTTTTTCTGATCCAATATGTTTTGAAGTTTAAAAAGATCCCTCTCTTCTAACATGTTTCAGTCGTATAACATCCATGTGTCACATCGATAAAGCCTGTTTCGTTCAACATTTGGTGCCATTTTTTAAAAAGTATAGAATGGTCCGCTACCTAAATATATTATCTAAATATAATGAATCTGTGAGAAAAGTTTTCAAATTGAAGAAATCCGTCTGTTTTCTTGGAAATGTCTCATATACAGCTACTATAAATAGAAAATAAGGAAAGTACATGTAGCGGCTAAAACACGGTATTGGTGCTGAGAGTAGTCTCACTCACTTAAAAAATTGAAATGTTTGATAGAACATTTCAATGAAGCTCATTATATACCCTAGGGTGTCCCCTAGTCAGATCAAGTTAGATTTAGCTTGAACATGCATGCGATTTTGTTTAACCATTATTTCAATTCATTGGTATAACAACAGTTACAGACACTACACTTGGTGTATAACATGCAAGAAAAACAGCATGAAAACTTTAAAACTTTATTTTTTTTCACAGTAACATCAGTAACAGGATATCAAAATTTAAAGTAAACAACATAACTGGAAGTGGTAAACAACTTAATAACAAAATCAAAACATCTATGACAAAGGTATCACTAAGAAAAAAAACCTAACCATGAAACTTTTGCATAACAAACATAAAAGACATAGAATAATCTTATTTAGGCATTTATCTAACACCAAGAAGAATATTTAAACAAACAAAATCATTAATACTGGCCAAAAGTATTGCAAACTTCCATAAGAGTCAGAAGTACATTGTCCATAAAATTGGTTACAGACACTACAAAACTATAGCATTTCAATACAGCTGCAGAACCATACATATCTCCATAAAATTCACTTCAAAAATAATTCAACATGAACACATTGACTAGAATTATTCATTAAATGAATGTTGATTAGTTAATAAAATGATAAAACCACATTGTAACAGGTATATGTCCAATACTTGTGTTAAAATTATGAACTGGTAAATAGCACTTGAAAGTTTAATACTAAATAGTGTTTGTAAGAGTAAAATATTGAAGTATAATGAATGTTCAATAAATCATAGTCACTAAAGTATTGTTCAACCCAAGGTGCTGACTCAAACACAGACCCATATGTGATTGATCTTAAGGTTACAGACACTACACATTAAACCTTGACTTTATATTGTCATTTCAAATAGAAGTGCTTATGATTTTTTTCCAGATTTGACTTGAGCTTAGACAATTCAGCTGCATTAAACTTGAAATGACCCCTTTCATTGACTATTTGTGGAGCTTTTACCCTGTACAAGATAGCATCTAGAGCCTCTTGTGAATAATCATCTTTTTCAGGCCAAACATACATGTTGCCAGACTTTCTCATGTATTTAAGTCTAACTTCGTTATGAAGAATGTCTATTACTTCTGCTAAGTATACATCTAGAGGTCCCTTCTTTGGCTTAAGTCCTACAGCAACAAATTCTCCAGGGTGGTATTTCTCTATTGGTTTCTCTGTGTTGGTTGGTGCTTTTTTGTCAACTTTGATCTTCTTTGTCACAATGTTTTGTCTTTCTGTTGACTTCCGTTTCTTATTAGGCTTTTCGCTTGTTGCTGAGTTATGATCTTTCTGGTTACTTCCTTGTTTTCTTTTCTTGTCATTATTTTCTATTGTTGATGGATTCTTGTCTTTAAGTTGTTTTCCTTTCTGACTTAAATTATCTTTATTGAGTACTAACTTTCTCATTTCCCAGGCATTAACATTTTCGCTGAAGTTGCATCTCCCGTCAACCTTCATGCATTGCTCACAATAACAGCTCAGATTTCTTATGCTCAGTTCATAATCACCTTTTTAACATTCACTGGTTTCAATTTAGAAAATGAAGTTAATCCTATTTTGTGACTATGGTTCCTTAACTTGTAGTCTTTGTAGGCTTCTTCTAATGTCATAGTCATCACATGTTTTTGAAGTATTTCTTTTTGACCACCTTTTCTTACTTTCACAGTTTCACGTTTATTAGGCACTTCCCTACTGATTTCTGGACTTAGAAAAAAATCTTTCACAGATTTCTTTAATGGAGAGTTAAGTGCATCCCTTCTTCTTTTTCTTTGTTTCGTCTCCCACCATGTAGAACTAGGTTTTTGCCCTTTCACTGATACTTTGAAATACTTTTTTAGTCTGTGTCTTTTATATTTCTTCAGTAATGCGTCACAAATGATGTTGTATGCATGTTTCTTTGCACCCCCTTTCCTTGTTTTCACTTCTGAAATGCTCTCGGACACAGATTGTATAACAGTATCTGTCAATTCAAGTTTTTTTCTGCAATCCGGTGTCATTATCATTATATTCCTATTTAGAAACTTTGATGTTGATGGAGATTCAATTAATTTACTTATGATGACTGCTTTTCTCTTTGGGGTATTTGGTAATACTTCCTTTACCTTTTTTAATTGTCTGTACAGAGTTGCTTTAGGTAACACTTTATTCATTGGTGAATCTCTGGCTGACCCAGTATTTCCTATTTCACAATCAGTCTGAATACACTCTTGCTGTATACTTTCATTCAGTTTGATACGCATTCTCCATGCTTGGGTTCTTTTCACAGCTTCTTTCTTCTTTCTACTTAATTCAGCAGTTTTCGGACTTCTTAAATCAACACTCTTATTAACCGATATTGCCAGGGCTGCTTTTTCTTTCTTTTTCTGGCGATACCTTTTCATTTCTTCACGTTTTTTCCTTCTTAATTCTTGTTGAAGATTTGAATCGGAAAGTGATTGCTGTTTTTTTAGTAGTCTTGCATCTTTTCTTCTTTCTCTATCAACCCTTTTTAGCTCCTCATGTTTCGCCTTATTTTCCCTCTGTTTTTTTCTCCAGGCTTGTACCTTTAGCCTCGTCTTCTCCCTTCTAGCTTTAATCTTCTGTTCATCTTCTTCTGGCTTATCTTTGCTTCCTAAAAGCAAACAACTTCATTCTCATTTTTGTTCCTCTATGTATACGGATGAAATTTAGACTTTACAAAACATACTTGTAATGAGTACGCAATATGCTTTCATACATAAGCAAACTGGAATAACCTGTAGATTCTTAAAGAAAAGTATCTGATTGAAAAAGAAATAGCATAAAACCTGATGATTATTCAATGTTCTAGCATTTACAATGATTGCACACTTTCCTTAATAATGTAAACAACAGTCGGGTCAATTCACATGTCTAGTAGTGTCTGTAACCATTTGACAATATCAGCAATGTATCCAATACTAAGTCTGAGCTCATTGAATTCTCATAATATTTCTGTTTGAATTTACTAGTCTAATGATATGAAATGCAAAAATACTCAGTTTCAATTGCATATTGTAAGAAATCACTGAAAATGTTGCCTGTTATCAGAAATCTAGATGAAAGAAACTATAAATATACCAAAATATTACAAATTGCAGACAGACAATATGTCACAATTTAGCCTTACACATCAATACTGTAATAGGAAACATAATTTGGCTTCATTTTTTTAAAAAAAAACAGGGATAAAGTCATAGACAGTATAAAAAGGGGATATTGGTTACAGACACTACAATTTAAGAGTGTGGTTTACCATTCAATACAAACTTACCAGAGTTGTTCCCAGAGGTTTGCTTTTGTCGTCTTCCCATGTCTTAGGGATGTACCATGGTAAAGAACAGAAAAAGTAATTAGGCAGCTTCTTCTAGGATAAGAAATTCAGGTTACATTGTCTTGTAGTAAATTACTCAAACAGACAGTGCTGCAAGAATGATGCAATATTCAATCAAGAGAGTTATTGCATCACTTTTTTGCTCTTGGCTGCAGAGGTAAATAGATGATGCAACATTACATCACATAAGATGGAACTTTCTATTGAGAAAAACAATGTTTTAATGACAAGTAGAACAATACTTTTATCTTTCATTTTTATACCTGTTTGTGTAGTGTCTGTAACTTTTTTTATTGAGTTGCTGTTTTTTAATGGTACAATACAGCACCACCAATTTTGGCCAACTTGGACATCACATGGATACACATGAGCCTTTGTAGGATTTATACTTTTCCATAATGAAACAACAAAATTATTGCCATATAAACTTGTAAAGGTTACAGACACTACAAAATTTAGAACTGGAAAGAAGACAAAGAACAAGCTCTCAATCGAATATCTTGGCTAGCCATGTGATTTAAATGGTTTTACTACTTATTATAATATAAAGTCGAGTTCTAGATGTCAATAAAAGTTATAATGAATGTTATTTTGTACAAAATGTTGGCATATAACAACAGATTAGTGTTTGAATTTCAGTGTTGAAACAAAACTTCTACTGACGGTATTTTGCTTATAAAATCCATAATATTTTACCGATTTCTTTAATTCAAGAAGCAATATTTGCAGGATAGAATTCCGCATAAAACCAGACCAATAAATGCATAATTTCAGTATGATATTTAGAGAATTCTCTATTTTATATTCAAGCTTTTTTCGAGTGAGACTACATAACGCTCAAAAATGGCCATTTTTAGAGCTTGTTTCCATGCATATCTCAACAATGGGTTACACTAACCTCTTGAAATTTTCAGGAAAGTAAGAGAGGTATATGCCAGGCTTACCAATCTTTAAAATTGGTTCATATCTTGTTTAATTTTTCTATTTCATGCATATAACATGAAAATTCCTTTATCAGCACCAATACCGTGTTTTAGCCGTAGGTCTATGATGGACGAACGTACTCTTACACTATTCTTATGCAGCAGTCTTCTTTTTTAGAATATTCTCAAATTTATGTGATGTGTAGGATTAAAAAGACAATAATAAAAATGACAAGCACAGCTTTTTATTGCTTTATTTATATTTTTTTTTATGTACCAAAAAAGCGTAATCCATATATCGGCAAGCGCAAGTTTCCTGTAATTATGGCACGTAATATATATATTACTCTTTTTATGCTCAGATTACGCTTTTTTGCCACTTATATTAGTAATAATTACGCTTATACCTCTCTAGGGGTTGGCATGTATGAAAATAAGTAGGCGGGAGCATTCTCCATTTTTCCACGAGGTCACTTAAGCTGTTCTGCTTATCGCAGAAGTTTAACTTTTCTTACTGAAGACCTCTTACACTGCCTTTCCTATTTTTCCCAAACAAAGAACACAACACAAAATTTATAGTTACATTGTAGCCCTATACCCTGCAGGACAAATAGCAATTTTTTTTTTTGATGACCTGATGGCATTTGATAATTTTGATGTGTCCATAAGAATCTGAGCTATTTTGCTTCTGTAGGAAGTTTCAGTTATCTCTCTAGGTACAGAAAAGTGTCTGATGCATCTGCAGAAGGTCATTACTGATATAAGGGGTGGTGGGTTAAAGCGTCAAAATATTACACTTGAAGGATAGACCCAAATTTAAAATGTGGGGACCAGATATTATAGTAGCAATTTTTCCTACTAAGTTAAAATGCCAGCAAACTGAAATTGCAAGGTAAATTTAATTCCTGTTAATGTTGAATTTCAACCCTGGTCTGTCTGACAACTGATTCACTTCCATATTTTACAGCTTCACACGTACCTGGTTTTGGAGTACCTGCAGGGTGGGGAGCTCCTGGAGCGAATCCAGAAGAAGAAGAGCTTTAATGAGCCAGAAGCCAGCAAAATTATGTGGCAGCTGGTCCAAGCTGTTGATTTCATGCACAGCAGGGGTGTGGTGCACAGGGATCTCAAACCAGAGGTAGAATTTCACGGTTCATCTGTCAGTTCTGGAAAATCCATTAAAACTTTCAAAAGCTGGAAAAAGTTCTTTCCTTCTCCCAGTGTGGACAGAAATTGAGAAAGTGGTATTAAATTATTAAATTAGGTATTATGTAATTAAAAGACCAGTGAAAATGTGATTGTAGTATTAAATTTTGACCCAGAAATATCACAGATTAATTGATTAATTTATGTTTAATGGCACATCAACACATGAAAAGCTGCATCATGCCTGGTCTTGGCAGGATGTAAACCTGCACTCTTTTGGTCATGAGTCTGGCACACTAACCACTTAGCCACCTCGGCTCAAATATCCTAGAAATTTCATGCATCATTATTTGCCACATTTTCATAATTTGTATTGAAATCCTATATTGAATACCTTCAAAGATCAGCTCTGTATTTTATATATATATATATATATATATATATATATATATATATATATATATATATATATATATATATATATATATATATGTGCAGCTAATAAAATTTGGTGCCTAAGTTGTTTTTTTTTGTTTTGTTTTTTCATTTCAGAATATACTTTTTGCAAATGAGTCAGAGGATAGTGTGATAAAAATTGTAGACTTTGGGTTTGCAAGAATTAAACCGGGCAATGCTACATTGAACACACCATGTTTTTCACTACCATATGCAGCTCCAGAGGTCCTTAAACAGACCATACCAAATATGGATAAAGGCGGATATGATGAATCATGTGATCTCTGGAGCTTAGGGGTCATTCTGGTAAGTTTTGGATCAATGTAAAGTGCAATATTTAAAGAAATATTAATAAAAAATAACCTTTTTGTCCATGTATTTAAGTTCATGCGACATCATGGACCAGCAGCTTGATCCTCAGATGGCATTGTCAGACAACATCACAGCCTGTACTATCCATCAGGGATACATCATCATGTTCCTCTACTATCCTTAATGCGCAGGTTTCATGGTATATTTAGCTAGACCAGGAGGGCTTATGTGTGAGTGTCATCAATCGTCCATTAGCAGTTAGTTTGTTATCACTATCCTCCTAAACTACTTAAAGGAAAGTCATAGTGGCCATCTTGAAAATATTGCTCATTCTGATGAATGGAATGTCATATCAACATCACTAAAAGTCTTTTTGTTATATGTAGTATGTAATTGGTCCTGAATGAAAATGGTGTAGATATGACCCCCCACCCATATGGCCACCATAGCCATTATCATAAAAGATTTTTGTACTGCACTTATTGTATGAACTGTTTAACTTGTAACTCGGCCTGAATGAAAATGATGTGTATGACCTCTCCTCTCCTCCCCCCCCCCTCCAGCCATCATAGCCATTATCATAAAAGATTCCTGTTAACTTGTAAATGGTCCTAATTGAAAATGAAAATGTGCCATATATGACCCACTCCACCCCCCACCACAAATATGCCCATCATAGCCATTATTATTAAATATTTTTGTACTGCACTTACCTTGTGAACCTTTTAACTCGAACATACAAGAAAATGTTTTTGTTACCAGATTTGATATGTTGGAGATTCTGAAAAATATCTGAGATGATTTCAATACTCAGTTTATTAGAAAGGATAAAAGGGGGAAGAAACAGACTCCTCATGAATTCCCACTGATTCTTTTCAGCTAGTAGAGTGTCAGTCCCTTTTAGTGACTCGTGTTATAAATTCGTATTGCTTTTTTTTATGGGTATGATGAGTTAAGGAAAAAGTTTTTCAGCTGATCTTATCTATCTTTCCAGTATACAATGCTGTCTGGCAAAGTGCCTTTCCAAGTTCATAGTCAGGGAGACACGGCTGCTGTTATTATGCAGGAGATTAAAAGTGGCCATTTTGAATTTTCTGGTCCAGAGTGGGAGACTGTCTCAGAACCAGCCAAAAGACTAATACGAGGTAATGTCTAACTTTGCCTGCATTTCCACATTCTTACTAACTGATCTTTTATCTGTTTACTTATAGTTGATCTTGTCGAGTGGCAGATTATATTTACTATGGTCTTGTCCAAATGGCAGATGGCTTTATTGGTGCATGTGCTTTTAATGCCCCAAAACATTCTATCCTTTTTTTAACATGCATCCTATTCATGCATGTACTATTTGTCACAAACTCAATTTCCAGTCAGTACTTTTTGAAGGAATGAATAGATCGCAACCACATTTGTTATGTGGCCCGGTATTGACAAGACCCAGGTCAAGTTTGATTTTTACCTTTTTCTGTACAAATTTGACTGTTCTGGTCCCTGTTTGACTTGGAACTTTGTGATTGCATTATACATTTTGTTTCTGCTTGACAACTTTTGAAGGACTTCTTTGACTGAAAGCAAGTTTGGTATGTGGCTCAATCTCAAGAAGACCTAGGTCAGCTTTAATTTTCATCTATTCCCATCAAAATTTGAGTTATTGCTCCTGTTGTGACACAGTAACTTTGGAAATTCACGGATTGAAAGTAAATTTTGTAGGAGTTTTGATATCAGGCAGACCTAAATCAGGTTTGATTTTCTTTTTTTTTTAACCCCTACAGCAGTGTTGGTGGGGAGGTATCATAAAGTCAGTTTGTCTGTCCATCCATCACAGTTTTGCCTACCAAATATCTCCTGAACCCTTTGAGATATCTTCATGAAATTTGGTATAACTTGACATTGTATCCTGTAAAAATTAGAGTCTTTCTGTATTTTAAGAGTTATTCCCAATTTTAGCACTACAGGTCATAGACCCGAAAAGCTTATGTAATGGCCTTTGTCCGATGTCCATTAGCACAAGTTTGTTATCACTACTCCTAAACTACAGAGAGGATTGCCGCCAAACTTTATAGACACATTCATCCTAAGGTCTAGTTGACCCTAAATAAAAATGGCACCCCTTGGACATCCATTATGGCCACCATGCCAGTCATTTTGAAAATCTTGTTATCACAAGTACTCCTGAATGGATGGTCATATCAGCATAGGGTTTTCACTAAAAAAACTTATGGTGATTTCTATTTAGTCATAAATGAAAGTGGACCAATCTGACATCAATATGGCCACCATACTTGCCATTTTGAAAGTCTTGTTATTGACACTCCTGACGAATAGATGGTTGTATTGTCATGGGGTTTTCACCTAAGGACCTTATGATGTCTAGTTGGTTCCAATTGAAAATGGAGCCGATCCGACATCAAATATAGTTTTCATGGTAGTCATCTTGAAAATATTGTTGTTGCTACTCCTCATGGATTGCTTTTCATATCAACATGGGGTTTTCACCAAAAGACCAATTTTAATGTCTAATTGGTCCTAAATGAAAATCGTGCAAATTTGACATCCAGTATGGTTGCCATGGCAGCCATCTTGAAAGTCTTTTTATCACTACTTGTCCTAAATGGAAAGTCATATTGAATGGGGCTTTCACCAGAAGACTTCTTATGGTGTCTAGTTGGTCCTAAATGAAAAAGGTGCTGATCCGTCATCTAATATGGCTATCATCTTGAAAATCTTGTTTATGCTACTCCTGAATGAATTAAAAACTTGTCGCTATTCCTCCTGAATGGATGGTCATATCAACATGGGGTTTTCACCAAAAGACCTATGATGTTTTATTGGTCCTAAATGAAAATCGTGCCGATCTTATATCCAATATGACCTCCAGATGGTTTCAACACTCTGCAGTAAGAATAAATGGTCTTATCTTGCATTCCTAGATTTTAGTTTTGGCCAGTAGAGGGTCTGTCCAACTATCACACCCTTCTCTAGTTAATATCTCCTGAACCGTTTGAGATATCTACATGAAATTTGGTATGCATTTGTATCATGACAAGAATTTGTCCAGTATAAAACTTGACATTGTCAGATTAGTACAGGCATGTGCAACCTGTGGTCCATGACCTGATTTTATCCGCCATAAAGTGTGGCTTGTGGGTACATTTAAAAATCTATATTTGGCTTTTGCCCTGGAAGAAGTTGCATATGTCTGGATTAGTACTTTGAGAGTCATTTCCCCATGTTTGAAAATTGTATTTACAGTTCATTTCTCCTTATCTGTTTGAGGTATCTTAATGAAACTTGGTATACTCTTGTATCATGACTAGTCAGTGTGTCTTGTAAAAAAATGGGCTCTGTCTGATCAGCATTATAAGATTTGACCCCATATTTAGCTCAAATAACATACAGCCAAAGTGCATTTATGGCATGTCCCTGCATCAGGCGTACATTGTCCATCATGCGTCATCTATCAACACTGTTATTTTCAGCTTTTTCACAAAAATCACTGGACCAGTTTTAATAAAATTTGGTATGAATGTATCTCAGGACATGCTCTTCCAAAATTATTTTTGGGGTGGCACCCTTGGCATTGATGTGGCTTCCATAGCAACCAAAATGGAAAACCTATTTTTGACTTCTTCTTCAGAACGTCTTAGCCAGTTTTAATCAACCTTACTATGAATGTTTCTTAGCACATGCTCTATCCAAATTATGTTTGGTGTGGCTCCCCTAGCAATGGTGTGACTTCCTTCTTAACAACCAGTTAGAAATCCTATTTTTCTGCTTCTCTAGAATGTCTGGGCCAATTTAAATAAAATTTGGTAGGAGTGTTTCTTATGACATTATATATATATATATATATATATATATATATATATATATATATATATATATATATATATATATATATATATATATATATATATATATATATATTAAAATTCCATGGTGGCTCTCCTAATAACTGTGGCTTCCATAGCAACCATATGGAAAACACACTTTCAATTTATTCAATTCTTCAAAATGGTTGAGCCAATTTTGATCAAACTTGGTAGGAATGTTTGCTAGGACACGCTTTATCAAATTTATGTCTAGGGTGCCCCCCCCCCCCCTTAGCAAACATAGAAAACCTATTTTCAACTTGTTCCTCAGAACAGAACAGCCAATTTTGATCAGATTTGGTATGAATGTTTCTTGGGACATGCTCTATCAAAATTGTTTCTGGGGTGGCTCCCCTAGCAGTGGTGTGACTTCCATAGCAACCAGATGGAAAAGCTACAAATTATACTCATCTCCCATCAAGTATATCTTGTTATTAATATAAAAATATAATAAAATAAACTATCATAGAACAACTTTCTTTCTAAAACTGCCTTACTCTATCAGACCAGATGTGAGAGAGTCCTAGCACGAATACCTTTCGCATTCATACAAAAGATGCCAATACACCATCTAGTCCAGCTGAAATTACTCAAAGTAGCAACACAGTTAAACATGTCAAATACAACTAATTTCTACCAAATAGCTGGAAATTGTCCTGACATGGGTGTACCTTTCAACCCAATGCACCTGCCTTGTTACTACATTTACCTTTTAGACCAGTGTATGCCAGGTGAGCAAAATCAGGCCCACTTTGACCTCTTAAGTAAAAATTGTGTCCATCTGTGTCTGCATCATCCTGTTGATAGTTAATATCCTACAAACCATTTGTGATATCTTCATGAAATTTGATATGCATTTGTATAATGACAAGACTTTGTCACATATAGGAATGGGCTTTTTCAAATTATTACTTTTAGAGCATGGGGTATTCTGCAATCAGTTGCCTGTCGTGGATTATTTTTTATTCAAATTTGAGAGAGTTATGACCCCTGTTTGGCTTTGAACGTTGCCATTTCATATTAAAACAAGGTTTATTTAATTGTACTATATTAGCAGCGAAATTGATGTCATATGTTATCCAAAAGTCAAACAGCCAGATTGCTTTGGTCAAAGTTTGGTGGAAATATTTGACGATTACATTCTCAAACCATGTGCATATCATTTTACCATTCCCCCACTCTATTTTTTGTTTGTTCTATGACCGCTGATGTCCTTGAAATTTCAGTTGCATTATAATGGCAGGGCATCCTTGTTGTATGACCACATTTTTAGTTCTATTAAGTGTGACAGACCTATCAAAGTGGTTATTATATATACTCTAATTAACAATTTCTTCGAATTTTTGTGTTACTTGCACATATCTTCAGTACTTCCCACTGACTCTGTCTCTCTTCACCAGGCTTCCTTACAGTTGAACCCAAGAAAAGACTGACAATGATACAATTAAAGCAGAATGAATGGTTGAGAGGAGGTTGTGCACATTGTAATGCTCCATTAAGAACACCAGGTGTTTTGATTTCAAGTAGTAATGTGCTACATATGCAGCTCAGTGTTACAATGAATGCATTCCACAGGGCCACCCGGGAAGGTTTTATTCTGCAGGATGTAAATAAAGCCCCACTTGCTCGGAGGCGAAAGCAAAGAAAAACGAGCTCAGATGGTCGAAGTGGTTCTTCAGACAGTAACAATTCTAGTGGTTCTCATGGCTCTTTAAGTGCCCAGACAACGACTGTGACACAGCCTATACCTGTGGAGTATCCACTGAAGACAAGATCCAATTCTAATAATTCCCTTAATTCCAGTACCTCATCCACTTCACAAAGCTCAATGCATAGTACTGGGTTTGTGCCTCAAAAGACAACACCTGTCAGAATTGATAACGATTCTAGTCAGGACTCACCATCTCACTTATTTGGCAAGGATGTAGAAGTAGTTGCACAACAGGCAGTCATGGTGGAAGATAATGATTCTGCCAGTGAATTAGATGGCATTGAGGATACGGAGTTGTTTTCTAATTCACGAGGAGTAAAGAGGAAACACAGTGTGGAAGTGGTAGATGACTATGATGATGAAGATGGTTATGATGAAGATGATGACAATGGAGAGAGTAATTATTCAGGATTTGAAGATGAATGTGTTGTCATTGATGATGATGGGGATGATGATGATGATGATGATGATGAAAACAGTAATGGAAGTCAGCAACCTTCAAAGAAGCATTCATTACCATCAGAGACTATAGTAATAGATGACTAGAGGATTAGCCTTTGGATAATCTTTGACTAATTTATTTGTTTCTTTTGATAGATTGTGGTTGACAGGGTTTTTGCACTGGTTTTTTTTATTTTTTTATTTCTGTGTGCAAAGATTATTAACCACCATAGTTATTGTATTCACTGTTTGTGAGTATATCATAATAATGAAATATCTGATTTGATGCAGCTGTGAAGAACTGTACTATTCAGACATAATCACATGATAAATGATAAATATGGCAACCGCAGAGTTGCTTCAGACAGATCAGACATATCTGCAGTAAAAAGTTGTCCCTTACATATACCTCACTTTTACAGATCGCTAGACATAACATGTTCATTTACAATGAAAGGTGTACACAGAGTGTCAGGTACTTCTTTGTAGTAAACATTTAACTACAGTCCAAATTACCAACACGGACACCTGTATAAAGTAATCACCTGTCTTAAACAGTCAGTTTTTCAAAGTCTGATAAACCAAATTAATTGAAGAAAAGAATCTTTAATAAAAACCACCTTTATTCACATGCCCTTTTCTCTCATCAAGGTTTCTGCTGATGTATCATAATGAACAATATGCATGGAACCTCATGTATGGAACCAAAATAATTTACTGTGGCCAGGAACTAGTGTATATCTGTGACAACTTTAATGTCTGTATGATTTTGAAATGAAAGTCCAGTGCAGCATTCCCCCCCCCCCAAAAAAAAATCTAGAAGTATTGCTTATAGAAAACTGTGGTCCCAGTTTTGAAAACTGCAAGTTCAGACTAGAAACTGAAGGTCCTGGAAGGAGGGACTCTCGCTTTTGAGAGTTCTGAGCCTTGTAAGATTTTCCACCAGGTCTCGTATCACTTATATTGATATTATAAGGAAAGTCCATTAGAGCTGAGCCTGAACTGTCCAAGTGTAGAAATGGGTTCATATGAATCATGTACCTGTTAGTGTTAGAAATTTTTTTAATTTAAAGGTTGGTGATTTGTATGTTGTAACAGATCATTGATTTGAATTGGCAGGATATATTTCTGTATATTTTCTTGGACAATGTCATTTCTCCATGGAATTCATTACCTCATCACATTAATGTTAGGAAATAAACTGTCACCTCTCAAATCCAGCCCTCCCGTTTCCCGTCTATATATCATATGGACAGGTGGTCACCTATTAGTGACAGGGGGAGGTAATATGGAAGAGTTTCTTTCCTTTGTATGGTATATTGACAGAAAAGACAACATTTTTCATCTTTCTGGGAGGGCTAGCTTTGCGGGGTAGTGGTATTCATTTCCTAACATTAATGTGAGCACGTATGTCTCCTGTTTGTTTATCAGCAACATTTTGTTGCCATGGTGCGTATCGCTTCAGGGTGACTGTGATCAATGTTAATGACAACTCGCAAGATTTCTGTTACAGGTGTGTTTGGAAATAAAAAGCACTTGTCTCAAGTGATTAGACAAGTGGACTTTTAAGCAAGCACTATGTGTTTATCATCAATTATTTATGAAGTAATTACAGGAAACTGATCAATACTTACAGTTTGGCAAATAATTATGTAGATAACAATAAGTTCTTAATTTATTCAGGTATGTAAATAAACAAATCATTATGAATTTATGAGATGTGTGAGTAATGTCTGTATCTTGCATTATAATTGTAGTTAATGATAACATATCATTATGACAATTTGTTGGATCTTGAGGAAGTATCTCATTGTTTTAGTCTTGTCAGCTTTATTAAGCAATAAATGAGCTAACTTAGTTTTGTCTATGTTGTAAGCAGCATTGTGTCACATCAGTTTACATTTTGTCTTAACCTTTTAAAAGAAGGTTTTTCTTAGGACACCTTGGACAGTGGTTTGAAAGAATCTGTAACACTGAACCTTTAGTTACTGGTTTTGGAAGTATTTTGCTGATTTGAATAGGCCCTCCATCTAATATTCATATAAAATTTGCAATTTCTATTCACTATTTATCATTTCAAATGGGACATTTGAAAAACAAAACTAAAGGTGCAAATGACCCACTTCCCCTGCCCTTCCTAATCACTGCATGGGCTATGCTGATGCAAGTGAAATGCTGCATTTCACTGAACACTTTCAAATAAGTTTATGATTTGTTGGATTACAAATTCTGACAAGGTACAGAAATATTTTTTGTACTGACTGGTGCATTATTTCTCTAGTTAGTGCACACTATTTTGTTGGTGATTGTTGACAAAATGTAGGGTTTGATGTAATTGTTAAATATTTGGACATTTAAAGATAATTAAGCATGTTAAATAATTTGGAAATTATTCCAAAGATTTCATAGAAGGTTGAGGTGTATAGTTTCTTGTTAATGAATTGGAAAATTTTATTCAGTTGCAAAGTTTAGCTTGTATATTTTACTATTGTATGCCATTTCATTTTGAAACATTTAATCAATAATTTAAGATAAGTCGTTTCAGACAGATGTGCACTTCTTTGCATCTTTTCTTACAAAGCATGTAAACAATGGCATTGATAAGGAAAACATACAATTTTAATGTATATTCTTCCTTCCCTCCAAACTGTGCCATTGATATTTGAATTATCTCCCTTTTGCTGCTGTTTGGACTTCTGTTGAAAAAAGTTGAATTGATGAAAACAGGCAATTAATTAAGTAAATTTTGTATGTGTCCTGTACTAACAGTCTGTTTAACTTTCCAGTTAAATATATTACCATGATATACAAATTCTGAAATTTGTACCTGAAGGTTTAGTCTGGAACAGTAATAGTTTACCATAATTCAGGAATAAAGTGATAGTATGCTTAGTGATTTAAGTCACTATATACCTCCTCTATAAACAAGTAAATTATTTATGCCAAAGGGAGGTCAGGTACATTAAACAGGCTTGTAACATGAAGTCTTTTGTTCAATTTCATATTACATACAGTGTTTCATGACTGATGCTCTGATGTTAAAATCAGTACTTTTCATGGGTTCATGTTTTAACATACACAAAAGTAGGTCAGTTAGTTCTAAACTGGCATGCCTTGCTTATGTTGAGTCTATGAAATTTTGTTTGAAAATTTGGTCTGCTTAAATTAATAGATAATCAATTATAGAAAAAGAATGAGAAAAACCGATTGCTACTTCGGGCTAAACTTGCATTATCAAAGTACACCTCTCCCTCGATAAGCGAGAATGAGAGTTACCGGGGGACCTCTGAAAAATTAAGAAATGGATTGACATTGACTTTGAGAAGGGGGGGAAGGGTTAAGTGGTAGAATACTTGTTTAATAATTACTTTTAACATAATGGTCAATAAATAGCTTTTTCTAATGAAGTTCTTCACTTTTCTGTGTAAATTTTACCTTTATTTTCAAAATATCCAATCTCTGAAAGATTGTTTAAAACATTACTCCAAGTGGTTTAAACACACATCATGTGTACCAGCAAAAACATTGTGTATTGCATCACGTTTTTTTTTCATGTGAATGTGGATACATTCTAGTGTTACTGTAGATTCAGAATAAAACAAGATTCTTTATTTTTAAAAAAGAGAGACAATTATTTAGAGAAACAACAACTTCAAAACTTGATTTTTTAGCTCTACTGGTCATTTATGGGATGGTCTGTTGTTCATCGTTTGTCATCTGTCATTAGCACCAGTTTGTTATCGCTATTTATCCTAAACTACTTTGAGGATTGCCATGAAACTTAGCACATGTTCATCCCATGGGCTAGTTGGTCCTAAATGAAAATGGTGCCACTTGAACATCCAATATGGCCACCACAGTGGCCATCTTGAAAATATTGTTATCACTACTCCTCCTGAATGGATGGTCATATCAATATGGGGTTTTCATTGAAAGACTTATGATATTTAGTTGGTCCTCAATTTAAATGGTGCTGATCTGATGTCCAACATGGCTACCACAGTGGCCATCTTGAAAATCTTGTTATCGCTACTCCCTTCTGAACGGAAAGTCATATTGACATGGAGTTTTCACCAGAAGACTTCTTATGATGTCTAGTTGACCCAAAATGAAAATGGTGCCAATCTGATGGCCAATATGGCCACCAAAGTGGCCATTTTAAAAATCTTGTTATCGCTACTCCTCCTGAATGGATATCATATCAACTTATTATGTCTAGTTGGTCCTCAATTAAAATGAGGCTGATCAGATGTCCAAAAATGCCGCCACAGTGGCCATCCTGGAAACCTTGTTATCACTACACCTCCTGAACGAAAAGTAATATTACCATGGGGTTTTCACCAGAGGACTTTTTATGACGTGTAGTTAGTATTAAATAAAAATGGTGCTGATCTGATGTCCAATATGGCCACAACTGTGGCCATCTTGAAAATATTGTTATTGCTAATCCTTCTGAATGTATAGTTGGTCCAAAACGAAAATGGTGTCAATCTGATGTCCAATATGGCCACCACAGTGGCCATCTTGAAAATATTATCACTAATCCTCCTGAATGGATGGTCGTATCAACATGGGGTTTTTACTAAACCTAATGGTGCCATTCAGATATTCAATATGCCTGCCACAGGGCCATCTTGAAAATCTTGTTATCACTATTTCTCCTGAATGCGTGGTCATATCAGCATGGGCTTTTCACTAAAAGGCTTCTTATGATATCTAGTTGGTCATAAATGAAAATGGTGCCGATCTGACTTCTAATATGACTGCCACAATGCAACTAACATTTCCACAGGTTGGAGATCAAAACACAGTCGGTACTTAACCAGGTTCTCATGGAAACACTCGTGGCATTGCTGTGATGGTTGATTGACACTTTTCACATTTGAATACAAGAGGGCATATCACATTTATGATCATTACACTGAAACTGAATTAAAAGATAAAACCTAATTTCACTTAACAAAACTTATTTAACTGGTATTTATTTCTTAAAGTGTTGCCACCAGTTGGCATAACTAACATATAAATGATTGAAATTTCATCAAATATTGTTATTTACAATGTTCTGAGATTTTATTTATAATGAAAATGTTAAAAAATATACGACTTTTTATTAAAAGCTGTAAATTTCATAATGTTGATTAAAATTTCTGGATATTAACTGCTGTTTTCGACTATAGAACAAGGAATATATCAAGGTTTCATTTACCAATTTTCTGATTTTATTCACATTCAACAAAAGTGAATTTTTGGGGTAATTTTTAATAAGAAAAGGAATCCACACCTGCCTCCGTGTTATAAGAAGGTCCATGAATTATCTGGGCATGCTATAGTGAGGGAGTGGTGCATAAAGCTCTTAGCTGCATTTTATATTAATTGGAATGATAGCATTGTGAATTAGTTCCTAAGTAATTTTTATGTTAATCTTGCCTCGCAAAGTCACCCAGATTATCCTGTAAGATCTATTTTTGACTGCAAGCATGGAGGGCAGTGAGAGGTGGAAATTTTTGCAAACTTGTCTATATTTGTAAGAAGAACCAAAATTACTCTATGCAGTTGCGAGACTTTATTAAAAATCCTGAGAAAATAAAATTAAAAAAATTAAAAAAATTACAGACTGATAAATTTGTGTGACTATTTTCGCTTGTGTGCTTCTTCAGGCATAAAAATTAAAAAATCCGAGGAAATGAATTTTAAATAGTCAATCTTGTTCACCTATTGATGTGAGGTTACATAAAGTATGTTCATCTGTGTGTTGATTTCAGGTAAGTTTGATGCAAGAGAAACATACATTTCCTAGTAGTCTTTCATTATTATTTTTAGTGCAATAGCCTGAAACATAGGTGTAAATATTTTGAAGATTATTTCCCTTTAATTTGATAGGTAAATCACCCAAACATTTCTGTGTTGAGGAAACAGTCTACTTTCATAATTTACAGAGTAATGGTAGTTTAAATTAGAATCAATGAATTAGTCTAAATGTCTACCTTTACAAGAATTAAAGACCTTAATTTATAGGTTTCATGTAAATATGTCTTGTTCAGTTTTTAAATAGAGACTTATAAATTATTCAATTTTTTATTTTGAGTATTTTTGAATATTTAGTAAGATATGCGTCTGCATACTAATTGTGTGGAGTTTTTTCTCCTTGTAGGCACTGATCACATCTTTGTTATGGTAGTTAATGCATGATGGACAAATTTGTGAATATTGTGCCTGATATGTAACAAGTTATGAATGGAAGTGATTATTCACATTTAATATGAAGCATGAATCCATGCATTCAGTAATTTTACATTTTTTTGTTGATAAGAAGATTTAGTAAAATGAACAAAAAGAATAAATTTTTGACTGTTAAGTATAAATTATGAAGCTTTCTGATGTTTATAAGGCATCTTTTTGGAATACTTGTACTGGTATATTTACTTCTACAGCCATTTTACATCGAATGTCTTATACATTTAGACACTATTCATATGTCCTTGAGATTTTATGCTACTCTTAAGCAATTACTTGTGTGCAAACTGCCTTTTATTGTAAGATGTCTGTTGCCTATTTCTTTTTAAATGAATCTGCAATTCACACCCATCTTATAAGATTGTCTTTTAACAGAGCATTTGACATCTAGTGCAAGTTGAGCTACATGTCTCAGAACTCTTAAAAAAAAAATAAATGAACTTGCTACTCTTCCTTTTTGAAGAGGAGGCCATAATTCAGGTGGTTGCTGTTGGTAGGGAAATGCTGTATATACTCAGTTATTAGTGAAGTCCAACTGCAAACTGCATAGACCCAGATCTGTCATTGCATAATGTGACAGTAGATCTTGATCTGTGCAGTTTGTTAGGAGTAATCAGTAAAATAAAGAACATAAACCCTGATCTGCCATCACATTATGCGATGGCAGATCAGGGTATATGTTGTTTGCAGTTGGATTTGACTTATAAGTGAGTACAGATGGTATATTACTTGTTCTTACCTACCCATCGCTTCTATGGCCAGTACGTTTTCAAGCCAGCTATCATTGTTAAAGATTCAAAGCTACATTGTAATTTTAATTGTGATACTGCATTCATTTATTTTTTTACTTAAAGCTTATTTGGATATGAAAGAAAAATTACCTTTAGTTATACATACAATATTATGCGCTGTCAAAACTTTATTACATGTATAGAATTTTTATGAGTTGCATGCAATCTGATTGTATTTGTGTTCATAAGTAAAGCTGTTTCTAGAATGTACAACAAGCTTGTAGTGAGTCATACATGTAAATAATGTGACGACTTATCTTTATACATATTCTTTTTGCCTATAAACAAACAGTACATTATGTGCTGTGTTACATTTTTATCTCTTTCATTTTGGCAGAGCGTATCATGCTATGACCCTGTCCATCCATTTGCCTGTTAACTATTCCACACAATATTTTCAGTTCTACAGCATGTATCTCCACCAAATTTGTGGATAGCTTGCTCTTGAGGTAAGGAAAAACCCTTTCAGTTTTGAAGTCAAAGGTCAAGGTCACTGACTAAAGGAAGAAAAATGGTTTCTGGACAATAACTGGAGTTTTCCACTATCTACAGTTTCCAATGGTGTTAATAGCTTCCACTTGCGTTAAGGTAGAACCCTTTCAATTTCGAAGTAAAAAGGTCCAAGGTCAAGGTCACTGTGACTGAAAGAAGAAAAATGGTCTCTGCAGATAACTCAAGTTCTCCACCATCTACAGTTACTAAACTTTATGGATGGCTTGCACTTGGATAAGGAAGAACCCATCAATTTCAGGGTCAGAGGTCAAGATCACTGACTGAAAGAAGAAAAATGGTTTCTGCACAGTAATTTGAGTTCTACATCATAGAAATGGACTACCCTTTGTGGATGGATTGTACTTGCAGTAAGAAAGAAGCCTATTGATTTTGGGGTCAAAAATGTCAGAGGTCAAGGTCACTTTTACTGAAAGATGGGGGAGAAAAATGTTTGTGCATAATAATGTTCTAGACCACAAACCTCGACTCTGGTTTGTGGAGGGCTTACACGTAAGGTTTGGAAGAAGTCTGTTGATTTTGGGGCCAAGAGGTAACAGGTCAAGGTCATTGTGGCTCAAAGAAAAATAGGTTATGCAGAATAACTTATATTCTGGTGTAAGTTCCTTGACTAAACTTTATGGATGGCTTTCACTTCGGTTAGTATAGCAGCCTATATATTCTGGGGTCTAGCAGTCAGGGTTCATAGTTATGACAAGTCTAATAAGAAAATAATGGTTTTAGACACAGTAACTTTAGTTCAGGACCACATTCCTTGTCCAAAGGATCAGGTCCCTAAGACCCATTGGTCAATAGTCTCCAGAGTCAACCATGACTGCCTAGTTCCTACATAGAGGCATAGAGAACTATTAAACATGGGGTGGATGTGTAATGTTCCATTCACAGTACTCGTGTTGTTTGATGATAGACACTCTTTGAGTATGGTATCACACAAAGTTCTCTCTCCTGAATATAGTTATTTTCTAGGCAATGGCTACTGCTTCATCATGACAACCCTTGGTTAACTTATGACATCCATCTATATGTTTTTATATCCTTGCCTTTCAAAAAAATTGCATGTGTTTGAGATCCTTTTTTAATGGTGTTGTGGTTGCTTTTTATCAATTTAATGTCATTTTTACATTGTTTTTAACTTGTCCTCATGAACCCAGTCATTACATTCTAATAATAATTAAGATGGATATACCAGTATGCTCAGGGCTTTTCCTTCAAATATTTCCAAGGGTGGAGTGCCTAAAGAGTTATTCTCCTTTTGGGAATGAAATGAAGCAAGGGCTTCACAAAAAGGCCAGTATCCACCTATCAGTTTACTCTCAAATATTTGTGCAGGTTAAAAAAAGAAATTTCATCCAACCCAGATACATTTATATGGAATAGCTGTCATGCCAAACAGCAAAAGGGGTTGAAAATTAAGCCACAGCAAAAGCCTGTATGTTGAATTATAGTTACCATTCATGTATCTTTTTGTTTGATGATTGGGAACATTTATGGTTTTCATCCATCAAAAGTTTAGCAACAAATTGATAATATTTCTTCAACTTGTTGCATTGAGACTGATGTTTTTGCCTGAGACTTTTATTTGTCAATGTGTAAGGTGTATCCAACTAAAAAACAACTACCTACCTCCTGTGGGCTTGGGGATGTAGAATAGGTCTGATGCACCCACCTGCATGTTGTAAGTGGCAATTAATGGGGGCAGGAGACCTGGTGGCTCAGTTGTTAGCATCCCAGATTCATGATCTGCTAGTACTTCATTGGATGCCATATATGGGTCAATGTTCTTTTCTATTGGGTGCATATTATGCATGGATAAATATGATAACACATCCTGTTATCGCAGCCATTTCATGAGACTTTTGTCTCACTGATATATTTTATATTTGTCATCTCTTTTGTCCTGTTGGATTTCACAACTTTTATATAATTCTGTGGTGATATTTAAACTTGAGACCAGGCCTGAAAATCATAAAACTCTTGAACTTAAGTTTGAGCTTCAGATATTGTTTTTAACAATCACAAATGATGTTTCTTTTGAAAAGTTATTTCTGATTGGCTGATAGTGGAAACTCAATCTCAAACTCAAGCTGAGAATTTTATGATCGGCAGGCCTGAAATACAAAATGTTGTATATGGAGACAAGTTAGTGATTGATATTCTCTTTACAAAGCTACTGATTACACTATTTTGCTCCTATACTGTGAACAGGATAGACTTAGATCTGCTGTCGCATTATGTGCTGGCAGATCTGGACCTTTGCTTTGCAATTTGCTTGTAACATCATACATGTATTATTTCAAATGAACAGCATACACTCTGATCTACTAGCACGTTATGTAATGACAGATCATGATACATATTGTTCCATGTTGGAAAGCATGTCTTGTACAAATATGGTAATCTAGTTTACAAAAAAATGTATGTACGGCACTCCCTCAGTGTAAGGCCCTTCATTATAACACAGTTCCCTGTTATAAAGCAAGTAGGATCATGGATCCCATTTCATTAAATGATAGTAAAATTGTATGTTAGGTTTCACGCTAGTGGGCAGTTTGGGTGCAGTAGTCACCCTCGAGTCTATCATTGTGCCAAAACACACCCAAACAGCGAAGTACACTTTGCCTTGCATTGATTTCATGCCATTCCCTCCCCCCCCCCTTTTTTTGGTTTCAATACAGTGCATTATTAATAAAAGTAAACATCAAATTTTATATCCATTTTTCCTTCAGAGAGAAAGGTGGAAAGTTAGAACAAAGGAAATTTTATTCTCTTTAGTCAATTTATGTACAAATTTGATGATCATAAATACCAGAAATTACATTGCTATCTATGGAATTCCTGCCCAAAAATCGCACATGATATTTTTTGAAGAATAAGGAAAAATTGAATTTTTATTGTTCAGTCAGAAGCAAGTTATGGCTCAATTGATATTTCATTCTTTAAATGTAAGAGGGCTTCTGCTATGGAAAGAGTTTCCAAATTTCAGTTGTAACCTATTTTTGAGGTTGCCATTTTATTTTAAAATACAACTGTGCTGAAGCACAAGAAGAGAAATTTTGAAGAATTTTACAAAGTTTTAATAGTATTTCATTAGTATTTTAATCATCTGATATGAAAATATGCAAAAATGGAAGTTTCAAGTGACTTTTTGAACATTATAAACTTTCTACATACACTTTTCTCTATTTTTGCCAAATTTGCCATATTGTGGCTGTAGAGAGAAGTCCCTTCACCCAAATATTTGAGTCTAGAATGGACCCTCTATGTATCATGTATTTAATTATAAGGTGGTCTCACTATAAGGTGGTGAACTCTTAGCTTCCCATGGACAGTGTTATAATGAGGTAGAACTGTATATGATTCCTGACTTATGAAGTTTTTTTTTACTTTTCAAGCATAATTATTTATGTCCTCTTTAGGTGTTTACTTGTTTTACTTATCATATGTACTCACATATAAGTCGAGTCCAACTGCAAGCAGTATAGACCCTGATCTGCCATCACATAATGCGCTCACAGATCAGGGTCTATGTTGTTTGTTGTACAGATTACTCCTACAAACCATATAGACCCAGATCTGCTGCTGCATTATGCAACAGCAGATCTTGGTCTGTGCAGTTTGTAGTAGGACTTATAAATGAGTATATACAGTACTCAAATTCTTGTTACTCTTTGATCACTTGTGATTTTGTACAGAAATTTCTCTTTACATGAAATGAAATGTATTTTTTCTTTTCTTAGTTGAGAAAACTTGAGCACGATAATGACATTTGTATGATTATATAAAAATTTACGAACATTGACAGACATTTAATCAGTTTGGGGTCATGAACTCAAATAATTAATTGGGTATACAGCATATCGTATGGTAAAACCAGGAAACCCATTTTTTAAACATTTTTTTAAAAGTGGGGAATTCACTTATAATTGCTAAAAAAAATTCTTAAATTAAGCTTTGGCCAAATTACCTTTAGGTACTGGAGGAGAATGGCCTTACATCAAGCATGATCTTATTATGGAAGAATTAGGGTACATTGTTTTAAAGCATTTCTCTGCCGCAGTGCGTAAAATCTGATGAATCTTTTTACAAGACTTTCTATGGAATTTATATTAATTAACGTTTGGACATTTTTTACGTTTTTTCATTGTTAACAGAATAATTGTATTGCACGACTGCTGTGTTATTGTTGAGCCTGCCTTTGCTGAAGCTCAGCAAGGCGATCACTTTGACATCTGTATATCTGTCCACACCCGAGATTGTGGTCAGTGTTAAAAAAAGCTCAGTGGTAAAGTTGTTTACATTGTAGCTAAATACATGTATAGGCAGACTTAAGAAAAATTAAGTCTTTTATTTTAAGTAAAAAACCCATCTTTTTTTAAAATATTATTTGATGCAATAACACCTTATAACAGGACAAATGACATCATTAAGGCGTAATGCTTGAGGCATCGATATGCTCTTCATATTCATTTCACTACACTGTCATTATATGTAATAAGTTTTTTGTCATAAGATAAATATTTATGCTCTTGCTTTCCAAGTTTTGCAACAGATGGAAATTATCACTTATATAAGACCAGGAAGAAATATCCAACTTGTCATAGCTTTAGTTTTATACTGAAATTTAAATAAAAACCTCGAAAATTTGTGGCAATACTTTTCTGTGCATATGGTGTATATTGGTTCAGCAAGTAATGCAAGAGAGGAAAGACATGCAATCCATAACAGTTTTCACTTACAGAATTTCATTGTAGAGAACTAATACTAGTCTTCTATTTTCTGTTCATCTTGGTGGAAGCTCCCCTTAGCAATCACTTTGGCATCCATGTGCATGTCCATCAATCCCATACCCCAGATTAACACTCTTACTATCAACCACACATGGTGGCAGGCTTGACATGCAGGCCCAGATCATCTTCTTGTTCAAATTAAGTTTTATATGTATTCTCATCTCAGCATGACAGATTAAAGATATCTTAAACTGTCCAAGTATGAATTTATCTTACATTAATTACATAATGAAAGTTTTTTATATAATGTCTCAAACTTGTTTTTCCCTAAGGGAATTAATACATGGTTTAGATATCCAGTCATGGCACAAATGATAAGAATGTGCCTGCAGATCTGGGTCTTTGCAGTTTGTTAGGAGTGATTGGTAGAACAAACATAGACCCTGAAGTGCTGACACATTATGCGATGACAGATCTGGGTCTATGTTGTTTGCAGTTGGGCTTATAAGCGAGTATAACTGTCAAATCAGGCTTAGTGCTTTTAATATGCTGAAGGTCTGAATCAACCAGTAATTCAGAGTAATAAGGTTTACAACATTGATGCCTTGATGGCGAGATATAGGTATTGACTTCCTGGCATCAGTGTCACGGTCATTGTGAAGGTTCTTTGTTAAGTGTAAACTTTTTAGTTAAAGTTTTTGCAAGTTGGAGACACTGGGGATAAATGATAAGATGGTTAGCAAGCAAGACATCACATTCTATGGAACCCTTGGTGGGATGAATGAGATAAGTGTGGAATTTAAGTTGAATATAATAATGTAGTATTCCTCAGGCTCTGCCATCTCTTTTTTGGCTTCAAATTTCTGACTTGTATTGATGTGTAAGCCTTTTTTTTTTTATTTCTCATGAGCTTGTAAGATCACTGTGCTTGGAGGTGTGTTAAATGTATTTTGTTTATCTGTAGAAAGTTTATTGAATGGGTTGATACTACCTTCCTGATTTATTACCTTAAGAATCTTTCTCTGTGATTGTAAAAAAAAAAGATTTTTACAGTAATGTTACTGTTTTTATTTGAAACCGATTTACTGTATATATTAATTCTTATACTGTATATCTTATATATCTATATTCTATATAATATTGTTATATTCCACTCTTTATTATTCTTTGTTAAGCATGAAAATTACATTAAAATAACTAAATAAGGTGTATCTTGTCTTTCTCTTAGTTCTCTTTCAACATCATTATGAACACCATCAGGATTTCTGCAGGATTTTTGATAAAGATGGTCTGGGGCCACATTTTTGTAACAACTGCCAGTCCAATGCATTGCAAGCAAAAACTGTAGACCAAACTGTAAACACTGAGAGATCAATAATTTTAGGATCTGGAAATAGGGACTTTCATTAAGAGTTTGGCACAATCAACTCTTGTGGCTCATACTGCAGGAGTGGCAAAAATCGATTTTTTTCTTCTTACCCTTATGAGATAATGATTTTTTTTTAGCTCTACTGGTCATAGGTCAGAAGAGTTTATAGGATGGTCTGTTGTCTGTTGTCCATCCACCTTTTAGCACAAGTTTGTTATTGCTACTCCTAATAAACCACTTGGAGGATTGCCTTGAAAGTTTACACACATACATTCAGCCCAAGGTCTAGTTGGTCCTAAATGAAAATGGTGCTACTCAGACATCCAGTATGGCTACAACAGCGGTCATCTTGAAAATCTTGTCGCTGCTTCCAAGGGATTGTCATGTCAACATGGGGTTTTATTTCAAAGACTTCTTATGATGTTTAATTCGTCCTAAACGAAATGGTGCCGATCTGACAGCCAGTATTGCCACTATGACATCCATCTTTAAAATCTTATCGCTGCTTCGCTTGAACGAAAAGGTGTATCGACATGGGGTTTTCACCAGAAGACTACTTATCATGTGTGGTTAGTACTAAAAAAAAATGGTGACAATCAGACCTCAAATATGACCGCCATGAAGGCTATTTTGAAATATAGTTATCACTACTAAAAAACAGAAAGGCAGCTCGACATGGGGTTTTCACGAAAAGACTTCTTATGATGTCTATTTGGTCCTAAATGAAGATGGTGCTGATGTGATCCCAAATATGGCCACCATGGTGGCCATCTTGTAACTTTTGTTATTGCTACTCCTAGATGGATGGTTGTATTGACATGGGGTTCCACCAAAGGAATTCTTATGATGTCTAGTTGGTCCTAAATAAAAATAGTGCCAATCTGACCTCAGATATGGCCACAATGGCAACCATTTTGAAAATCTTATTGTTACTCTTGCCAAATGGATCATCATATCAGCATGGGGTTTTCACCAAAAGACTTCTTATGATGTGTAGTTGGTCCGAATGAAAATGGTGCCAATCTGACGTCCAGTATGGCCACCATGGTAGTCACCTTGAAAATCTCGTTATTGCTACTCCTAATAAACGGAAAGTCATATCAAAAAGTTATCTCTACCATTAGGAATGAGATGGTTTTTCAAAGCATTAGTGTGCATTGTTCCCAAAAAATTGGCCTCTTTTCATAACTGGTTTTGCTTTATTAGTTCAGTTGCAACTCACTTGATCGGCACCTCAGTAGTGCTGAGTTCTGTTACCCTGATGTCAGCATTCATTTGTTTTGCCACTCATCTGAGAATGGTGGTTTTCTTCCGGTTCTTTGGTATTCTCCACCTTAAAGATCTCCCTGAATTCTCAAAATGTGTTAAGTATGAAATTGAAGTTCAATCTCCAAACCCTGAAGTTAGATATTATACTTAGACTGTATTCATGCAATGAAAATTTGACATATTAGTAAACGATCCAAAATTAAGATGAATTTGAAAGTACTATGTAACGTTATTCTAATTTAAATCGCATGCCAATATTTTTTAAACTCTGAACTCGAGTGTTGTGCTAAAGAAGTTTTGAGAACAAAAGATCAGGTGATATTAACGCCTGGGCTGTTGAGAATACTTCAGACAACTTGTGAGAACATTTGTAAAATTGGTATAAAATATGAGTTTATAAGAAAAGGCAAAGAGGTTACAATGTGAGCCATTGTCTTTCTGTTGCTTATTTCTGTAAGTTGTTTTTGGACTATTCTGTATATAACTGTTATAAATGGAAAATCTCCATTGTTTGATGAGATGAAAAGTCAGAATCCACAAGAAAACTTTACAGGCAAGGCATGAAATATTTTTAATTCTGTTTTATTAGCTCACCTGGCCATAAGCCCAACTGAGCTTATGGTATTGCGCAGTGTCTGTTGTCCGTCCATCCATCATCATTTGCTTGTTACCAGGTTGGAGGCCTTGTTTTTGATCTAATTTTGATCAAACTTGGAATATATGTTAACGTCATAAAGATCTCAAACAGGTTCGATAATGAGTGAGATCCATGCATATTAATAAAGTGATCTTGCATCAGATTGGTTGAGCTGTTACTACTCTCAAGGCCATATTTCTGATCTGAGCAGAATTTTACCAACAGAACTTAAGTCGAGACTTATACTCGAGTCAGGAATCCAGGAATCTGATTAGTTGAAATTTTAGTCCAACTTAAAATGGACGAATCAAATGCCCTAAGTCTTGGACTTAAAACTTGTGTTGGTGAAATTGTGTTCTGATTTGAACAAACTTGGGGTATATGCTTATATCATCATAATCTCAGACAAGTTTGATAATGAGCAAGATCCATGCATAATGTTAATAAGATGGTCTTGCATCTGATTGGTTGAGTTTTGTTATCACTCAGCATGCAATAGTTTGGATCTGATCTTGATCAAAGTGGAATATATGCTAATATCATCAAGATCTCATATAAGTTCGATAAAGAGCGAGATCCACACATTAATGAGGTGATTTTGTTTCGGATTGGATCAACATCTTACCACTCTAGAGACTATATTTTTTTTAATCAGATTTTGAGTAAACTTGGTAAATAGACCTAAATCTTCAAGATGTCAAATTAGTTTTATTATGAGCAAGAGCTGTGCATATTAATGAAATTCGACCCAGTTAGAAACAGTTCTCAAATGATACACAATATAATCATGTTTTTCCCCTTCAAAATACCCGTCTTCTCGCTAAACGAAAGCAGGGGAAATAACCCTTGATAATGACTACTGAAAATCACAAGTTTGGGTTACACAAAGTTATTCACCCTTGCAAAAGAATTATGCCAACCAGATATTGAAATGTTGAATACAAGATGCATACATTTCAACAGAAAAATTAGCAAATTAATACTGTGTAGGGATTAAAATTAATTATTTATAACTGAAAAAAGTATAAAATAGAAATATTGTTAGAGGAAATGTACAATTGCAGACTAGCATAAACTGTGCAGTATTGTAATTAAAGATTTGAATTTCTTTATGCAATTATATGTATTGTGCATTATTTTCAAGCATTTCATATACTCTGTGCTTTTTTCCTGGAACACTTCCAAATTTAATTACCAAGAGTAAAGAAACCCATGGCCTTAAGAAAAAACAACTATTAATTATAGTTTGTGTGAAAGTCATGTGACTCTGTAGATCACAAATAAAAGCTTCATATGTAAACTTAACTTTTAAAAATCTTGGATGACTTCAATTATGAGCAAGAGACATTGCATATTATTATGATTTGATCTTTGGAAATATCAAATTTGAAAACAAAATATTTTCTAACATGTTGGAGTTAACATGTTCACAACATACCTGCTAAGTGCAGTACAAAATTCTTTGTTATGACCTTTGACCTTGAGCCTGATACCATGGACAGAAGATCATTGAACTTATTTGTCTCCTTGTCAAGATGTACCCACATGATGAGTTTGTTATATATATATATACGTGAAAAAAACAAACAAGTTATTAAACAGCATCATGCAAGGTTTTCTTCAAATATATCTACAATCAGTGGTTTGGTAAATACCCATACATACTTGTTTGTGTTTTCATGCTCGCAAGCTGTTACAGCTAAAAAAAAACTTTGACCTTAACATCAATGTCAGAGTGCGGACTATCAACTTGTTTATTGGAATGCAATTAAATATAACGTGTATTCAAAATTCATTTGTATATGCACAAGTCATAAACTCAATAAAGTACAAAAATGCAAGCAATGATCTTGACTTGATCCAAGGGTAATTGGGTCTGATTTTCAAATTCCTTCACAAAGTGCAGATATGCTGATGGTCAGATCTGCACCATTTCCATGCAGAACCAATTATATTTGTGATGTCTTCAACAAAACCAGTGAGCCAGTTTTCACCAAATTTTGTAGGATTAATGCTTCGTTGAACACGTAATACAAAAATGTTACCTTTGGTGGCTTCACTAGATCTCTTTCTGCTTCTGCAGCTACCTGGTAGAACTTTTTTTTTTTTTTTTTAATCTCCTCAAACACTTAAAGGCAAATTTGAAGAAAACTTTGTAGGAACATTTCATATGAAATATTTTACCAGTTTTATCAAGGTTGAGTTTCTAGAGGCATCTGTAGCAACTGTTTGAAAAATATCTTTAAATTAAAATTACCTGGCTATTGGTCATATATTGGCTTGTAGACTAGTGAGAGACAGATGAACAATCTCGGGCCCACTTCAGCCTCTCGTTGTTTAAGATTTTTATCTGGAAAAAAACTCTGAATTTTCAAATCATCAAGACACACATTCAGAGTCGAAATGGTGCAAACTATCAATGTTTGAGACAGTCAAAATATCAAAGCATGGGCAGGTAACTGTCATCCAGTCACCATATGTTTTGCAAAGCGTTAGGTACTTAATGTTATTTCAAGAAATTCTTGTAATGGAAAGTTAATAAACCAGAGATTCAAGTGAGCAAATGAGGAAAAGTTTGGTATCATCGTTAATTTCTTCTTCTTGTCTTATATACATTATATATTCTGTTATCAAGTATTATTATTATTATTATTATTAATGGTGTTGTTGATGTTGAGGTATCTATGGGAAATAACACAAGTTTTTGTAAGAGTAATGCCAATATTCTCCAGAGCATCAGTGACACTACCCTGTTGTCTTTTAAATTGGTGAAAAATCTAAAAAAAATTAATATGCTTAATAATAATAATTATTACAACAATAACAGTAATATTGATATAGCATAACATATATGAGAAATGAGATAAATTTTTACAAGAATAATTAATGCAAATTTTACATCATCATCATCATCATTGTTGTTCTTTTTATTATTATTGTTCTGCTTCTTCTTACTGTTGTTACTCGTATGATTATTGTTGTAGTTGTTGTTTTTGTTATTGTTGTTGTTGTTAAGGGTTGGTATCTTGCCTATTATTGCAGATCATAGATAGGAAATTAAAGTTTTTGTGAGAGTAATAGTAATACCAATCAGTGGCTGTCCCCATTTGTATTTTAAATTCAGTGTCAAATACAATTTATTGTAGCCTTTACTTAGTTCAAAATGATGTCCACAGATTTAAAAACTTCCTCAATATCTGTAGTTTAATAAAGCGAGACCTCAGTAAATCTGAAGGATAATACGAATCAAGCAATAGCAAAATACAGGAGTTTGTTGATAGTCTAAAGTCACGTGATGTTAACATCATCTGTCAGGTTCCATGAGGATGATACAATTTGTTTAGCTCTCTGCTATGTGTAAGAGCCAAATGGATGATTTCAAGTCGCAAACTGCCGATCAGGTGTGTCTTAAAAAAAAAACTTGTACAAGGTGAGTAAAATAGTCCTTTTAGTGTCAAATTAGTGGTGTATACAAAATAAAAAGGACCGAACTTTATGTATGTGGTGTGATTCTCGAACGATACATGTGTGAAATCGCACCAAACACTTTGTACCTCCGTTAAGAGAACTATATGTACCCACATCTGTCCTGATAAAAACCATCAGGATAACAATATTGTTATCAGACAAGGGTATCGCTATATGCCCCTGGCATGTTGTGGGATATAAAATGTATCGTGGTAATATCAAAATCGAGATAAAGTAACCTCAATGATGCTTATAAAATTTATCTTAAAGCTGGTATGTCCACTAGAAGAGGTTCATGCCCCGTATGTTCCAAAAATTTATTTAGATCAGCTGGACTAATGCCACAGGATGCAGAATTCACCATAGGATGAAAGTACAATTTGGAATAGGTGCCGTCTGTTAGTCTTCTATCCACAATCAACTTGACATCATGATTAGTGTCATTTATCAGCCCAAGCACAGTGACAGCGCCTTGTTTTACCCCAAGCTTTTCTTGAAGAATGTTTTCGTCTGTGAATCGAAGACCTCCTGAAGCTCCAACGAGTTTGGCCAGATCGTTAAGCTTTATGTCAACATTGTGCGGAGCACAGAACAGATACAGTTTCTTCTTTTTGTCATGGAGGAACAGGTTCTTGGCAAACACTCCTTCTAAGTGAGATAAGTATGGTAAAGCTTGTTCCACAGTATAAACCTGCAATGAGAAAAAATAGCTATCTCTGAAACCTGACAATCCTTTTTACATAAGTATTTACTTGTTTATACATGTTTTAATTGATATGCTTGGTTGACCGATCAACTGGTCTTTACAGAGAACATTTCCATTTTCGAATCACAGTCATCTCGCACCCTGCTATCTCGCACCCGCTAAGCCACACACTAATAAAGTTATGATGCACCCAAATAGAAAGTTATGTCGCACCTAAATATATAGTCAAGTCGCATCCATCTCGAATATATCATATATGAAATTATTGTTACCATGTTATAAGTTTTCCATTGCATTATCCTTTATAAGTGTGCGACTTAGCTATAAACTGCTTGATTGATTGATGAAACGATTGATTAATATATTAATTAATTAATTATGTTTTGTTATATGTTTATTCAGGCCAAAATATATTACAGTGTCATGCATTTCACACTTCACTGATTACATTACATTTCGGCATTTAGCTCAGTTTCTCTGACACTGATATATGTACAGTCATGAAACTTGATGGATGTATTTATTTGGATAGTTCCACTAGCTAAGAGAAAACGTAGGTCACAATGACTACTTTCTTCCTTGGTTTTCTTTCTTTTTTTTTTTTTTTAATGGTTTAATCAGCAGATGTGGTTATCTTGATTATTGAATTATGTCCCATAGCTTTTCATTGGCAAGTTATATTCCACAGCGACTCAACAAGAAGATTTTTGTTTGCTTTTTGTTATACACCAAATGCTGGAAATGTTACCAAAGGCAAAAACATGCCACTTTCCATGTGGTTAAACCACCATTTACCCAATTATTTAGTGTGCACGCCTCTTGGCGTTCATGGTAGATGCAATATAGAAGAAAGAGTCGTTCCAGGATGTGTGAGACAAACACTGTTTCAGTGATGACCGACTGTTTGTTCCTCACTTAACTAAAACTAAAACATTATTCACCCATTTTGCAAAGAACTCGAGCATGTTTTTGTTTGTCTGTTTGTTTTGTTTTTCAATAAAGATATGTCTCACTGTACTTATGCTTGCTTAAACAGCTCTAGTCCACATTCTAGATTTGAATCCATAATAAGTAAATAAGGACATATATTTTCAGATTAAAGAACTTAAGTTACTTAAAGGAACCATGAAACTGGGTAGGGCAAGTACCGAAATCCAAAATATGTAGGTTTAATTCATACATAATGAGAACAGTCATCAACCAAGACTGCGGGCATGACACACACTATAAACATTAACGAATAAAATTATAAAATCTAATATGGGCTTTGTTTCATTATCCTGAACCAGCAAAGTATTTAACAGCTTTTAAGACAAAGAAATTATGTTGAAAATGTAAAATACTTACTGCAATTATAATGTACGTGATAAAGTGCATGGGGGGGTTGGGGTAAGGAAACGCCCTAATGTAAGTCATAATGGTAGGTGACAGCATGTTGCTGCGAAAATAATGGACACAGCTTTACTTTTATTTTATTTTTTTCGTTAACAGTGGCACCATGTTCCCATGCCAATCTGCCAAATGGAATGTGAACAGAGCACACGGCCGCAAATGGTACCTAATCTTTGTTATCATGTCTATAAACAGGAGTACATATCAGGTTGGCCACATATACTTTGCAAATTAGCCTTACCTTTGTCTGCATTTGTGGAAGATTACCGGTATCCGCATTTACAGAAAATAGGTTAAAAAAAATAGCAAAAAAATAACACAAAAACTCAAGTTACCTATAATTTATAGGTTGTTTTTTTTTCCTCCCTGAAATTTATGCCTCAGCTTGCTTTACTTTTACTTTAATTTACGAATAAAATTTTGAAGAAAAAGTACACAGTATATGTAAAATTAAAAAAGTAATGGTAAGCTTTTAATGTTAACTTCGATCTTGGCCAAAACTAATGCACTATTGGGCTATCTATCCACATATCTGCACAAAGGACAACACATTAAGTATAATGCGGAAAGATCGGTGACGCGGTAAGCATGATGTATACATTTTAATTACCAATTTGCTCACTCTCGTTGACAACTTATCAGCCTTGTAGCAGAACTTCAATTTAAAATTGTTCAATACCTTTTGTGTTAATCATTGTTCTTTTTTTTTATTTTCGAAAGTGAGGCAAGATCAGATCAAATATTTAAGTATGGTTGAATATATACCTCTACACCGGTTAACCTAGCCCCCCCCCCCCCCCCCCCACACACACACACACACAAACCTGTATTTGGTATTGATCACCAAAACCAATAGAGTCACCAAAACCAATACAGGTTTGGGGGCCGATTTGTTTAATCACGTGGATATACTGTAGTCTGACCTTGGTCTACCTCAGGTCGTCAAACTGGTCGCAGAAACAGTGGGCTAAAATATTTAATTATGGATTTTGTTCACAGTTACAGGAATGAGTCGTTAACAATGGAACTAGTGACTGAAATAGTCCATCCAGTCTTATACATCACATTTGTAATGGATTTGGCCTATATACATGTGACCAGAGAAATCTATAACACCATTTTATAGTCTGGACCCGTTCCATTATGAATCGTACACCACCTCCGCTCTTTGAATGTATTTACCTGGCACAGTTACTATCCAGCTGATAATTATTTAATCCCTTTAAACATTAAAAATTTCAAATTAAAGCTGCTTCCGTTTGCGCGAACTTTTTTAATTTGGAAAAATAAAATTGTTAACGGCGAGTGCAAAGTCACTAAAATTCTAGTTATAGTACAACGACAGACTAATACACGTCATAAGGTGCATGGTAACGACGCTGATCCTCGTGAAGGTAAAAATAAAAGTCGGTACATTTATACTGTATACAATGTGCAAGATACTAACCACTATAAACAGTAAATTAAAATATAGGGTATGAAACTACAGTGATAACAATTAACAGAATAATACAAATGTAATGTAAGCAGAATATACATATAATTTGTTTTAATTATATGCCACACATTTCAAAATGATGCAGTCTGAATAAAAATGGCTTTATAATATTTTTGTAACATTTTTCATAACTAAGTATTATTTAAAATGTTAGTGATTTGACATTTAAATTAATAATTAAAATATTCAGATGACAATATTTTTAAAACTTTTTTTAACCAAATCAGTGATGAATACAAAAAAAAATTAAAAAAAATAGAATTAATATTGTCAAATCAAATGGTTGATAGTTTATTGTAATGTGCATGGTTGTGATGTGGATCTATACTGTATGCACCATGCAAGATGCCTACCACTTTAATGACTATGACTATAATAAAGAGATACAAAACAACAGCAACAAAATTCTCTAAATCATCAGTATGTCATTGTCTAAATCATAAATATGTCAGATAATTAGATCACAGATTTGTATCATTTTTATATTATATGTTAAACATTCCACAAAAATGCAGTATGAACAGAAGTGTCTTCGCCATGGAAATATGTTTAATTCATATTTCGCATGTCAGCAATTTGATTAACATTTAACAAGAATATGTAATGCACACATTATTATTATTATTACTGATGTTGTTGAAAATACAAACAATTCCTAAATATAAGTGTAAATGTCTGATAAATATATCAATCATTATAATTAAGATTATTTATTTTAAAATCTGATTAAATTTCTAAATTTTAAAATTATGAAAAAAAAACATCAGCCATTATTATACAATATTATTTCTATTTTTATTTGTATTCATCATTGATCTTAGAAAAAAAGCATTATCATCTGAATATTTTAATTATTTTAATTATTACTTATTCTGCATGCATATGTATATGGTTCTTTCTGTCTTCTATAATAATAATAATAATAGCAATGTCTGAATTACTTCCCAATTTAATTCAGAATGCATTTTTTTGGATGCGTGGCATATAATTAACAACGAAAATATAAAGTCTATATTCTACTTACATTACATTTTTATCATGCAGAGAATTTTGTCACTGTAGTTTCATACCCTTTATTTTAATTTCACCGGTTATATTGGTTGGTATCTTGTACGTTGTATACAGAATACAAATTACTTACTTTTTTTTTTTTACCTTTGCTTCTATCCGCGTCGCAACATGCTCCTTACCTTGTGTATTAGTCTGTCCTTGTACTACAAACATTAATATTATGGTCAGGTGTGTTGACAGATTGCAACACACCTGACACTTTATTGAGTACACCCCTCCAGCGCAGCATGGTTCCCCACCATTAAGGGGGTTAAATTGAATGCGCGCTATTGGAGGGTGTGTATATTTTAATTTAGAATTTTGAATTATACCTGTACATAGGACTAGAACCACAATGTTTACAGGTATACAGGTGTGCGCTAGCGCACTTACGAAACTGCTTCAAAGGCTCAGTCTGGAGTGGCAGGCGGCACGGACTAGGCAAGCGAAGTCGCAAAGCGTGGCGGAGAGCTGAAACGCCAGGAACGTACATGGTCAAATTCTGCCCAGTTAAATAAATCTGGCTGTCCCTAATACCAATTTTGTGTTCGCCACATTTGTAATTAGAGTCAATCTGCAAGGTTTGATACAATTTTCCTAATCCCTAACCATTTTAGAAATTTTGTGTACATAGTGTACTCTAAATGTTCCGAAAAATATATAAAACTTTCCGGGTTAAAGTAACCCTATAACAAAATTTTGTGATCTTAATTTGTGAGGATAAAGTGATCGTTTTAGAACGGATTCAATGGATCGTATTAGATTATTAAAAAATAGTATGCTTTGAAATGGGTTTTCAAAGCCAAACAGAAAACCCTAAAGCAATTAAGGCAATTTTTTTAGCCCTTAGAAGGGCTGAGGTGTAACCTCTATTGGTGGAACTAGAAATGGCCTCAGGTGTTCGGGCGGCTCAAATTTTCGCCTGATGCGGCCTTTCATGCTGTCGGGGTCTACGAGGTCGCAAACCACAAGATCCCTCATTGGCGGCCACACGGTGACGGGATTTGCCGACATCTTCCATTGTTGTACTAGTCCATTCAAGACTAGTACAACTAGCGGGATTGGGCTCTCCAAGTACCACCGCCCAAGGGCTATGATGATATCTGCTGCCTTGTTGGAGTCGGATGTCTGAGTTTTATTTAGCAAACCGCCACATCTTACTCTCTTTGAGCATGCTTTGACCGTCCTGATGTCTTCAACATGCTGTTTGGCTGCTTCCCTATTTCCCAGCAGCTCGCCCAGTTCCATTTTTTTGGTTTGGTCAACTAGGTACTCCTCGACGTGTTGTTGAGTCGATGACGTTTGGAGATCTTTTTGCTGCTTTTTGGCCATTGCTCTCGTTTCCGGCTGCAATAACGGCGGTCCCTGCTTTTGTGTCGCCGGCTGCGTCGCTGCTGGTGTCTGGGCTTTTCTCCTTTCAGCCTCTATTTTCTTTTCCTTTTCTTTTGCCTCTTGCTTTCTTTTTTCCTCCTTTCTCTCCTCCTTTCTTCCCTGCCTTGCCCCTTGTTGAACTGTAGTTGTTATTTTAGGAAGCGGAGATTGCGTCCTAGCCTCAGGCAATTTTGAGGCTTGGACAGGTGTACTTATTGGGGGTGGAGGAGCTGTTGGCCTGGGTTCCACGGTGGCAACGCTGGTTGTCGGCTGAGTCGTCCGATTCCGCTTCAGCTGATCCCTCGTTTCTCCTCCGTGTCCCGGTTCCATGGTGCTATCGCTAGTTATCGCCTTCGTCGGCTGAGTATGCTCAACTCGCCGATTCAGTTGATCCCTGGTTCTCCTGCCATGTCCCGGTCTCCCTGGGGGGGGGGGGGGGGGGGGGGGGGGGGGCTACCTCTACTTTCTCTATTGTTGTTTGTATCCTCCTCCCATATAAGCAGAAGAGTGGTTCTTGCCTGAGCCCGAGGGCTCCACCCTGATGCAATACCAATACTTAGACCTAAGCCCTGGATTGCAAGTAAGGCGCGGGACGGTATCAACGCTTCCATCTTCTAGTACAAATGCTACTTCGTGTTTCTCGTTGCTCTGCTAACTGAAGACTGGTAGCTCAACTTTTGTTGTTGTTTTGCATTAGAGTCGTGTGCGCCCTTCGGGCATGTACGACTATGTACCCCCATAGCGTGCAAAGCACGCATAGGGGGATTCAATGTGTGATTTAACACACTATATTTATGGTCAGGTGTGTTGACAGTTTGCAACACACCTGACACTTTACTGATTGAGTACACCCCTCCAGCGCAGCATGGTTCCCCACAGTTAAGGGGGTTAAAATGAATGTGCGCTATTGGAAGGTGTGTACATTTAACACACCCCACCATCAATGCATGGTTTCCCCACAAAGGGGATTCATTGAAGGCATGATATTGTGAGGTGTGTTTATACCTGTACATAGGACTAGAACCACAATGTTTACAGGTATACAGGTGCGCGATAGCGCACTTGTTGATTGAATTGTTTCAAGGTCTCAGTCTGGAGTGGCAGGCGGCACGGACTAGGCAAGCGAAAGCGCAAAGCGTGACGGAAGCTGAAACGCCATGAACGTACATACATGATCAAATTCTGCCCAGTTAACTAAGTCGGGCTATCCCTAATACCAATAAAGTGTTAGCCACTTGTTCAATTATGACAATACTTCAAGTTTCAAAGAATTTTCCATTTAACGCGATTATTCCAGTATTAAATAATTTTGTGTACAAAGTGTACATATTATTTTCAAAAACAATACCAATATTTGAGTAAGAATTACTCGTATCATTTTCATATCACGCACACTACAATTCTGAGTTATAATTTTTAGACGGTGGTTCGAAATTGATCAAATTTGTGTTGTAAAAGAGTATAATCAAAAGGGGTTTTCGTAAAAAAGTCCAATTGAAAACCCCATTGATTTAGACAATGTAGAAGCCCTTAAAAGGACTATTTAGCCCTTAGAAGGACTATTGTTACGCAGCAGGTGGTCCCTGGTAGAGAAGCTCTGTCGAACTGCTATAATAGCTCTCTCTTTATCGCAGCGCCCTCTTGGTAGCTCGCCATGCTTTGCATGCTGCTCCACGTAGTCGGCTATTGGCGGGGGAATGGGTCGACAGTTTGAAAACCATTGGCCTCTGTAGCATCCTTGGCCCCATACTTCCAAACTTCTTTATAGTTGTAGTTGGGTGTTCCATAGGAGCTGACCAACACTGCCAACTGCGACTTTCTCTACCATCACACGTCTGCCACACGTCTGCTCTGCTCCACCTGCTGCCGCCTGGAATGGAATGGAATGGGTAGCTCAACTGTGAAGGCGTCACTTTATATGTTGGAAGCGCGGACGTGATGGAAAACATCCCTCACACCTTTAAAAAAACCATCAACCACACTACCCGCGTCTGACGTCATCCCTATGACGTCATTCTATGCTTCGCGGATTCTGCACTCCACCACCCCTTACCCCAAAAACACAGACCCAATACGCGGACCTAAAAGAAAATACTTTTTAAAATTTTTATCAAAACACAAACACACACCCTACATAAAATTTTTTAAAATTTTTTTATCCAACATAAACACAATCCATTTTTTTTTTTTTTTTTATCCAACACACACCACACAATCCTTTTTGTAAATTTTTTATATATATTTTTTTTTTATCAAACACACACCACAAACACACTCTATACAAACAATTTTTGGGAAAGGGAATTTGTTTTTGGAGGGCAAAGACAAACACATAAACATACAAACATACAAACACAACAACTATTTAGGCAATCTGAGAGTGGTTATCTTTTCTAGAGATCTGGGTGGCCCTGAAAAGGACAGTTGGGTAAGAAGTTATGTTGTTTAACTTCTAGTAGCAGCAGCAGTAGCGGCAGCCGCAGCAGGGCGGCCACGTTTCTACACTGGTCTCGAGGCTGTAGGACAAGCTCTCTTTCTGGTAAAAGAGAAGGCAAACTCATCACAGTCCATCTTACAGGTGACTTCTCCGTCTGGTAGTTTCATCGGCTGCAAGAGTTGTAGCTGTTGTTGTTGTCTTTGCTGCTGCTGCTGCAGTCTTTGTCTCTCCTCCCATTCTGTTCTGTTCCTGATGATTTCTTCTCTCAGGACTTCTTCCACCAGATCTTGAGCCATTTGCAAAAAGATCATCGTCTTCCTCTCAGGGTTGTTCTGAAGCAAATGATGCCTCACCCTCTGCATGTTCACCATGGCTTCGTTCAACTTGCTAATCTTGGCTGTCATCTTCTTGAAGTGTGGTTGTTGAGATCTTGACGAGTCAACGAGAGTGACTGCACTGGCCAACGCACCGCTTTATATGCTGGAAGCGCGGACACGATGGAAAACATGGTTCAGATCGATAGTGAGAAATGGAAAGAGTTGGTGACCTCAGATCGATAGAAAGAGAGATAGAGTCTATCCATTTTTCATTTTTTCAAATCCAATAAACCACACAACACCATTTTTTTCAAAATCAACATTTTTTAATAACAAGAAACTTCTCTCACATTAAATGCAAACTAACAACGAACAAGATTAAACATGAACGTATTTACAGGGTTGACAACGTTGGGAAGGCAAACTGAACTTCCACTCATTAGGCTCTCGATGCGCACTACGTTTCTGAGCTAAAGTCAAGAGATAACCATAATGTTCACAAAACCATCGTTCTACTATAGCATCGTTTCGAGCATACTCCCTATCAAAACAAGTCACTAAATGTTCTAAGGAATATCCGAGACTGCGTTGATGAAGAAAATGTACACAATAATGTCCACACACAATAGAATCCTATCCTTGTAATCGGACATTATTAAGTCGAGTGGAGACTGCATTTCTTCTCATAAAGTCGATGATGTCGTCTTCCAAAGGAGGTAATCCATAAGAATCCAAATATTCCACACTGTGATCGTTGGGAAAGTACACAGCCACCCAATGGGTTCCTGGTCGATGACTGTCGTCGGTATTGATGACATAGGCATGAACGTCTTTAGGTTTGCGATGGGGAAGTTCATCTTTGGCACACACCACAGGATTCCAAGAAGTACGAACTGCGAGTCAACAGGTAATGAAGTTCCCAGGTATCCATTTTTTTCTTCACAGGAAATAATAAGTCATCAATTCACACTTGACTGTATGCTTGAATTGATCTGTTAAGTAATTCCACGAATAATCACGGCGGATAGTCTCTGTACTCTGTTGCAAGAGAGCTTCGATGCGTTTGATCTCCAGAGGAGTGAGTGGAGGTGAAGAAGAATCCTGCAAGTCTTTATACCATTTTCTCAACACCTTTTCTTCCGAGATCTGAGACCAGGCGTCCTCCAAATATTCGTCCAATTTTTCTTCGGCCGTCATCATCAAACATTTGTCGTGTTGTTTCTGACTGGGATGATCGATTTGACATCCATGACAATGTTCTCGGGTGAGGGTGTTCATTCTTCAACCAATTCCTTAACATAACAGGAGACTAAATGTTTTTCTTGTTCAGGCCATCGACAAGCCATAAATCCAGTAAACTTGGGAACACTAATTTTCTTTTCTTCTTCTTTTTGGTGTTCTGAATGAATCACCTCGTCATCACTGGTGGTTTGAAACTGCTGTGCTTCACAACATCCCTCATCTTCTTCTTCTATTTCCATAGGTTCTTCGTGTTGCATCTTTTTTTCTTCAAATAGTCTAGAATCACTTCTCTCAAACTGTTGATCTCTAGAGTATTATCAAATTCTCCATACAAGACGACGTTCACCGTTTGGGGTAGAGGTTCTGCAAACTGAAGTTCCACACGAAGTTGGCCTGATTTTATTGGGTGGAAATGTCCTTCGTCGCTGCCTTGGTCAGGAGTGAAATCAAATCCCCACAACGCATATGATCCTGCATATTCCTCGTACGAAATGCCGTGGCTGCTGTTGGTGCCTAACTGTCCCGTGGCTTCAAACAGGGCCAAGTAAGATCGTAAGTAATTTTTCGCGTTGCCAAAGTTAGGTTCGAAAGGTCTGGTACACAATGTCTTGCCATCTTGACTGACTTCTATCTTGGAGACGTTGTAGTGATGAAAGTTGAACGGATTTTCGTTGTGGACTCCGTTGAAGGCTGCATTACTGACGATTCCAATCAGCAAACGTTTGGGGAGCTGTCCTTGGAAGACGTGATCTTCGACTTTGGATCGGAGTCCAGTGGCAATGGTAAACGTTTTCACTTCCACTCGTCGCACAGGATACTTGGCGGTGGTTCTGCTCAAAGTTTGACTGATGTCGTTGGCTACTTTAGGTAAGACTTCCACACGGCGCACGTAAAGTCTGGCTTCTTCGATGACGGTTTTGTACAGGTTTTCGTTGGACATCAAATGGAAGACGGCACTACTGCAATTCAGTCTCAGGCGTACATCCACTCCGTTCAACAAATACTTGTCTTGAAACCACATGTCCAAATGCAAACGATCCATCAGTTCAAAACTGCGCCCTTGTAAGATTTTCTTTCGACGGTCGTTAAATCCCACATTGTGAGGATGGTCCGCTTCTGTCACCTCTGTGTCGTTGAAGACATCCAAGGTGTCAGGTTTCCAGACCACGCAAGCATCCAGATGAGTGTTCTTGGCTTCTTTTCCGTACGTCAAGAGATTTTCCAAGTAAGCACGGTAAGGGTAAGTATCCATGCTGCTGCTGACCAGTTTGTTATTCAAGTACAAATCCACTTCGCTGAACAAGGAATGCATGAAATTATTGACGGGTGCCACTCTGGCATCGGCCAGAGGATTGCTGTTGTCCGTTTTGATCACTTTGAGTTTCAAGTACAAGTGGCTGCTATTCAGATCGATGTAATCTTCGGTTTGTCCTTTGATTTCAAATTCGATAGGAGCTGAAGCCGTCAAAGACGATACAGGATGAAATTCCACCCATTGGGATTCTTGCATCGTCTTCATGGTGGGGGGCATGGTAAACAGATCCAGTTCTGACTTGGTACATTCGCAAGAATCTCGGTGCATCATTTGCAATGGCTTAGTAATCAAACACGTCTAATTCTCTGACCGTTCTTCTTTTCTTTTTCTTTTTTGGAACACCGTGTGTTTTATGAACTCTGAAGGGAGGTCGACGTCGTCTCTTTCTGCCTTGTCCTTGCTGTGGAGTGAAGGAAGAAGTAATGCCAGGACCAGAAGCGTCAAGTGCCTTTATAGGAGTCTCTCGAGGACCCAAAAGATCTTTGCCAGTTTGCAGCAACACATTTTTTCCTGCTCTCATAAATGTTTCTTTGGGATTTTGTTTGTCGATGAGGACGTTTTGCAGAAATTCTTTTCCTTGCGTCAAAGCGGCATCTTTTAAGGCATGCAATCCTCGAGTCACCATGGGTTTCAAAATGGGGCTACCGTCCGAAAAGCTGATTTTAACATATCTCCTAAACCGTATCCTCGTTGTCGAGCTACTCCGTGGTACACCGGATACATTTTTGGGTTACAATTCTCTGGAGAACCTTTTTCGAAAATGTAGTTTCACCGTGACTTTTCCTTTGTCAATGAATGGAACATTTTGTCCCAAATCTCCTTTTATACTAATGTTGACACTGTCAAAATACGATTTACTGACTGGAAGATAATGAGGGTGTACAAATTCACGGTGAACGTGATACGTGTTTCCACCTTCTTCGTACGCGGCAACAGCAGAATCCACTTTGAAAGGAATGACTCACAGTAACGGAGCGGCTGTGTTTCCCACCACGTTGTACTCCACCACATCCGAGTACACAAACATTAAATTCAGTCCAACGTTCAATTCGATAGGGGTGCGAAAACCCTTGGAGAATCCTAAGTTGTTTTGGATTTTTATATTGGTAAACATTTTTTTCCACCCAAAATACCATACAACCCAGGAGAAAAAGTGATGCTCAATATGTTGGCCTCTGAAAATTGCAAGACGAGACGGCGTGCCACAGGATGGTAACTGATCTGTACCGATTTCTTGGCTTTCTCTAAGGCTTTGGCAAATTGGGCCTCGAAGATGGCCGCAATGGTGTCCACCAAATGTCGTCCACTAAAATAATACCCTTCAGGAATTCTCATGGTAGAGCTCGCCAAGGGAGAATTAGTCGTCAAGGGAGAACTTTTATCTGGTACCTTTTTAGATTCGTGAAAGCCAGGTTGAAATTGGTCCAAGTGGTCTTGCACTTCCTTGTTCAAGATATCCACGATGAAAGTGTTTTGACCTTGTTCGATGTTTTGGACTTGCGTAGGATGAATGATTTCTACCAAAGCAACTTCCCAATGAGCTTCGTGATCCAATTGGATGGCCTGAGGTAATTTGGCCGTGAAACAACATAAGACATTGTTGGGAAACACATCCACGGAACTGTCACTAGGTAAAGTTAAATAAAATTGGTCATTCATAGTAGTTCCAAAGTTTTGCTCTCCGAGGAGTCACTCGAGTGTACAGGAGAATGATGTTCAAATGGTTCCAAAAGAGGACTACTGTGGTTTTGGTGACTGGAAGAAGGGGGACTGGCGTTGGCCGTACCGTTGTGCTGGCTGTTGTTGTGGTGATTGTGACCGTCCGTCGTCGTAAATTTCAAGGAGGGACTGGGTAGAAGATAACCGATGCAACTGCTGAGTAAAATGGTCCACAATTGTTTGTCCCCTTGTTGCAAACTCAAATTAGCAATGGCTGCTCCGATGACACAATACACTACAAAGATTTGGCAGAAAACGACGATTTGATTTTTAGGCACACGTTCTCCGCACCACACCCAAAGCGGTTGTTTTTGTAATTCTTGAAGAGAAGAACTCTGCGAAGGAGTCGAGGTCGTGGCTGTGTTGAACGGCATGTTGGGTTACTTCTTCTTTTTATAGTCGACGACTTGGGAAGCGGCAATCCAAGAATCAAAACTAGGAGGATATCCTTTCCAACGTACTTTGACTTCTTCCACTCGACGTTTGCCCACTTTGCGTGTTCTTCGTTCGAGAATGCTTTCGATGTCGTACAAGTCGTCTTCTTTTTTGGTCACTCGTTGTAACTCAGGCAAGTAAAATGTTCCTTTGAGCACTTCTCCGTGCATGTCTTCCAATTTATAGACGGGAGGATCACGTCCACGCACGAGTCCAGTGACACGAAACAATTCGGTGGTCCAGTTGGGTAAATAACCTTTGTCAAAAGTGCGTTTGGTTTTTTCGATGTGAACTCAATCTCCCGTCTTTAGCACCAGGGCTTTCTTCTGGTGTCTCCTCTGGGGTGTACCAAACAATTTATCAAACACCTTCACTTCGTTTTCAGGGGTCACCTCTTCGGTGGCACATCCGATGCTTCGATGGTACGATTGATTGTACGCTTTGACCAAACGTGGTAACACGTCGATGTACTTGAGAGTGTGTTCATGTGTAAATTATTTCCACATGCGTTCTTTCAAAGTTCTTTGAAAACGTTCCACGACACTCGCTTTGGTTTCAGGATTTTCGGTGGTAAAAAAATGAATGTGCCTTTGTTTCAATTCTTTTTGAAAAGCTTGGTTTAGAAATTCAGTGCCTTTGTCGGTTTGCCATCGTAAAGGGTGACGACCACTTTGTTTCAAGACCAGTTTTAAGGCACGTACCAATTCGGTACTGCTTTTAGAAGTCAAAGGCACGACCCAAGCGAATTTGGAAAACACGTCGATGACACAAAACAAATATTTGTGACCACGATTGTAGGCTACCAAATGAGAGACGTCGGCTAAATCGGCTTGCCATTGATGATCGATGCCCTCCACTTTGGTTGGACTTCTAGAAAATTTACGTCGAATGGGTTTGTGTAACGTGTACGTCGATTGTTCTTGTAACCATCGTTGTACTTCTGGCAAACGTACACTTTTCAATTTACTTTTAGCAGCCCGATACATTTTTTGAACTCCTTCGTAACCAGCAGCATGGCCAGGATTGTAGTAGAGACTGGCTAAAAGTTTCTCCATGATTGGACTTCTCAATAAGTCACCCACTGTTCGATGCTGCTACTTTGGGTGTCGTGAGGTTTGGACGAGCGTTCGACGAACCACAGGAGTGGGCAGTAAAGAAGGGGTGATGGTAGGTGTCTTCTTGGTGTCTTTTTTCACTTCAGTCTTGCTTTCTTTCTTTTTTTCTTCTGCTGAAGAAGGAGTTGACATCCTCTTATGAACCCAATCTTTCATTTTTTCTCGATGAGGGGTAGGTGAGGGTGTCAACAAGGCCGCGGCAATCTTACTAGAGATGGAAGGAGCAGACGGAGTTTGAAACACTTCTCGAGGCTCGTCGTCTTCTTCTATCGTCCCCGTGGCGGTGTCTCTTTTAGTGGCGGGTTTAGGTTGGCTTTTCATCAGGGTTTTGAAATCTCTCAGAGTGGGTGGAGCTGTTTCGTCTACAGCTTTCTGGTGAAAGAGTTGAAGACGTTGCAAGAGTTGACCGTACCGTTGCGATTTTTCTGTTTCTGACAAATCGCTTCGATCCATCAGCGCTTGTAATTCTTGTTGTAATTGTGACATCTCTTGTAAGGAACTAAAGTCAGTTTTCGTCCTTCCATTTCATCCAAAGGTACAAGTGTGTGGTCTTTCCAGAGAAGGTGTCCTTTTTATCTTCTTTTCTTCCCGTCCTTTTATCGCATGACTCCTCCTAAAAGTGGTCCAGCAATCGTTCCTAACAAAGGAGCCGCTATTTTTAACAACGGTCCTATCAGCATAGGTAGAAATCCTCCTCGTTGCACCAACATTTGTTTCTTTTGATTGAGAGGTATTTTTTTTTTTACCATTTGGCGAAGAACGTTCCGATGTTTGCCTAATTTTTGTTTCTGTATCTTGGACAAAGGTACCGTTCCTTTCAAGACGTTCAAACAACATTCGCACACGGTATCGATGATTTCTTTGGGGGCTGTTTGAATGAGTTGTTTTCGCATGGGAGGATTGGATTTGGTCAGAACAGACAAGAAGTCCCAATGTTTAGCCAGACGAGGTGGAAGTCCTTTTTTGGTTTTCTTTTCTTCTTTTGGTGGTGGTGTGCACGTTTGGGGATCATCTTAGAGGTCAGGAGCAAGTCTGAAGTCTCTGGCAGGTCACACTTCTATTTTATACTGGAACACACTTCTCCACTCATTGTCTGCCCGACGTACCATCTTCATGACAGGCATCACTCGACGTTGAGGTGTTTTCAACGGACTAAATCGTCTCAGTTCTTCTTTGGATAAATCCACTAAACTTTGTAACATGCCGGTTCTCTCTTGGACTTTGGTTTTAGGGGACGGTACTTTGTTAGCGGCCGCTGCCGTGGCCAAATCAGCCTAAGTCGAGGGTCCCGGAGTGGTGACTTTCGAAATGGGTTTCCATTTTTGCATCAAATTAGGAAACACTCGTCTTAAGTCCGGTTTGACAGGCATCATGACGAAGGGAGGTGAAGAAGAAGTGGACGGAAGAGAAGGAGACATCGTCACTGCTGCCTGTCGTGGCTTGCAGGTGTACGTTTGCGTCCTCGCAGCAGTACCTCTCTTGCGGGTTGCAGTGGTTGGTGTTTTCTTGGCAGGACTTTTCTTTTTCTTGGGGGTTTTCTTTTTAGGGCTTTTCTTCTTGGGGCTTTTCTTTTTGGTTTTTGGTTTTGGCTTGAGCATTAGGATCCCATTTCAAAAGTGAACGAATCATGACCCCTCCTAAAGAACCGCTACTTCCAGGGGTTAAAATGATTTGTTTTTTAGTGTGTGGATCGATTCTAGGATCGGCCAGTTGTAACAACGCCACTTTATGTTTTTGAAAAAAACGTTGAGTTTGATGAGGGATGTGAATGATGCCTTGCAGTAATTGACGTGCCGTCAAACTAAACCATCGTAACACTTCTTTGAGACTAGCTTCTAACAAACGGGCACGGACTTGTGCATTTTTTTCGCGACTGATGCCATACAAGGCACGAATCATTTTGGCAGAAGGATGAGCTTGAAAGGAAGTCATCTCGAAGACTGTGAGAAAGAAATGACGCAGTAGATGTTTTTATAGTTTCAGAGTGGCCGAAGGGGACGTGTAAATTACGGGACCTCCTTCTTGACACCAATGGTGAAACAATTGGGTACGAAATCTCAAATAGTCGGGAGTGGTAGGTTTTAAGTCGATGAGTAAATACGCATGAGGTGTTTGAGTGGCATCATCGTACGCATAATTCAGCCAAGGAGTGCCTAACTGTTTGGCTAACACTTGCACTTGAGATTTGTTTCTGGGGCTTTTAAACAACACCACGTAATGAGCGTTGAGACTGATGGTTCGATGGGCTTTACTTTGTTGAAATAAATTTTGAGTAATGTAGCTGATGCTGGCATTCCGATAATGTCCTTTTCGTGTAAACCAAAGTTTAATTTCTTCTTCGTCTTCTCCTAACATGTCGTCGAAGATGACCAGATGTGTTTGACTCACGTCAGACACGATCCCATCGTCTTCGCGTGGAATGCCTTCCAGAAACGAAATGGCCTCTCCTTGACTTTCACGAAGTAACGTCTAAGACGATTGCCACTCTTTGTAACACCACACGATGCGTTGAGGTGGACGATCGAACAGATGAGATTTGTGTTCGATCAAACGTTTGACAAATTCGGTTTTGCCTGAACCACTCGGTCCAGCAATCAACATGTTAAAAGGATGGCGCAGATACAAAGCTTCCCAACTTAGACGATCTAACTTTTCATCGATAGCTTTGACCACAGAAGAAGAGGCAGACGAGGCAGAAGAAGAAGATGCAGCCATGACTGAGGTAGGAAGAATTTTGAGAAGAAGACAAAAGACACAAGACATTTTATACGTTTCATACACGTTTATTGTTTGTAAAACAACCAACAAAAAATAAACATATTTTACAAGTCATGAGGGACAAAAATGCATACGGCAAAAATGGTGAGGTACAACAAGAAGACTACCACTAAAATAATCAAAGTTCTGTATAAACAAGTCAATGTACAACATTCTGGATGAAGGTGTGTCCTAAGAATGGAGTGCACACGCACTGGTGGTATTCTGGTCTCTGTTCTGGTGGTAGAAGAATGAAATGTCTCTGACGGGAAGGGGGTTTGTTCCTGAGGTGTTTCCATTTGTACGACCACGATGGTGTGGTCTTCTTTTTCTTTTTGAGGTTGGAGTGTTATGGTGGTGAACTTGGATTTCAAGTGGTTGACTCTGGGTCTCCGAAACTTAGTGACGTGACAGGTCTTTGGCAAACTGTGCCACTTCTTGTAGCCAAGCATCGAAACCAATACTTTTCCAGTCACGTACATCTTTCCAATCGTAAAGTTGTTGGTGTAACCAACTAGCGATGCACACTTCTTGAAACGTGTGAAGGGTAGATAAAGTTTGACAAATGTCTTCTTCACACGGAGGTACACAACTCGTGTTCATCACCAGTCTCAACACTTTGAGCACAATTTGTCTTTCGTGTGCCGATAAAGCATGAATGGTCATGGTTTTGGTTAGTCCACCACCAACAACACTTTTCCTCCAATAGTCCACAACAAATGTCCTGGAAAACGAAATCCAAGAAATGCAGTCACGAAGACACACACGGCATAGCGTCCAAAATTCAATGGAAACAGTTCTTGTATCAAGTGTTTATAATCCTCTAAGGTCTGAACACGATCGTTGACTTCCTTCCACTGAATACGTTTCACGAGTGAAGAAAACGGATCTGGCATGGTGGGTTTTTATATCCAGGTTCCCAAGGCTGGTATCTTTTGTGATAGACTACTTCCGGGTACCTACTATGAAAGGTTCTCCCCAGAATCACTCTTCTTACAGTTTGGAAGTAAGCATAGCTTAAAAATCGAGAAATGACTTTGAGTTTACGTTTCACTTGTATCTTGACAAACTCTCTGTAAATACGTTCTCGCAGCTCCAGAGGCAAGCCACGAATGCGCTCTTCTAAACTAGTCATTTCACAGGCACGACTTTCTTGGTGACGAAATAGTCATACACTTGCCAAATGGAATCGGTGGGTAAAGGCTTTCCAAGATGTTTACTGATGACCTTACACCTCAGACGACGTAAAGGCGTTTCGTCTTGAGGTGACACTTCTTGTAAACGTTTTTGGTATTCTTCAAAGTTGGTCACTTTTTTTTTCCTCCACTTCGTTCCATGGAATTGTATGTATCACTCCCACATTGTAGGTGGTGCCATCCAATCTCTTACGAGCTCAATTTCTTATTTGATCAATGTTTGCCCATTTGAATTTTTTCAAAGCAATTAAACTTCTTATAGCATTCAGATACCACTGGTTAAATTGTCTGTGCCGTAAAGGATGTAACTGTTCTTTACGTTTCACTTGTATCTGAACCAACTCTTGGTAAATGCGTTCTCGCAGCTCCCAAGGCAAACCACGAATGTACCATTGTAAAGTATCATCCGACATGCTACTTCTTGGAACTGGCATCTGGCTCATCGTACCGGTAGTCTTCACCGACTAAAGGAAAGTACTGACAGCGCGGAGACCATCTGGTATGTTCCAAGTAAGCTGAGTCGTTAGGTGAAGTCTCACACCGCAACTGAAACACTGAACTTTATCTCCTTCTCCCAAGTAGATAAATCCAGATCTGGCTAAAGCATTGGGAGTAGGTCCTTGTAGATATTTAGGCCATCTCTCTTGGAACGTCTGGAGTCGCTTTTCAAACTTGGAATAGCCAGGCAAAGTCACAGGTATCGTCAATTCTTTACCCATGTAGGGATGGCATACACAAGTAGGGATACGTTTAGCATTCCCAATAAAGAAGAAAGGGCGTCCTGCATCGCTAGAGGGACGGTGAGGCACACACACCGCATCATCGCTGATGTCAAAGCGTACGGAATCCGTCTCGTCGCATGGGACCGCATCGCACTCCATGTCGTGATCGCCCTTGGAGTCCACACTAGATTCCTCACTCGGTGGGTGGGTGGCATGAGTATTCATCATCTTCTTCATCTTTTTTCTTCTTGCTCGGTCAACGTTGAAAGTCCTAATTAATGGTTAGGCTTGGAAGTGGTCCCTTTTTAATACTGAAGATCGGCGTGTCCGTAAGGCAAAGTGGTGTGGTCTGCAAGTCTCACTCGTTTCTGGTACACAATTTGGTAAACTTTTTGTAAAGGGCGACTGACGATTTGATGATTAGGTAACCGTACGATCTTGTGAGGTTCTAACGTTTTCACTCGAAAGTCTTCCACTTGTCCAGACAGCAAAGCATTTTTCCAAACCTCAAAATTGACCACTCGGCTGGTTCGATAGTTCAGGGTCAATCCTTTGACTTTGCATTTGGTGTGAAGTTGGCCTTGTGGGTCTCGGTATCGGTAACCGTAATTTTTTGGGCCACCGCTGGCAAAACTCAGAATGGTGTCTTGAGGATGCTCGTCCGTCCAGGCTCCTAAGTGATCTCCTTGGATGGTAGGATGTGGGAAACCAGGGCGATGGATGTACATACAACTGTCGGTGTCAAAGTACAGGACACGATCTCCCAAGACTTCTAAAGCTTCGTCGTACAATTTCAAGCGAGCATGGGCTGTCATGTAGGCTACAATGACCACGTTGCTGAAGTCGTCGGGGCGTACAAACTTGCATTCTTCTTCGAAATTGACTAAGATCAGACCTTCACGGACGATTTCGACGTGTTTCATCAGTATACTTTTGTTGTCCACCAGTTTAAAGTAGTCACTAGGATCGGTCAAGTATTCCGTCTTGGGTAAGATTGGACGTTGTGCCATTTTTCCCCACAAACAATTCAACATGACTTTGGCAAACGATCTTCTTCCTTCGTTCTTTTCTACGTCTTCCAAAGTGATTCCTTCGACGTCACGGTACTCTTCTTTGAATCGGACTTGGTCTTCGGGAGTCTGACACCACGAGGGATAGCCGCTGGCTTCTTGTTTGAGTTTTAAAAATTGGTTGACGTACCCCGAGAAAATGTCTGGGTGGGAGGCGTCGTCCTTTTGGTATTGTGCTGTGGTTGGAAAGTGCCAGATTTCGTACACTTTCAACAAACGGTATCCTCGATCCAGAGCCCGAAACAATTCGGCGCTCACCCACGTTCCTGTCAAAGCGCGTTCTTCCTCCGAGTGGTGACAGGGGTGATCTTGGTTGCATGTTTCGGCACACGTACGGCATAAAGGAAACATCAGTTTTCCTTGGTAATGATAAGGTAAGATAGAATGGTACAAGTCGGTCGGGGGTAAGACTTTGCATTTGATCAATCCTTCGTATTGACGAATGTGTTCCACGTCGATGTGTTCTGTCAAGATTTCAGGGTGTCCGGTAGGAAATCGTTTGTATTTACACACCCAAGGATACAACGAACACACGTCGATGTATTTGATTTCTTCTCCTTTTGATTCGTCTACGTACAGCAAACCCGTGGCATTGGTTCGTCCTCCAAACAAACTGTGGCGTGGATCCAAAGGTTCGATGTTGGTCACGTCGCAACTTTCGGCAATGCTCCTAACTTCTGGATCGGTTTTGAAACGTCGATCGTACTCGTGCTCCCACATTTCTACCACTTGGTATCCTTGACTTTCTAACTTTAGTCGTCGTTGGTAAGTGTGTTCGTACAACTCTTCCATGCTGGCTCCCGTAAAAGGACTTTTCAGGTCTCGTTGAGGAAAACAGGTAGGGCATCCGTGAAACAAACAACCCTGAAATTCGTACACCGTGTGAGGGTTTTCTAAATCCCAACCATCCACGGAATAAGATCCAATCTTCTTTTCTCCTCCTCCGTTTCTGGCATGTTGTATCCATTTGTCTTCCTTTTGACACACGTAATGGAGCCAACGCAATGCTTTGGCCGAGTATTGACGACTGGCAAAGAGAGACGTGTTCGAGTCTATGATGGCTAGTTCGTTCTCGGGCATGAAGTTTTTGGTGTACACTAAGGTACAGGCTTTAGGTAGGGTGCACGCATCTTTCAAAGGATCGATGTCTCCGTGATCTAGAAATAACTGTCGAAACTTTCCACAGCAACGGCGCAAAATGTCCACATCGGATCGACAATACTTTAGCATTTCTTCTTGGAAGTCAAACGGTTCTGACTGGTGAGCGCGGTACCAAGCGTGAAAGGCTTCTCGGTGTTCGGGGTGCATTCCGTCGGGGTCGTAATAGTCGACGTCAGGCAAATGCGGTAGGACGGCGTGTTGATTGGCTTCCGTATTGAAGAAGTGAGGAATATATCCTTTGGCCATTTCTGTTATACCAAATATTTTAGGCATTCGACTCAAAGGCATAGCCAAATAACTCATGGAATCTTTGAATTTGACTTGTCCCACTTTCATGTAGATGAGTTTGGCTCCGTTCATGGTGACTTGGGGACATTCGGTACCTTGTTGCGAATAATATTTTAACAAAAACTGTCCATCGTATCCCGAGAAATTGTGAGCCATGACGGTCGCATAGCGATGACAGTCTCCGTAACGTTGAATGTCCTCTTCGCTCCAAGTGTCGTCGATGGGGTCTAAAATCCATTGAGCAAACTCGGACAGAGTGTTAGGACCACGAAAGATTTTTTCACGTCCTCCTGGAATCCTACAACAATGAGGACAGTGAACGTGGATAGGTTCTTGGATGCACTTCTCACAAGCCCGATGAGTGACGCAGAAATTGGGAATGTGAATGCCCGTTTCTTGCATGCATTCAAAATAAAAAAAGATGAAATCCACTTGGTTCTTGTTCTTCTTCTTGTTCTGATCCCTCTTTAATTCTTTCTTCAGTGTATTGTCGTACTTTTGCATGAAACATTGATGATCATAATCCACCATCTGGTGACAAAAGCGGCATCTTTTCTTGCCGGTACAAGTGTGTCTCTTGGGGTCACTGGCTTGAATCAGGTGGCCACACGTCGAGCACAATTTCAATAAGTCGCAAGCACATTTTTGTTGGTGTCCTTGGGTCTTGCGATGCTATTCGTAACAAGAGGGACTGACAAAAGTTCGTCGACACGTCTCACAATGGACGCGTTGTTCATGAAGGCATTGCTTGGTCGCTAAACAGCCCCGACATCTCTCTCCGCAATGAATGTGTCGCTCTCGATTGTTAAATCCTTGCTCGCATTTCTCGCAGTAGTAAGAGTATCTTAGAAATCCTGTGATACTGGTGATGGCATCGAAATGTTCTTGATGGCGATAGAGGTGAATGTATTTTCCCTCGGGGAAATCGGGTCCTCGAAACAGCAGATCTCCGCGCACTTCTTGAGGGTGTACTTTCAAGGTGTAGCCAGGAGCCAAGACGTCTTGAAGTTGTTGCATTTGAGAAATGCCACACACGGTGTCTTTGAGGATGCCTGCTTGTTGTAACAGGAGTTCTGCTTCTTTTTATTGTTGGGGTCTGTACGATCGTCGAATGTTCTTCCAGGCTCTTTTCCATTCTGCGCTCTCGTTCTTGCCGGCATACGTCCGCCCCACCACGATGGCACGGGCTAAGCACATCTGGTCTTGAGAATTGTCGATTTGGACGACACTGTGTTTGGTACTGCGAAGGTCGTCCACCAGTAACGCTTTCCTGCTTCGTACGCTCCCTCGAGGAGGGGAAACGTGAGTCATGTGAAGTGTAGCCTTTCCATCCGTGATGGCAAACTCTTCGTTGGATTGTTGAACGTGTTCGATTTTGGTCATGACTTTGGCTGGTGTTAATTCTGCCGGGGTGCTGAACTCGATCCAGACAGGCAACTTCAAACTGTCGTGATGGATGGACAGTCTCAACCGATCGTCCTCTTTGGCTCTGCATTGTCGTTTCAAGTTCTGTAACACAGAATCCCACAAATGGGTAATGAACCCTGCAGCTTTCTCGGGAGGCACTTCGGACTTGAAGTCTTTGAAGCGAACCGTGTAAGTGTATGCCGTGGTTCTAAATTTTCTAGAGGTCACTTTTTGCGTCTCTCGAATCCGATAGTAATTTTCGGGAGTCGCGGTAGGACTTTCTTGGTCAGGGGTGGTGGTGGATTCTTTGGGTTGGGTAGAAGGTGGTAGGGTTTCAGGCTCACTCATCTCTTCTTCGAAATCGCTAGCATGGACTTGAGCTAGCACTTCAGCGAGCGGTATTTCAGGCGGCACGGAAAGTCTTCGTCGTCGTGGCCTCTTCGTTTCTTCTTCTTCTGTTTTCTCATAGAGATTGCGTGATCTTTTCATCTTGAAGTTTGATTTGAATCTGATCCAGTTTCACACAGGGAGACTATATATAGAGAGAGACCTTCTTACCCTCAGAATCAGTATTCGTGATTCCACTTTCAAACTGTGAAGATGGAAGAGTCAAGAAGACTTATTCCAATTTATGACTCTAGCAAATACTATCAGGCTATAGACAATGATAATGCGAAATATTTGCGCTCGAGACAAAAGTCAAGATACTTGCTATATCTGCCACAAGAAAGGACATTGGGCTTCATTATGTCCTCAAAGAAAAAGACAGAGAGATAAAAGTCAAGATACTTGCTATATCTGCCAAGAGAAAGGACATTGGGCTCCAGAATGTCCACAACGTCAAGGAAAAGAAAAGAGAGACAAAACGAAAGATACCTGTCATCATTGTCAAGAAAAATGACATTGGTCTTCCGAGTGTCCTCAGAAACAAGAGAACCTACCAGAGAGGGAGGAAGCAGAGGAATCTTCAGTCCCAGAAGAAGAAGAAGAACCTATCCCCGTCGTCAAGAAAAGCAAGAAAGCTAGACAACTGGAAGACAGTGAAGAAGAACCCTTGATCCCTGTGAAGAAATTCAAGAAGAACAAGAGAAACAGACAGTGAACAATGAACTTTTTTGAGTGTGGTGTTATGTTCATTGTAATTTTTTTGTAAAAATGAGAATAGACCAGCATGGAAAAAAGTAAGTGTCTTTTGTTTTTTTAGAGTATGGACGCACGCACGCACTCACTCTTACACAAAACCAAGGAATGGGTTTAAAGTTTTACTTGATTTTTTTGGCAAATTGGATTATTATCTTTTCTAGATAAATGGGGTGGCCCTGAAAAGGACCGTTGAGGTGTTTGTTTGTTAAACAAACTTATGGACTGGACATGATCAGCTTCAACTGTCTCAATCCTTTTTCACGACCAACTCCTATTCCTCCTCCTGCTGCTGCTTTGGTGGTAGTAGTAGTATTAGTAGTAGTGAATTTTGGTGGTGGTAGTGGTGGTAGCATCTCACTAGTAGTGATGGGTTTCGAATGTTTGGCCCGTGATGGTCTCTTTCTCTTAGGTTGAGTTAAAGAAATATGATACAGGTTTCTCAGATTTTTTAACTCTGCTAAAATGTCTTGTAGTAGACTCACCGTTTTGTTTTCCTCGCTCTCTTCCTTCGGTTCTTCACCCTTCTCCTCTTCTAACTTTCTTATTTCTTCTTGTTTTCTTCTTTCCTCTTCTTGCTGAAGAAAAATTTCAACAGCTTCTCTCTGACGCTGTACAAATTTTTCCAGTTCTTCTTTTTGCCTCTTTTTGAAATCGTCCATGACAGGCAAAGAGGCTGGTGGTACAGCACCAGTCGTGGTAGTTTCAGGTACAAATTCTTGAGAAGAAGACAGAAAATCCCCGAAATCTAAATTAAAATCTTCCGGTTGGAAGTTCAACACAGCATTCGTTGCTGTCGTCGCAGGCTCACCCCAATACATTGTCTTTGCGGTATCCGTCATACTTAGGCTGTCCAAAGTAAAATCCTTACGAACGCTGTGATGCCTCTATACTAAAGATGACGTCACACCCCGCTCTCTTCCTATTGGAAGAAAAACCTACCCGGTTGTAACCCGCGCTTAGATTGGTAGTTCATTTCAATCCATTTCGATCCGCTCTTAGGGTATATATACCACCGCTTGTCTCATAGAGCTTCACCGGTTTTCTCCAAGACCACTCCAGAAGAAACAAAAGAAAACAAAGTGTGGACTAGCGTAGAATCATCGACCATCATCTCGGGAATGCTGTTCGACCCAGACTATCCCATGTATGTCAAAACCTCATGGGTAATCACGAAAATGACCGAGACCGCTATCTGGAAGAGACTGATTTATGTGGAACGTCAAGGATGCTTGAAGCGTGTCTTAATGTACGGTCCGGAAGTCCGACGAAGTCTCAGAAGAAGAAGACCCTCCAGGAGATGTCTTCTATATTAACTTAGTTCACAAAAACTCCAACGGCCCTTTTCAGGGCCACTCATTGATCAAGAAAAGATTAATTTTCATTATGGCCATACTTCTATCCCTTCCTCCCTTGTTTCCTTTTCCAGTTCCTTTCCCGTTTGGGCCTGTAGAGGCCCCATATTCCATTCCCGTTTGGGCCTGTAGAAGCCCCATATTCCATTCCCGTTTGGGTCTGTAGAGGTCCCATATTCCATTCCCGTTTGAGCCTGTAGTGCCAACCTGAAAATCGCGGGCCTATTTACCCACCCTCTACTACTGTTATGCGCATTTGCAACATACACAGTGGAGAGAATGTTGGCTTACCTCTATGCTACTTTCATGTTCTGTGACTAACTTTTCTTTATATGTGGTATTAGGGAAATAACGCGCTGCCTAAAGCAATCAGCTGATCGAAATGGCTGCTCCCATGTGCTGGAGAAATTAACCTGAACTAGTCCAAAGTACATTAACTTTAGCAGTTATTAAAATAGGCACAATTAATCTTTTCAGTGTAGACAATACTATAGTATAAGTCATACAGACCATGTAGACGTTCAGTACCGACTATTTCAATAATGTGTTCATTTTTTAGATTTTGATTACACATACCTTTAAATGCCAATTATTCACTTTATTTGGATCCGGATACATCCATATTCCTTTGGTAGGTCATTATTTACACTCCCCGAGAAATACCTACGTCAAAATTAATGTTAAAGTACGTGGATATTTTTGGATGAGGTCAACCTAAAGGTGTGATCCAGTATCAAAAAAAAAAAGATCGAATGTCGCGCGCTTTGATGTCACAATGAAAGCACCGCGTGTTGAAAAAAATTCGTATTACGCTGTTATTTGGTATGATAGACCCGACGTCCTCTTTTCTTTACCCATTTAGTACCTGGCCACATTGTAAAAGTCCATAGTGATCAACAAATTGCGTCTGGAAGTTTTTTTATGACATTTAAAATGCAGCGCATTCAACAATCAGGATTTAATAGAATTTGGTTAAATTATATTAGCATTAAATTTTTGAACAAACAGCAATTAATATTTAATTAAATCTGAGTAAATGCGCCTACATGACAATCTTGACATACATTTTAATTTCTGAAAGAGGAATAAATGAATTATAAAATAACAATAAAAAGTTATCGGCTAGTTTTTATCCAATTTACATTTTAAGTCCACGAAGTGAAAATGACCAAGCGGAGCTAGCAATCTTTTGAGAGATGCACATCTGAAGTTAGGCCAAGCTGTATACTCTATAAGCTAAATTACACCCATCCATTATACACCAAAATAAAGGGAATTTAAAGTTATTTTAACGACACCTAAAATAAATATAGGGTCTTATTTTAAAAAGCCAAGATAACCAGCGAATAAAACCTGGGAACTTTTATTTTTCTTAAGAAACAAAGTACGAAACTGTAGAGCGGAAGAAAAAAAAACTTGGGATGTATTGTGGCCATTTTGCCCGTTGTTTCATGACGTGTCATCACTAATAGCAACGCAAGCAATAGTTTGTGGCTTTGGAAACTGAATATTTCTTTGTTCGAAAATTTCAAACTTACATATTATCACAGACAATCTGTACATACATTAGTTTTTTTATACTAAAATGCTTTGTGAAGTAAGGACATGTGATACGTAAATATTCAACATTTTTCCTTTCTCCTTTCTTTCTTTCTTGCTTGTTTTTTTCCATTAATAATAATAATAATAATATTATTATTATTATTATTATTATTATTATTATTATTATTATTATTATTATTATTATTATTATTATTATTATTATTATTATTATTATTCGCAGAGCTTAATTAAGGTAGAGGCTCTGTCCGTGACCTAAAATCTTAGTATTTACTATTTGCGCTTCGAGTCACCTAAAAACCTAACATCTCAGTTCAGGATTTGACGTATTAATATTGTTGTCGTCCCATCAGAGTGCCGAAGGTGACTTTGCTAATAATAAGAAAAAGAAGAAGAAGAAAAGAAAGAGGAATAAATATGCACAATGTACTGTGCTCCTCTGTGGACAAACTTTAGTGAATGTATGAAAAGAAAACTATTTACTGGCTATAATAATAGTCTTCGTTTACTACTAAGCCTTCCAAGATGGAATAGTGCCTCTACCATGTTTGTAAACTATAATGTATTTAGTTTTGAAGAATTAATGAGAAAGTATGTGTTTTCAATGATGACACGAATATCAAATAGTAAAAACTGTATCTTGAAATCGTTGTGGAACTATGATATTCATTTAAGTTCTCAGATTATAGATAGATGGAACAAATTACTATTTTAATGTCTCACATGATTTTATTCCTAACAATGACAAACACATTCTGTAGTTGTAGATGGGTATGTATATTTGCACATAAGACACCTATGAACTTCTATGTCTTAAAATACTTCTATATTTTATATTCTATTTTATTGTATATTTTAATTTAGATGTATGGACCATGCAGTCTGAAATAAAGAATTCTTATCTTATCTTATATCCCTCATCCTTCTCATTGATAAACGGCTGGCTAGAGAATACTGAGGGAAATAACCAACATCATGGTCACAGTCTTGTGCACTGAACGCACTCTTCTATTTTTGAAACTTGACACGTAACAATAGACATCTTATTTCCTTTTTTTTTTACTGGACAATTAATCGTTTCGTTTGCATTCGTGATTTTCTTCTGCATAACATTAATGATCCCTCTCACGGTTTACCTACAATGCATTGCACAATGCACCAAAGACTGAGATTGATGTATGTGAACAGGTGAATAGTATGTTCAATGGTGTTGAAAACACATTTGTCGAGTTCAGAGTTTCCATGTTGTTCAATTATTTTCTATAAAATGTTGTTTTGTGATGTAATTACCTATTTTGGCACGTCACCCTTACGAGGACCGCCTCATTCGATACAGTGAATGACGCGGTATACGCGTAACGATTTTGACAGATTGTGTTTAAATGGACTTTGTACTTAATTAATCTTCACAAGTGTGATGCCTATTTATTATCCACGAGCGTGTTGCACGTTTGGAAGAAAAGACATTCAGTGATACCTTTTTAACATTATTTATACCTCAAAAATAAGGTCCTAAACTGAATGACTGCATTAAGGATAAAGACTGAGTTTTGACCTCACCTGGATGAGTAATCACTTCATAATACCCGGATGTAAAATCTGCCAAATTTCAGGCGGCATGTATTATTTGTCAAGTAATCGTCGTCGCACCTGAATGTTTAATGGTGAATCCCGTATATTGGGAAATCCTGTTTCTGCCAAAGCAATTGGTTTCGATGCCTTTGTGACGTCACGAAATCTATATTTATCCAATATATACATGCCTTATTGGATGCCATTCGTATACTCTAGGATATAGAGGAGCACTAACGCGCATGTTATAGTACGTACAGGAATTACATTATTGAATTGTGGTTTTGGAGGAGCATGGCTGCGGCGGCAGGGGAGGAGGAGGATGTGAAGTTCATAAAATGTGTTGTGGCTGGAGACGGGGCAGTGGGCAAAACGTGTATGTTGATGAGCTACGCTACTGATAGATTTCCGACTGAATACGTCCCGACAGTATTTGATAACTACGCAGGTCAGTGGCACTGTTGATATAAATTTCCGATAGTTCTGTGTCGTATTATACCTCGTGCTAAATTGTAATCATTATTTTTAATTATGTTAATTCAAATAATGTTTTGTACAAAGGAAGGTTATGTTCAATTCATTTTTCTTCCCTATTGCAAGCGAAGTATATGCCTAGTATGACTATCAACTTTGTGGACTCTACTATATTTTTGACTGGTTGATTTCGATTCATTGAGGAAATAAAACACAAACCTAACCTAAGGATTATTTTCTACCCACTCCGATGAAGTCATCGTCTGTACATTTCCTGAACCTGGTTCACATATATACTTCTACCAGGGCAGAGTAGTTCCGTACACATTTATTTCACCTCAATTTGTGGACACTTTTGCTTGAAAAAGCAGGTAGGATTCCCCGGAGCGAAGTTACTTACTACTCGGCACGTCGTTCATTATTAGACGAGTTTACAGGCAAACAGGACGACTTTATTCTTTATCTTTTCTTTTTTAAATGACGATACTTTTTATTTTTTTAATGCAGATATTACTGTACCTATTGATAATACAATCACTATGCACTGAACATGTTCAAATTATTACGTGCGAAAATAGTGAATGAAGACGCTCTATATAAAGGGATAAATGGCCACCAATGTCAAATTTTGCCTGTTTTTACCTTTAGTTTTTATAAATTTAGGGAAAGTTGGTGCCCACGAACACACTAGTTACTCTGGTCTCGCATGTAAATTACTGGTGATAAACACGTGGTTTTTTATTTGTATTTTTTAGGGGGGGGGGGGTCTACTGGTCATAGACCAGACGAGCTTATGGGATGATCCATAGCCACTTTTGTGCTGAGGTGCCCTAAAACTCTACATGCATACTGTTGTCCGTCGCCCGCCCGTTAGCACAAGTTTGTTATCGCTACTCCTCCTAAACTACTTGGAGGATTGCCATGAAACTGTACACACCCATTCATCCCATGGTCTTGTTGGTCCTGAATGAAGATGGTTTTACTCGGACATGCAATATGGCCGCTATTGCGGCTATCTTGAAAATCTTGTTATCGCAACTTTTCCAGAATGTTGGTTGGATGTTATGGGTTTAACGCCATTTTTTTAATCACATGATAGGCTATACATGGCGGCCGGTATATTTGGTGGAGGAAGAACCCGAGAAATCCCCGGGAAGAAAAACCGACCCACGGGAAGCTACTGGCAAGCTTTCTCACATACCCACGTTGGCCGAGCCCGAGACTAGAACCCACGCGGACAGAAGTGAGATGTAAGTGATCTGTAAAGGCGAGCGCCTTAGACCACTCGGCCACCCGGGGCCCCTTCTCCAGAATGAATGGTCATATCAACAGGGATTTTCACAGAAAAACTTCTTATGATGTTTAGTTAGTTTTAAGTGAAAATAGTGCCAATCTGAAGTCGAGTATGGCTGCCACGGCAGCCATCATACCAATCTTGTTATCCCTACTACACATGAACGGAAAGCCATATTGACACGGGGTTTACATCAGAAGACTTCTTACGATGTCTGGTTAATCGTAAATAAAAATGGTGCCGATATTATGTCCAGTATGGCCGTCACATCGGCCATCTTAAAAATCTTGTTATAGCTACTCCTGAATAAAAAGTAATGTTGCTATGGAATTTTCACCAGAAGATTTCTTATGGTGTCTGGTTGGCCGTAAATTAGGAGGGTGCCGCTTGCACATCCAATATGACCGCCACAGCGGCCAGCTTGAAAATCTTGTCATTGTTACTCCTATGGTCGTATCAACATGGGGTTCTTAATAAAATGCTTCTTATAATGTCTAACTGGTCGTACGTGAAAATTGTGCTGCTGAGACATCCAGTTGGGCTGCCACCGTGGCCATCTTGAAAATAGTATCACCACTTCTGTATGAATGGTCATATGACCATGGTTTTCACTAAAAGACTTCTTATGATGTCTAGTTGGTCGTAAATGAAAATGGCGCCGATCTGACTTTCAATATGACCGCCACAATGGTCATCTTGAAAATCTTGATATGGCTATTTCTCCTAGATGTCTGGTCATATCGATATTATGCTTTCACCAAAAGACTTCTTATGGTGTCTATTTGGTCATGAATGTAAATGGTGCCAGTCTGATATTCAAAATGGCCACCACGGCAGCTGTCTTGATAATCTTATTGTTATTTCTCAAAAAAAAATAAATAAATAAATAAATGGAAAGTCAAATCATCATGGGGTTTCCACCGGAATACAATACTACAAGTTAAAGTTATTAGAGTTTGTTGTATACTTGTCGTAAAGAAGAAAAAGAAAAAGAAGAAGAATGAACAAATATGGCTGCATTGAAAATTTCATATTACAGTATTTCCGTAAAAAAAAAAAGGTGCTGCCGAGAATCGTAACGTGCAATAAAGACTGCATAAATTGTCTGCTTGGTGTTTATTCACCAATTTACGTTTGTGTGTGATTGTTGTTGGCATATAAATCTGGTAAATGTACAAAATAGTCTAAAAGCCTATAGTCTATATCAGTGAAAGTATATTTGATGAAGTTTATTTTATAATATGAAGAATTAACGAGTTTTTTTAAACACAATAAAACCCATCAATTGCATTTTGACATTATCCGCTCTTTTCGCGACCTAACCAGTGGAGAACGTATTACCCAGCGTAATTTCGAAAATATGACAATATTATTAGAAAGTGGTAATATAATTTAAATAATAACTATGAAAATATGTTTTACATGTATGCTCAACTTTTAAGAAGTTGTTGGAGTCTGTTATTTATATTTTAAAAGGAGAAATTGAAATTGTTGCATGCCACAGGCGCACTATGTAGGAATGATTTTAAACGCACAATTATCACAAGTGGTTGACCTTTGGGAGACCAGAGTGACTAGTGTTCCGCGAGCTACTTACTACCTTCCTACATATTATAGAAACATAAAGGATACAATATATCAAACTTGCCTCTGACGGACAGTTAGCCGCGTGGAGGGTATTCTGTGCGTAATTAGAGCGTATTCTGCCCGTAGTAATTGTATCTCCAACTTTCTGGTTATCCCCGGTGCAATCGGTTCAGGTCAGGCATTTGACAAATCACACTTTGATGTTTAGTCACAATAAACACGAACAAGCAGTGAAAACCTCAAATAAACAACATTGACATAAAACTGAACATAATACATAATAAATGGTGACTCAGTTGATTATATATTATACTCGTTCTTCTGCGAACATTGTTTATATGAGGCTTTAATGCTTTCGCGTGTTTTTGGTGACTAAGCATCAAAGTCCTGTGGATTGACTAAACATCTATCACTCAGAACTCTGCTATTTGCAGTCGAGTGCATATAATGGCACACACTGTGCGGCATTTTACTTCTCAAGACCAACAACGTCTATTTCATTAATGTATACATTGGTTATATTTACTTACTCAGGCAGGGAATATTTAGCCTTGATTCGAAATAGAGATCTATAATTTTTGCTGTAGCAAAGTGACTGCATAGAATAAAGCATGACGGATTGCCTTTAAGCTAAATATGGATGATATTCTTCAGATTTTGTTTATCTTGCCTGTTAATGATGATACATAGGTATAATTTTTCCGAAGACGGTGACGGCGTCAGTAGTGTTAAGGTGCTCAGTTCAAGTTCTGAAAATTACATACCGTATATACTCGCGTATAATTAATATCCAAATGCAAACAACATTGACCCCGATCTGCTGTCGCATACTGTGTCGGCAGATCAGGGTCTATGTTGTTTGTTCTACTATGCAGTTTGAAGTTGATATAGGTTTATACGCGAGTATATACGGTATCTTCTACATCGGTTTATGTATTCAACTGCAATTTTGGTATTCGTATACTGTATGACTAACGTTTGTATATCGATATAATGGGAGTTTCAGCCTTGCCTGTCCTCACAGGCGAGACGAAGCGTTTCGCGGAAACTTGTTTTAAAAGGCGAAGGGTGAGAGAAAGTGTCAACCAGTGACACCCCAGCTCGACTCGAAAAACCGCAAAAAACAATAACAGAAAAGTGAAATACCATTGTTAGGGAAGATATTTCGACAGTAGTTCAGTGGAACACACCTTGAAATTGGATTGAAATTTTTACGTTTTTTTATTCATAACGGATATACACATTCGTGATATCTAACGAATATACACTTCCGTAATATCATTCTTGCCATTCAATGTGTCGTACATACATTTACGTTATATGCAGATATCGACCGGAGTCGTTGTTGATAAAAGATTATGTCGCACTTAAGTCTAGACTGATTACAATTTGTAAAATAATTCCGCTGATACGGGTATTACAGATTAGCAGATGATCCAGTTCTGAAGAGCCATTGTGTTGTAATATTAGGTCAAGGGAACACAGCTTACACATTAGGTTCACAATACTTTACACGAATCATATCCGGAATATCGTTTGAATCATTGATGCTAAATCAGTGGTTTCATTATTGTCATGTATTTGAAATAATTCGAATTTTTTTTTTTAACGGGTGCTGCGTTAGCACATTTGGTATACCCTCTGCATTGTCGGCGCGCACCCCTCTCCGACCGCCCGCATATTCAGTCGCTTATCTGATATCTGTCCAGAAATTGCAATCTATTTCGCTGAAAAAACACACACGTTCTGCTATGTACTGCAAAGACAAAAACCCCATTTTCAGTCTGGAATGTGCCCTCTATGCTATTTGAGTGTATTCAGGTTCAGTTTATTCAATGTTAGCATGCTAGCGACAGCGCAGTGCGAGCTGCTATTTTATAGACCCTCAACCTAGGGGCAAATAATTTCCCTTTAACAACGAATAATATCATGTATACAGCCTATTTTATTTTCTCTATTGACGGGACATACTGAGTGGTCTTTTTTAATTTTTCGTAGTTATCCGCTCTATTAGTCTGTCACCGTATGTATGTATGTATGTATGTATGTATGTATGTATGTATGTATGTATGTATGTATGTATGTATGTATGTATGTACGTACGTACGTACGTACGTACGTATGTATGTATGTATGTATGTATGTATGTATGTATGTATGTATGTATGTATGTATGTATGTTTAGCGGCACGTCAGGACAATACTGGTAATATGGCTTTCGTAATAGACAAGCCTCTTGAAAACAACAGTCGAAGACTTCATTTCCTCTCATGGTGAGAAAAGGTTGAAGAAGATAAACCCGCTACTCTGACAGACATCATCGGTTGCATAAAGTTGTCTGCAGGGTGGGGTCACGACATTTTGTCGCTTGGACGCTTCATCGAAAAAGACACCTCGTCCAACAGTAGAAGACTTCATTTACTCTCATGGTGAGAACAGGTTGAAGAAGCTAAACCCGCTACTCTGTTGCTTGCAGGTGGGTTCACGACATTTTGTCGCTTCATCGAAAAAGACACCTCGTCAATTTCTAAAAGAAAAATATATCTAATATTAGTGATAGACAAAAGACTATTTCTAGTTTACTCTGAACTTTACAACCTGTTTTAGGTATTGGGACATTGGGGGGGGGGGAGGGGAGCGGTAGGCCGAGTGGTCACAGATCACTGACATCTCACCTCTGTCCGCGTGGGTTTGAGTCTCGGTTCGGCCAGCGTGGGTAATGGGGTGGTGGGGTTTATAGGTTTAATGCCATTTTTCAGCACATGATATACATTGGCGGCCAGTATATCTGGTAGAGGAAGAACACGGAAAAACCCGGGAAGAACCACAGACCCACGGGAAGCTACTGGCAAGTTTTCTCACATAACCACACTGGTCGAGCCCAAGACTCGAACCCACGCTTACAGAGGTGAGATGGCAGTGATCGGTAAAGGCGAGCGCATTAGACCACTCGGCCACCCGGGGCCCCGTCTGAAAAATGGTGTTAAACCCATAAAACCAATCCAAACCATTATGTTAGTGTAGGAGGTCAGGGCTCATTCCCTATCGAAAAGTGGAATTAGCGTTTCACATCCTGAAGAGTTGTGTCCTCGTTATGAAAGAGCTCTGTATATAATATCCTCCCCAGCACATTCCGGGCTATA
>JAQPZY010001608.1:5262500-5265000 GCA_029931535.1 Margaritifera margaritifera | reverse complement strand
TCCAATTTTATAATACCCTATCAACCTTTAAACCTTGTATTGTTAGTTTTTTATTTAATAAGTGGCAGGCATCATGGAATGATGTTGTCCATAACAAGCTTCACTCAGTAAACCCTACGTTAAGCGAATGGTCTCATCCTAAACACAAGAGGTTGTTGCACATCTTAGAATCGGACACTCGAATAATTCACTCCTTCATCTTGAAGAGTGATGACCCATCCGAATGTGTTTCGTGCAATGACCCCTTCACCGTCTAACACTTTTTGATTGATTGTATCGACCTCCAACTTATTATACGCGATCGATATTATCCGTGTTAAACATATGAAGGAACTTGTTGACACAATAAGTTTTTCTCTTTTTTTATATTTCTTGAAAGAAGTAAATATTTATAACAAAATATAACCTGCCGAATCGTATGATTGCTTTTAGTGAGTATATCATGGCTTCTTGATTTGAAATGCCCAGTGTGATATTTGTAGCCTTTAGAATATTTCATCTGTTTACATTGCCCGTTGTTTGGGATACTTTGCGTACTTTTATTCCATTTATTTTTATAGGTGCTTTTAGGTCATGTACTTTCATTATTACCGTCATTTCAGCGCTGTGTGGCTTTATTGTGCTGATGCGCTGTAAAACCCAAACTCCTCCTCCTCACCATGCGTTACATATTCAGACTAAAGTATATATATATATATATATATATATATATATATATATATATATATATATATATATATATATATATATATATATATATATATACACACACAGACACGCACCTTAGGAATATTCATATTGCCCATCTCTGCATATATATATATATATATAACCTATAATCTACAGGCACGTTTACAGCATTCGGCTGAGATTTTTGCAGACGACACTCGGAGAGCCAAGATACGTGTTATTATCGATACCAATAGAAACCTATAAGGTAAGTGTTTCTTTTCGTAAACTACAGCTATATTTTCCATTCAGCATAAAGTGACTTGAGTGAGTCAGAGGATCTACATAAAGTGTATTCGCAAATAAAGAAGAAAAAGAGTAATATGTCGCTGCAAAATATTTTTCAGTGGTGGAAAAAGAAGAATTGTTGCAAATAAAACTTAGATGAATTTATGTGTATGTACGTACGGCCAGTAATGTCAGATATATACAAAAAAGTGGCGGGAAACAACTTGTTGGTCTATTGTGTATGCTACTTAAGGTCAGTAAACTTGGTAATTAATATTGATCAAATAAGATTAAGATTTATCTCTTTAACCGATAGATATAAGTTTGTTGAAGCCTTGGATGCTGGTGCAGATCAAGGGAGAAAAATGTTTGTTAACAAAAAAATACACGTACATTTACTAATGTGGATCAAGTCATTTTATGTTGATTGGAAAATATAGTTGTAGTTTATATCTTACGAAAAGAAACACTTACCTTGTATGTTTCTCTTGGTATCGATAATTACACGTATCTTGGCTGTCGGAGTGTCGTCTGCAAAAATCTCAGCCGAATGCTGTAAACGCGCCTGTAGATTATAAGTTTGGGCGTGCTGACACCATGTTCATGGATAACAGCGCCACCCTGTGTATGTTTGGTTTTTCGCTAAATGATTTGCAGTTTGACCTTAAATTGTAATGCTGTTTCCAGCCAGACTTTGTTAAGCCGTTTACTTTCCATACATTTCATTTAATACCACGTCATTTGCAATCTGAATTCATCATTCCGTTTTGTTCTTCAAATTCTTTCATTTAATTCCACGTCATTTGCAATGTGAATTCATCATTTCATTTGTTGGGTTAAATCATTTCATTTCATATCATTTCGTTTAATACCACATCATTTGGAATCTGAATTCATAATTCCGTTGTGTTCTTCAAATCATTTCATTTAATTCCACGTCAGTTGGAATCTGAATTCTTCATTTCATTTGTTGGGTTAAATTATTTCATTTCATACTACGTCATTTCATTTCATACTACGTCATTTGATTAATGTAATTTTGGCGGTGACGGCTGCCCGTAAATGAGCCAACATCCGGCATCTGTCAGTGCTTGATGTAGACAATAGGCAGACATTTTCCAGTCCTTTCGAGACCTCTTCCTTAGGATTGCTTGATGATTAAATTAACCGATGAACTTAGACAAAGATGCATGACCTTGAGCGACATGACTTCTTCCTGTTATTAAAACTGAAACAACAAAATTTTTTAGAAAAGGGAGGGGGCCGGGGGTAGATTGGGCCTGTCCGACCGTCCGTCCTGAAATCCTTCAATCACACTTTCGTTTAGGCACAATAACTCCCCTAATTATATTTGGATTTCAAGCAAATTTGGTATGCTACTAGATATTGATGAGACTTTCGATAAGTTCCTTTGTCAGGGTTCTGTCATCCTTAAGCGGTGTTATAGCCCCTGATTGGCGAAGAAACTTGCTTTTGTTACTGCAAAATAACTCCATTAATTGTTTTTGGATTTCAACCCAATTTGATATCTAGCTTGATATTG
>JAQPZY010001608.1:4977500-5257500 GCA_029931535.1 Margaritifera margaritifera | reverse complement strand
TTCTGTTTTTTTTTTTTTTTTTTTACGTTTTTTTTTTCTTCTCAAGTGTTTGGGCAAATGTTTTACAGCGATTGATGTTTTCTTTTAATATCATTAATCACCAAATAAAGCGAAAGCGATACTTTTTTTATTACCATCGCCTACAAGCTGAACTGGGCTCAATTTTTTGCCACGTGTATATCCAGTATTTTAAAATAGATCGTGATTTTAAATTGCACGTATTTAACCAGCTGAAACGAGCCTGCTAATGCATTGTTTCAGCAGTGGTTAGAGCACGGTTACTATATTCATATATATTATGTTTTACAATTTAAATCAGTGATAAGGGGCTGACCATTTAATTTTCGGGAGTTGGGGTGGGGCTGGGATTTTCCTTCGAACCAGGATAGTTTTCTTCTTTCACCTCAAAATAATAATTTTTTTTCAACAAATAGATATAATCCCCCCTAAAATAAAAAAACAAAACAAAAAAAACAGGAACCCCCCCCCCCCCCAAAAAAAAAAAAAAAAAAAAAAAAACACAAAACAAAACAAAACAACAACAACAAAACAAAAGGAAACGAAATCGTCGGCCCCGAACGTCTTTAACAAGCAATATTATTCTTCTGGGTGGCCGAGTGGTGTAACGCGCTCACCTTTACATATAACTCACACAACTCACCTCTGTCTACGTGAGTTCGAGTCTCGGCTCGACCAACGTGGGTATGTGAGAAAGCTTGCCAGTAGCTTCTCGTAGGTCGTTGGTTCTGCCCGGGTTCTTCCTACACCAAATATGCTGGCAGCCATGTATAGCTATCATGTGCTGAAAAATGGCGTTTAACACCACAACAAACAAAAAAAACTTTCTTTCGACTAATACATGTAGCTGCAAAACTCACAGAGAAATTGACATCTCTCTTCACACATAATTTCTCAAACTAAAGTGCACTTAGAAATTTGATTTATCCACACTCACAAGTTTCGATTGTACTTTTTTCAGGGTATTCTTTTTTCTTTATATGAACTGCTTCACACAAATCGTAGGCATGATTGTGTAAGTTTCTGGAGATGTTTCAACTATTGCAACTGAATTGGCATAGCTTGTCTATCCAATAAAGTCATTGTGTCCATCTGCATGATTTTGATTGCAAATGGGCAGCTTATAATATTTGGGCATTTTAAAACATAAGTGTCTAATGAAGGCATTATATTTTCTGTGAATATCTTTGGCTGAATTATCTGAAGTCCATTTTTTAAAAGTGCAATTCTTGTTTTTCTTTCAGTGACTTTGCATATAAGAAACAGTCAGTACCAGCTTGGTTTGTTTGATACGGCAGGACAGGTAATTATAACAAAAATATCGTGTCATAAGTTGATGAAAAAAGAACATAGCCTGCGAATGCTTTCAAAATTTATGAGTCGAAGTCTGCTACTGTTACGTCTAAGCTTTTTACCTTTTTTAGAAGTTTTCAGTTGGAATAATTTGTCTGGAATAGTTGGTACAAAATGTAAAGAAGAGACAACGCAGAGTATTCAGATATCAAAAAATGTATGAGATCCTGTTTAGTAATCTGTGTTAAAAAGGAGCTTTTATAACTTTCTATATTTCCAAAATTGTCAGTCACACTCAAGTTTTATTTTTGGAAGTACTTTTAAAGGAGCACTATTTTATACATTTCATAAATTTTACTTTGAATTTGTTTTTTATGTTTGATTCAAAATGTCAAAAATTTTGAAATTAATCTTATGTTCAATGTAAAAAATGTCACATGATGAAATAAAATCATAATCTAAGGCACAAATGGCAGGTCACTCTGCACCATTGTTGCTAAGGAAGTGCCTCTGCTATCTGGAAGTTTACTATCCAATTTTGGGTATTACCCTCACTCTGACCAGCTTTGCGGAAACGTATATATGTTAAGAATCTAACAAAATAGTTCCAAACACTTGGTCCCTTTATTTTGTTTGTTGTGATGGCTTGCCAAGGTCAGTCTAATATATGTCTTGATTGTAATTTTAACAAAGTAAAAGTCTTCGTAAAGATGTGTCAAAATGCACTTGCTACACACACACACACACACACACACACACACACACACACACACACACACACACACACTGACAATCTTCATGTCTTACTCATTAAAACTAGAGTTAAACTAGTGAACATGAGTTGTTAGTGAGCAGGAACTCAAAAGACAACCTCCACTTCGGTGACATCATTCAATATCTTTGAGTGGTCAGCTAACCACAGAATTTAGGTCTCAACAACCCAGTTTTGATATGTGACATAACTGATTTCCCATATGCACTTGCCAAGCATGCTTGGTGTTAATACGTTAAAAAGTTTTACAATATGAACACACACACCATTGTATGTAGTGTTATAAATCCTGGAAAAGAGACCATAGTGACCCAGTTTTAATGTGAAATGTTTTTATTCAAAGATGCATTAATAGTGTAATAGTTAAGCTAAAAGATGTTATCATTTGAGCACAGACACCATATTTAAATAGTGTTCAGAATCCTGGAAATGTGTGAAATGCTTTAATTCCAAGATGCATTCTTAGTGTACTTATTATAGCAATAGATGAAGAGATATTGGGATTTATAGCCAATAAATAATTGTCCCCACTTTTTTGTACCAAATAGTAGGTCATAGTGACCTAGTGTTGGTGAGTGACACATATCCATCCCACTCCAAGATACAGGGCCCCAGGTGGCTGAATGGTCTAAGGTGCTCGCCTTTACAGATCACGTACACATCTCACCTCTGTCCATGTGATTGGACAAGTCTCAGCTCAACCAATGTGGTTATGTGAGAAAGCTTGCTAGTGGTGCTTCCAATGTTCTTCCTCCACCAAATATACTGACCACCATGTGTAGCCTATCATTTGCTAAAAAATGGCATTAAACCCCACAAACCAACCATCTCAAGATACACAAAAAGGGTACTATCTCAATAGATGCAGTGGTCTTTAAAGTGCAGCTCAAACAGGGAGGATGGACACATTTTTATAGCAGTTTTGAAACAAATCCTGAAAAATACATTATAGTGACCCAATTTTGTTTGAAAAATGTCACTCCCTAAGTTACACTCTCAGTAGAAGTTTGGTTACAATAGGTTAAGTGTTAGCATTATAGCATGGATAAAGAATTGAAGCAGTTTTGTAATAAATTCTGGAAAGTAGGGTACAGAATTCCAGTTTTTGTGTGTAACATATTACATATATTTATCCCAATATGCATACACAGTGCAAGTTTTATGTAAATATATTTTAATATATATATATAAGTTGCAACCCAGACAGGAATGATGAACAAAATTTTAAGCAATTTTCATATGTCCTGGAAATAGGTCACAGCAATCTAGCTCTGGTAGGCAACACACATCCATCCTTTAGTCTAAGTTTGATGGTAACAGGTGAAAAGGTAGTGTAATTAGAACCCAGACACAATTTTTAACCAATGTTTTGGTTCTCAATAAATCCTGGAAAATAGGTCACAGTGACCCAGTTTTGGTGCACAACACATACCCATCCCAAGTTCACACATAGTGCAAGTTTAATGTTAATAAGTGAAGTAGTATAGGAGTTATAGCATGGAGAAGGAAGACAGATAGATGGACACAGTAAATCCCTTATATTGCCTGCTTGTTGAAATGAAAGTTTAAATGGGAATTTTGGAAACAGGACACAGCTCTTGAAAAATAGCTATTATTCAAGGGTTGTCTCTTGTAAAAAAATGAAGTGATTTGTATAAAGGGGTAATGAAACATACTTTTAGAAAATCAAGTATGAGAGCCCAAGTTAGCATCAGATAGCTACGTATAAGAGGCTCAAGTGAGCATCATATCGCTTTGTATAAGAGGCCCAAGTGAGCATCAGATAGCTATGTATAAGAGGCCCAAGTGAGCATCAGATAGCTACGGATAAGAGACCCAAGTGAGCATCAGATAGCTACGTATAAGAGGCCCAAGTGAGCATCAGATAGCTTATTTGGCTCACATTCAGTTAATAGTAAAAAATAATAGCAATTTGCAGGTTAAACCAGGTTCAGAGATTTTTCTCCATGTTGCATTAAACTTTAGGATTGGCAATTTCGGGGGGGGGGGGGCTGGGACTTTTTATTTATAACTTGAGAAAAATATTCTTGTTTTGATTTACAGACAAAAAGAATTCAGTATACCCATGATATTAGTTGAAAACAAATTGATTATCTTGAGGTAAAAGAAAAGAAAAATTCTGGTTTGAAAGAAAATCCAAGCCACCCGCACCCTCAAGAACCAACTATTGTAGACAATGTCTTTACAAAAATAAAAAATTCTTTTATTTATTAAGTTTGAGTTAAATTGCCATAGTTGTTTTAAAAATACTGAAATATGTTTCGTCTTGGTTAATGTAAAAGATAAATGGTTGCTATGGAGGCTATAAGAAACAACATTGACTAGAACATGTCAGATGGAACATTTCCTGAAAGTTTTAATACATTAAATAGTAGTTTTCGAGAGGATGTCAAAATTATGTTTCTTGCCTGGCTGTTATTGAAACATAGAGACACACATTTGTTTGTATTGTTACGACTCTATGGTCTAAGAAAAATGTAACAGAAAGAAAGTGAAACCAACAAATCAAGTAAAAATCAACAAGCAATTTATTACTAGATAATTAAAATGAAAAATCAAAAAGTCACTTACAGTAATGTGTTTTGAAATCCTAATAATCCAATAAGAATGATTGTTCTAATCACAAGTCCTAAATATAGAATGTTCCGAATTCACGGCTGTGTCCTTGAATGTTATGATGTGCTAATGGTCTGCAAAATCCTGATGTACTAGTAATCTTGATGTGCTGATGTCAAAATGAAGTATTCCAAAATCTTTGAATAAGTTCACATAAATTCCAAAATCATCAATTAAAAATCCAAAATCCAAAAGTTTATGAGCACTGTTATAATCCAATGAATATTTAAAATAATTCCTCTCTTAGAATTTGGAATGAATTTTCACAACTGTAATAGCTCTTTACAAGACTGATGGTAATGTCAAAACTGAATAAATGTCCACCAAACATGGTATATATAAAGATTGGTAACATGACAGAATGTTCTAGAATATGAGTCATCTTAATGGAATTTTTACTTGTAAACAACAATCAACCTTGACCTTCAAATTGAGAAAACATATTGATCAAAACAACTTAATTCAAGGACACTAGTTAAACATGTTTTTCCTGATAAACATTAAGATTTAAGCAAATATTAAAGTGAAGAAACATTTATAATTTCCTAAAATATTTATAATATTATATAAACATCATACATAACACCTCCCCTCATAAAGAAAAAGAAAGATTTATATAATAAAGCTTTCTTTTGAATATACATCTAATACTATAATAACCAAAATTACATAAGAACATGTTTTATGATACTGGACTTAATTACATCAAGCAATATTAGATTTCTATGCACGTGAGAGTGCATCTGCAATCACATTATCTTTTCCCCTGATGTGTTTGATGTCAATGTTATATTCCTGCAATATCAAACTCCATCTCAACAATCTCCGATTTTTATCTTTCATTTTGTTGATGAAAGTAAGGGGATTGTGATCACTGTACACAATAATTGGAGAAAGAGCTGAGGTAACATACACTTCAAAATGCTGTAAAGCCAATATCAAAGCCAAACATTCCTTCTCAATTGTGGAATAATTTTTCTGGTGCTTGTTTAGTTTTTTAGAAAAATAACACACAGGGTGATCCACACCACTTTTGTCTTCCTGAATCAATACTCCACCAACCCCTACATCACTTGCATCAACAGATAATTTAAATGATTGGCTAAAATTTGGTGCAGAAAGAACTGGTGCATTCTTAAGCATGGCCTTTAACTTGTCAAAAGATTCCTGACACTTGTCAGACCAATGAAATTTGGTTTTCTTACTCAATAAACTTGTCAAAGGTTCAGCAATTTTGGAAAAATTGGAACAAAATTTCCGATAATATCCAGCCATACCTAGAAATCGCATCAGTTGCTTTTTACAAATTGGAACTTGAAATTCAGAGATAGCTTTGACCTTAGCTTCTATAGGTTTAACTTGACCTTGTCCCACAATATGTCCTAAAAATGTGACACAAGCATGGCAAAACTCACTTTTGCTCAAATTAATTGTCAGATTCGCATCGCTGAGTCGATCAAAGAATTTTCGAATGGTTTCCAAATGATCTTCCCAGGTGTTGTTGTAGATAATGACGTCATCGATATAAGCGTCACAATTATCAAGACCAAATGTTATCATGTTCATCAGACGTTGAAACGTTGCAGGCGAATTTTTCATTCCAAACGGCATGACTTTATATTGATAAAGTCCATCTGGAGTTGCAAATGCTGAAATTTCTTTTGCCCTTTCCGTCAGTGGAATTTGCCAGAATCCTTTTAAAAGGTCAAACTTGGTGACATATTTAGCATTTCCAATTTTATCAATGCAATCGTCCATTCTTGGGATTGGAAATGAATCAGTTTTGGTGACACTGTTGACTTTTCTATAGTCAGTACACATACGGAATGTATTATCTGGCTTGGGAACAAGAATACATGGTGAACTCCAGTTACTTTTACTTGGTTCTATGAAATCATTCTCCAGTAAATACTGAATTTCTTTCTTCAGATAGTTCTGTTTGAGAGGATTCATCCTATAAGGATGCTGTTTCACAGGCGCAGAATCTACAATGTCAACGTCATGATAAATTTTACTTGTTCGTGTTGGAACATCAGGAAACAAGTGCTCATAGTCATGTAATAGCTGTTTTAGTTCATTTCTTTCCTGTTGTTGTAGATGTGAAAGTTTCTGGTCTAGGTTGTTCAATATTTCTGAATTCCGAAGATTGGTTATACCAGAGTCACTATAGTCTGATCGTACTCCATCGTTGATATCTTCACTGTGTGGGACAGGTACAACTAAATTAACAGAATAGTTAGCTGGGCTATCTCTGTCAAAATATTCCTTTAACATATTTATATGACAAAGTTGTTTCTGTTTCCGTCTCCCAGGAGTGTTAATGATATAATTTAAGTCATTTACTTTCTTTTCAACGGTATAAGGACCATAAAATTTAGCCTGAAGAGGATTCTGATGTATGGGAAAGAGAGCCAGAACTTTGTCACCAGGTTTAAAACTCCTTTCCTGTGAATTTCTGTCATACCTTAATTTCATTTTTGACTGGGTAGTGTGAAGATTAGTTCTTGCTACTTCACAGGCCTTTGACAACTTGTATTTGAAATCAGAGACATAATCAAGAAGATTAATCTTTGAATCTTCATTTGAAAGAAGTTTCTCTTTCAATAATTTCAATGGTCCACGGACAGTATGACCAAAAACTAGTTCAAAGGGACTAAAACCCAACGACTCTTGAACTGATTCCCTAACAGCAAACAACAACAAATGAACACCCTCATCCCAATCCTTTTCTGTATCAAAGCAATATGATCGAATCATATTCTTCAAAGTTTGATGAAATCTTTCCAAAGCACCTTGACTTTCAGGGTGATAGGCAGAAGATTTAAACTGTTGGATGCCTAATTCATGCATAACTTGTTGGAAAATTCCAGACATAAAATTTGACCCTTGATCTGACTGGACAGATTTGGGAAGGCCAACAAGTGTAAAAAACTTCACCAAAGCTTTCACAATAGTTTTAGTTTTTATATTTCTCAGAGGAATTGCCTCTGGAAATCTTGTGGATGTACACATGATGGTCAACAAGTATTGGTTGCCTAAGTTGGTTTTAGGTAAAGGACCAACACAGTCTACCATTATTCTACTAAATGGTTCATCAAATGCAGGAATTGGTTGCAGATGAGCCTTAGGTATCTTCTGATTGGGTTTTCCTACCATTTGACAAGTGTGACAAGATCTGCAGTATTTAAAAACATCACTTTTGAGTTTCGGCCAATAAAAATGATTCAAGATCTTGTGATAAGTCTTACGGACTCATAAATGACCAGCCAAAGGAGTTTCATGGGCTAAATTAAGAATTTCCTGTCGATATGACTTAGGAACAACAATTTGATAGCTCACTGACCATTCGTCACCAGCGGGTACATCAGGTGGTCTCCATTTCCTCATAAGGACCCCATTTTTCACAAAGTAACACACTGGAACTTGTGTGGCTTCAGTTTCACTAATAGCCCTCTGAAACAAACAAGATATCTCGGGATCTTGCTCCTGTTCAACGACAAGAGATTGTCGTTTGTCACCCTGAGTAGGACAAAGAGAATGAGTTGCCAAAAGAGGATCACTGTGATCAATACCATTTGATTGATCAATACCTGAGGAAAAAGTGACCTCATCAAAAAACTGACCAATACATGTGTCAGCTAAAGGAATAATATCCTGATCAACATCACTCTCAAGAGCTCTTTTTGCCATAGCTCTAGTAACTGCACAAGCAGGGTACAAATCAGGGATTTCAGTTTCGACAGGATCAACTTTCTGATCCAAACAAGGCTTGTCAGTTACAAGTGGATTAACCACAACCTTATCTCCAGCTAGGTCATTGCCTAGTAATAAATGAACACCCTCTATGGGTAAAGAAGTCACTGCCCCAACAGTCACAGGTCCAGAAACTAAGTCTGATGCCAAATTTACACAATGAAGAGGAACATTTACAAAGCCGCACTCAACTCCCTGAACAAGAACACTTTCACTTGAAGAAGACTCCTCAGACAAAGGCAAAGTACCTGATAATAAAAGACTCTGAGAAGCTCCAGTGTCCCTTAATATTTTAATTGGGATAGGTTTGGCAGAATCACCAATAAGTGATATAGAACCTTCTGACATGAATGGTTCATAAGCCTCCAAAATAGAATCAGACTGGGGTTTGTTTGACCCAACAAATGTATTGCTTTCAATACAAGACCGTGACCTTGACCTCGTAGAAATAAGAGCATTTGGAAAAGCTCTGTCTTTACTCTGTTGCTTATTTTTCAACTTGAAGCAATCAGAAATAACGTGCCCTTTCGTTTTACAATAAGTGCACGTAGGAAGAGATAAGGATTTCTGATCAGTCTTATCAGATGTTTGATTCCTAACAGTTGTGCTGTTGTGAAATTTGGAAGTACTCGAATGAGATTGAAATGGTTTTTTACCAGAAAACTGCTGAGAGAACGATTTACTGCCAAATGAAATTTTGTGAGTCAAGGAATAATCATCAGCCATACGAGCAGCATTTTCCAAAGTTTCCACATTCTGCTCGTCAAGATCGGTTTTAACATCACTATGGATACACCTCTTGAACTCTTCAATTAATACGAGCTGTCGGAGGTTATCATAACCTTGATCAACTTTCTTGGCTGAGCACCACCTATCAAATAGTTGTTCTTTATCCCTTGCAAATTCGACATGAGTTTGTCCAGTTTCTTTTCTACAATTCCTAAACCTTTGTCGATATGCCTCTGGTACCAACTCATAAGCTTTCAAGATGTACTCCTTAACCACATCATAATCAGTGCTTTGTTGTACTGACAGTGAAGTGTAGACTTCACGAGCTTTGCCAATAAGTACACTTTGTAATAACAAAGTCCAATGCTCTCTGGGCCATTTCAAGTTTTCAGCAATTTTCTCGAAATGAAGAAAGTATTTATCTACTTCTTTTTCCTGAAAAGGGGGTACTAACCTAATATATCTAGTAACATCAAAACCTGAACTTGTGATTAAAGGAGTGGAGTGTGCTCTGTTTGCCAGTTCTAATTCTCTTAACTTAAATTGCATTTCCCTTTCTTCTCTTTGCATTTGTATCTGCCTCTCTTCTTTCTCTCTCTCCATCTGTATCCGCCTCTCTTCTTTATGCATTTGTATCTGCCTCTCTTCCTTCTCTCTCTCCATCTGTATCTGCCTCTCTTCTTTCTGCATTTGTATCTGCCTCTCTTCCTTCTCTCTCTCTCTCTCTGAATCTGAAGCTTTGCCAATTCTAAATCAATCTGGTTCTTTAACTCTAATTCCCTTAATTTCCTGTCAGAACCAGATACAGGCTTTCTCTTCAAACTTAAAGCACTGCTATCAAAAATTCCCTTTCCTACTAAATACTGAATCAAAATAATCTTTATCTCCTGTTTTGTCAATGATACTTTTACCTCAGATAGACTGTATTTTCTGGCAAGCTCGAGCAACTCATCCTTTCTCATGCACTCTAACCCCTCCTGGGTAGGTTTTGAAATGAAATTCTGAACATTAGATGCCATTGTAAATGCTTGTTGGTTTCACAAAAAACAAATTTCTCTATTAAAAAATCTTTGCCAAAGACAAAAAAAATTCAGAGACAAAATCAATATGAATTTCAAAGATAACTTTAATATCTCTAATATGCTTTAAAGAAATTCAATCCCGGAACGACGAGCCCCCAATTTCTGTTACGACTCTATGGTCTAAGAAAAATGTAACAGAAAGAAAGTGAAACCAACAAATCAAGTAAAAATCAACAAGCAATTTATTACTAGATAATTAAAATGAAAAATCAAAAAGTCACTTACAGTAATGTGTTTTGAAATCCTAATAATCCAATAAGAATGATTGTTCTAATCACAAGTCCTAAATATAGAATGTTCCGAATTCACGGCTGTGTCCTTGAATGTTATGATGTGCTAATGGTCTGCAAAATCCTGATGTACTAGTAATCTTGATGTGCTGATGTCAAAATGAAGTATTCCAAAATCTTTGAATAAGTTCACATAAATTCCAAAATCATCAATTAAAAATCCAAAATCCAAAAGTTTATGAGCACTGTTATAATCCAATGAATATTTAAAATAATTCCTCTCTTAGAATTTGGAATGAATTTTCACAACTGTAATAGCTCTTTACAAGACTGATGGTAATGTCAAAACTGAATAAATGTCCACCAAACATGGTATATATAAAGATTGGTCACATGACAGAATGTTCTAGAATATGAGTCATCTTAATGGAATTTTTACTTGTAAACAACAATCAACCTTGACCTTCAAATTGAGAAAACATATTGATCAAAACAACTTAATTCAAGGACACTAGTTAAACATGTTTTTCCTGATAAACATTAAGATTTAAGCAAATATTAAAGTGAAGAAACATTTATAATTTCCTAAAATATTTATAATATTATATAAACATCATACATAACAGTATATCATGTCATGATAAATATTTCTTCCAATTCTTTGATTAAAATTTTACCAGTGTATTTTTTTTTAGATGTGAAAAATGTTTTTCTACCTGGTTGCTATGAATGCAGAATTGTTGCTATGGAAGCCATCAAAAGCAAAACTTGCCTAAAAAAAAATATTCCTCGAAAGTTTGACCAAATATAATGGCTTTTTTAGATTTCAAAATATCTTTTTTTCTGGTTGTTATGGGAGCTAAGATTCTGTCACTCCCTAAGTTCATGCAGGACAGATGATAATTGAATAATGTATGATATTGTACGTGTCATGCCTCAGTTTCTGTGATGTTTCTAGCAGTTGAAACACTCTTCATATTCTTAGCCTATTTCACAAATATGTTCATGTGAGGAGTTCTTTGGTACCAAAGTTTGTGTCATATTGAACTTAATGTTAAGTTATTTTAAAATAGAAATCTTCATAAAAGCAGCATGGCTGTATGCCCAACCCTTGTATGCACTATGCACAGAAAGTTGATGAAAATTCCACAACAGAGGTAGCTAAGATGCACATACTCAAAACACCCACAAATTACACATCAGTATTACATGAGTTGATGTTAAAAGCATATAGAATAGAACTTTGATCTTAAAGGTAGCACCAAGACAATGAGATGTGACACAACCTTGAGGCTTTAAGTAACAGAGAACCACACAGCACATTTTATGCATATCTTGTGACCTTTCCCCTGCCAGTGACCTTGACCTATGGGCTAGAAACCTGTCAGCTGATTAATAAGGTGTGGAGCGCTGGGTAACATTTCATCAAATTATCTGAATTGGTTAAAAAATGACAGCCAGGATAATGAATCGGCAAATGACTTCCTTTGTTTTTTTACCTTAACCTGAATACATGAGACATTGTCAAGTTCAAATATATAACAGGCTAAAGTTTGATGAAAATATCTTCATTGGTTCAAATGTTACACCTGTACATGGATAGAGATAAATGAATTTTATTTTCCCTGGCTGTGAACTTAACCTTGAGACTTAAGTCATGCCTATGGTATGTGACACATTCTCTAGTTATGATATATAATTGGTTAAATTTTAATTAAAATAAATACAGAAGTACAGAAGTTATCCTCCAGACAATTTACAGCTCACATAATTACATTTTCCCTTACCTTGCTGCAAACTGAACCTTGTGGCAAGGGGCCTGTCTATGGTACATAACACACCATTTAGTTATAATATATACATGGTCAGAGTTTCATGAAAATCTCTCCAGCTGTTACAAAGTTCTGGGCTGGACAAGCAAATGTCAACAGAAGGATGGACGGATAATGCGTTAACATAATATGCCCAATTTAAGATGGGTGATATAAAATGCATCAATATTCATATCATAATTTAATTTGACATCCAAGTTGCATGTCACCAAAAGTGTTCTTGTCTTGACCTTGACCTTGAGAAATGACATAGAACATGGTATGCAACACATTCTCTAGTCATTATATATGAGTATACATACACTCTTCCCAATATATTAAACTACTTCAGAGCTACAGCTTGGATACAAAAATTGAGTACCTTGACCTTCATGATAGAACCATGAAAGTGGTATATAAAACAGTCATGTCATCATGGATATGAGCATATTCAGTTTCATCTCTCAGAATATAGGTTTTTAGTTCAAGACTTTGCGAGAAAAATATGTATATTTTCACGTGACTATAACCTTTAGACTAAGCATAGGAAAGTGACAAAAAGTCCAGATGTCAAACTGTAAACTTTATGATCATACTACTTTTAATGGCTTTAAGTTACAACCAGGACATTACAAGTAAGTAACCTGTGACCTTAGCTTTGCAGATAGGAACTTGATAGTGATACAAGAAACACCATTCAAAATATTTAATTTTCATTAAACAGCTTCTGAACTACAGCCCAATCATGAAAAATGACCTTGACCTTGAAAACTGTATCAAACGATGTGTTATGTGATATGACCTAAGGTTTAGATGTGTGAATATACAAGATTTGATCTATTACTATACTTGAGAATTTCTGAGCTAGAGCCATGACACAAAAATAGATAATGTTGATTTATTATTTTAACTTTAATGAAAATGCCATGAAAAATAAATTCAGATTAAAACATAAGTTTAATTATACTACCTTCAGTGGCTTTAGAGTTACAGTTCTAATGCAAAAAGTGAGTAAGCTGTACATGTGACTTTGATGTTGCTGATAGGACCATGCTATTGATACACATAATAGGTACAAGATACACCTTCAAGCTATGATTTTACAGGGTGAAACATTATCTGTAACAACTTAACAGCTTCTGGGTGACAGTTTGGACACACAAAAAAAGATAATGACCTGAGACCTGGCCTTAAAGATAGGTCCATAAAAGTGCCAAGTGACAACATCAAGTCATGAAGTATGATACCAAGTTTTATGTCTATTACTTTATTTAAAAGTATGTGAGTTAACAGCTCCAAAAAATTATATAGTAATGTCCACCTTTGACCATGAAATGAGAACCATAAAAGTGGTAAATTTTACACCCTTGTCTTACATATATGCAAAAGTTAACTAATTTTCCTAGTTACAAACAGCACACTGAAAGTAAATGTAACCTTGATATGTGACTTTGACCTTCAAGAAAGGATGGCAACACACCCACTAGTTCTGGTGTGTAAATTTACAAAATATCTAGCCAATAGGATGGTTTCAGTAAACCATTCCAAGCAGAATACTATTGGACAATTTTGAACAAAATTACACAAGTATTTATGCGAACTGATCCCATGTTTTCTTCAAGAAGCATGTGGGCAGTGTCACTTGTATAGTTTTCACACTGGATGATTGCTTGGGTAAACATAAAATTTAATAGTTTTCCAAAGTGAGATTCAGAAAAGAAAACTTTGAATTAGGTCAATGACACGGCATTGCATATCACCATGTTTCCAATCTGTGCCATGAGGGGTATGACCTGATCCAGGGGCAAATGTTTTAATACTGTAAATGTGCATTTCTCTTTTCATATCCAGTTAGTATATATATATATATATATATATATATATATATATATATATATATATATATATATATATATATATATATATATATATGTAGTGTATATATATATATATGGTTAAATGGTGTGAGTCTTGATAGTTTCCAAGTTATGAGCCAAGGACAAGTCCCCTACTCCAGGGACATGACTCAAGGATATGTGTTGGATGTACATGTGCATATATCCTCTTGCATCCATTAAATGTATATATAGTTGTAGGATGGGGACCTTAACAGTTTCCAAGTTATGAGCCTGGGTCAAGTTCCCAACCCCAGGGACATAACCCAGGGTCTGTGCTGGATATATGTCTAATTTTATCTCCTCTTGCTTTTCAAACCTATATGTTGTTATAGGCTGGGGATCTCAACAGTTCTAAGTTATGTCACAAGAGTAAGTCCCTTCACCAGAGTCTGTACTGAAAATATGTCTAATTTCATAGCATGTTCTTCAACCAATGTATGGTTAAAAGGTGGGATCTCAACTGTTTTCAAGCTATAACCCAGGGGCAAGTAACCAACCCAAGGGGGATGGCCCATGGTCTGTATTGGATATATACCAGTATGTCCGATTTTGTCTTGTGTCCTTCAAATCTATATATGGTAATTGGGTGGGGATCTCAGCAATTTCAAAGTTATGGCCCTGGAGCAGCTTACCCAAAGCCTCACCCTTGGGGCAAGACCAGAGAGTGTAACCCAAAAGTCCATTGTACATATATATGTTATAGCTCTGACCTTGACAATGACAGAAACCAGCTTTCAAATCTCAACTTGCAATACTTAAAATACTAAGATTAAAAAAGCTATCCCCTGTCCATTGTCCAACCCCTATAGTCATATTAAAATTTGTAAAAATTGTGTACATCTGAAGACCACCCACAATCATATCCCAGAGTTTGAAGTCTGTATCTTTAGTGGTGTAGGAGATACAATACATTATTAATGGATGTACAGACAGACAGGAGAGCATAATAATTACCTGTTTTAAAAATGCATTTTGGATAAAAGTAATTGGTAATTTTTTGGGATTTATTTAAACATTATGACTGTCACTGATAATTATGAAAAGATTTCAAATCCTATCAATACTTTGAGAAAATTCTTTGATTGGTTGACAAAGTACATCATCCATGAAACAGCTTGTTCATGACATGAGAAACAAATTTACATATATTTGAACTTAAAGATATAACTAATATCTACACACATTTACTGTATTTACAAGACTTTTATTTTAATTTTCAGTACTAATTATACTTCTGTCACAAGTATAAACAACAGAAACTTGAGCTAACACGTTATGTTCCATCTACTGTTATCTGATATTTCAGTTGTCTTCACATTTTTCATGATGTATAAATTGCTATTTTCCATTCAATTGTCATGATTGTAGACATTCGCAACTTCAGGGTCAATCACACAGATCATACCTCTAATGTATGTCAACAACTTCTATTTGAACTACTTTGGCTATTTACAAAACAAGGATTGACCAAAAACTTACCAATGATCGAACTATTTTTTTCATTCGTCCCTTCTTGGTCAATCCTCCAGTCAGTCCAATTGTATAAATAACCAAGGTGCTCTGAATAGAGTGGGTTTCTTTTTATGTGGAGAAGTTTCTGCTAAACAAAATGTATGATTTTTCTGTAAATTACTGCACCAACATACATCCGAGGCACATTTTTGTCTCACAGAAAAAACGGAGGTAGTTCCAAATAGATTGTAGAAGGACTGGTTGTGAGGTACATACATATTGAATGTGAAAAGAAAAACTGCAAATAACAAGCAATCCACACTGCAGGTGATTATTATTATTATTATTATTACCTCAAATTTTATAATTAGAAAAATAAAGCTTTTAAAGTTTTGGGTTTTTGTGTGATGCTGTCAGTGGGTGATTCTGTGGTATTTGTAATTGCTGAGTTCCTGAAAGTACTACCGTATATACTCACGTATAATCCGTTATAAACTGCAAACTGCATAGACCCAGATCTGCCGTCGCATGATGCGCCGGCAGATCTGGGTCTATGCAGTGTGTAAGGACTAATCAGTAGAACAAACAATATAGACCCTGATCTGCCAGCCCATAATGCAGATCTGGGTCTATGTTGTTTGCATTTGGACCCGAATTATACATGAGTGTATACGGTAGGTATTCAAAGTCTATTAAAGTTAGGAAGTAGAAAATATGATTTCTTCCCTTCAGATGCTAATTTTAAAGATACTGAAATTATTATCTATATTATGATGCTGGACAGCAAAACATTCATACAAAGCATCATTTTCCTATTTCCAAGAACACAATTTTAAATAGATTTTCTAAACAGATACTAAACCCATTAAGTGGATGCATGGTAGTTCAAGTACGGATCAGATATAGGTAAAATATACAAAGAATCCTTTACCATAACAGTTACACTTCTAAAATATAAGCTAAGTTCACAATGAGTCTAAACAGATACAGAATTAAGGGTTTTGGATTCTAATATATGAGAGTCACTACCAGACCTCTGCTATTTTGGCTTGAATAGTTCTGTTAAACAGGGATTTTAAAGGTCCTTTTTGTTAAGTGATACCTGAAAGAAGAAGAAGAAGAAGAAAACCAATGAAAAAGGAATATAAAATTAAACAAATTCATTGAGTATGATGCCCTTCTAAATATCTCTTTAGTACCTACAATACACAAAGGAGAAATATTGAGTAAAACAACTGAATTGTGGTTTAACCGTAACAGTTTTTACATTCCAATCATTTTATAATAATAATAATAATAATAATAATACTGGTGATGATGATGATTAAGTCATCTTTATATTGCTGCTACTGTAAGTTAAGAATGATCTTTCTTATTTATAGAAAAATAAATACTTATGCAATGCATGTCCTAACATTTTGGAATTTTTTCCTTTTAATATAGCTACTGAAGATGCTGGAGCAAGCTATTTTTTCTATTAGGTTTAAATTATTGGTGTTCTAAATTATTTGGTATAAAATGCCTGAAACAATACAGCACAATGTACTATTTATAACTGCAGATTCTCTCTCGCTCTTTCTCTCTCTCTCTCTCTCTCTCTCTCTCTCTCTCTCTCTCTCTCTCTCTCTCTCTCTCTCTCTCACACACACACACACAAACTCGTACACACCAAATTATTGTTGCAAAAAGAATTGTCAAGAATGACGTCTATGAAATCAAAATTTCGTAATTTGTTTATTCTTTTATAGTCATGCATGAGAGAGAGTACGCATGTACTTTCATTCTGAATTAATATTAATGACAAAAAGCCATTTCTGGTTGTGTAGATAGCATGCAGTCATGCACACCATTAAAGGTCATAATAGATAGCATGTAGTCATTCATACAATTAAAGGTCATAATAGATAGCATACAGTCATTCACACAATTAAAGGTTATACTATATAGCATGCAGTCATTCACACAATTAAAGGTCATATTAGATTGCATGCAGTCATGTACACAATTAAAGGTCGTAATAGCATGCAGTCATACACACAATTAAAGGTCATAATAGATAGCATGCAGTCATGTACATAATTAAAGGTCAAATGTAAATATATATCTACCTCTTCACTCTCCGCGTTCATTTCCATTAACGATAACATCATCTATCATATTGAATCAATATCCATTCCTCCGTCGCTGATGTATGTAAAAATATTGTGTTTTAAAGTTGCTGCAAACATCTCGAGGAAATCATATTAATAATCTAGCTTATGTAGTTGTAGTAAAAGTCATACAAGTCATGCATGCGTTCAGTACCGACTATTTCAGTAATGTGTGTCGTTTTTTAGAATTTGCTTACAAATACCTTTAAATGGCGATTATTCACTTTATTTGGATCCTCATACATTCATATTCATTTGGAAGGTCAATATTTTACATGCTCCGAGAAACAACAAACAAAACTTGATGTTAAAGAACGTGGACATTTTTGGACGAGGTCAACCTTAAGGTGTGATCCAGAACAAACCGGATTGAATGTTGCACGCTGTGATGTCACAATGAAAGCTACGCATGTTGAAAAAAATTCGTACTATCCTATATTGTGACGATTAAACCCGACGTACTCTTAACTTGACCCAATTTAGTACCTGGCTATCATTGTAAAAGACCATAGCGATCAATAATTTTCGTCTGGAAGTTTCTTGATGACAGTTAAGGTGCAGATCATTCAATAATCAGGATTGAATAGACTTTGGCTAAACTATATTAGTATTAAATTTTAGAACAACAATTAATATTTAATTTAAGATGAGAAAATGCGCCTACATGACCACATTGACATACGTTTTAATTGTTGTGAGATCAGAGATGCCCCATGTTAACTTACTCTAAGCCATTTTCCATAAGGCTGGAAGCGTCTGGCTCCGTTGTATCTTTTGTATGGTATACAATTTCTCCTTTCTCCATCTTCTTCGTCGATATAATCCCATCTGTACAGCCGGTTGTTCCATCAGACACATTTCTTCTGGGATGTAGGTCTTCATCACACTCATGTTTACATGGAGTCGTCAGCTTCTACGGTAACAGCCGCAGATGTTCGAATATAAATACAGATTCTCAGTGAGCTAGTTATAGAACTCAAAAACGACGTCACTCGTCAGATCGGAAAGCTGGACTTCGTTTATCTGTGTAAGCCCCAATGTTTTGCATGTGCTTTATGGATGGAAAGTTGCGTTTTTACAAGGACGACACTTTTCTATAGATAACTAGAGTTTTATTGTTTTTCATTATATAGAGTAGTGCTCCTTTAAACACACATCTACGTTGTTTTATCTTATATTTCCTTCGCTCGGAGCCAAACTTACTTTACGAAACTTGTTAGAAGGCAAGATATTACACATATACTTCATCCTAGTTTTTCTCTTGGTTGATATTTTGCTAGACGAATATACAATCCAATATAAATTGTATCGTTCAATTATGTATCGATTACTTTGCAGGAGGAGTATGAAGGTCTCCGGTTACTATCCTATCCTGGTACACATGTTTTTCTTCTAACCTTCGCGGTGATTATGCCAGAATCATTAAAGAATCTGGAGTTAAAGTGGATCCCTGAGATACGCCAGCAGTGTCCAACTTCTGCCTATTTAATTGTTGGGACGCAGATTGACTTACGAGAAGATGAAAAAGTGAAATTTAAGTTACAGAAACGCAAAATGAAACCCACGACATACGATGAAGGAGTAAAATTTGCAAAAAAGGTGAATGCAGACTGTTATTCCGAGTGCTCAGCACTGACCCGACAAGGCCTAAAAAACGTTTTCGATGAGGCCATAATAGCTGCATTAGAACCTAAAATCAAAAGGACAGATCCACGGAGGAAAGGGCACAAGTGCGTAATATTGTGACATTCTCTGAAATTCTTTGGATGTAACTACATTAGTGAAATATCCTGAATGGTCGGGAATCTGACATTCTCAAGAACTCATATTGCACAGTGCACCAAGGGCAATGTCGTATCATCTTTATCGCTTACTGAGTAATCAGGAATGAATGTTCAATGCTAAACTTTATGTCTCGCGCTTGAGTTCGGTTATATGGGGAAAACAGTATGTAAGCACTGTAACTCGCAAGATACATGCAGCATTTAATTGATGAAGCCAAACCGCAACCTTCCTAATAGGTCATTATAGTGGGTCATCATTGAGTACTTCTTTCGATATGATCATATTGTTTTGGAATCCGTACTTGAAGCAGCAGAAGGAGCCCTATGAATTCGCTACCTATTCACAGACAATTCACTTGTTTTGAAGTGTTCATTTGTAGTTCTGCTGCTCCTGTGTATATTCGGGTTTGGATGAATTCCATGATGTCCTTGGTATTCTGAGACTGCAGAATTAAATCAGACTTAATGCAACAACACGTAGTATGGTGCATTAAAATGTATTTATATTTTCACAGATGATATTTTACTATGAACAAAAGGTTTAGCAACTTTGGCTTGGATTATGAAACATTCTATGAATTAAAGGTAAAATTGTTTAAAAATAAATCTTTCATTGGTATATTGAATACGAGATGTACGATTTTAAATTTTATGTTTGACCTTCAGCATGTCTACTGCGTAAATTTGCATGGTATTCTTGTTATATCTTCTGTTTTATTCATACAAAGCATTGAATTTTCAAGCAATAATCTTTTATGAGTTACAGAAGTGTTCGTAATTTTTTTGCGCATTTTATAGAATACCATATCAAAATACAGTGCCAGGTCATACGTGAATAACCATGTCAGTCAGAAAAGTTGAATTCATTTAACGAAATATGATTTCAGATGCCCACTGCATAGAATAAGAATTATTCTGCAAGCTTGATTTTATTTGTGCGTACCAATGAGCATCTTGAATTGTAAATTTATAGCGAGTACTATTTTTAGACTTCCTTGGTGATGTAAGCACAGCATGGCGCCGAACGGTTAGGAATTGGCAGATGGTCAGAGGCAGACGATAATTCACTTAGTCGAAAAAGAATTTAGTACTAGAAAAAACATCTGAAATAACTGGAATATCACGTTCTACAATTCATAAACTTTTGAAAAGGTTTCACAAAAGGGGGTCCATAGATATCGAGAAACAAGCGAGAGACCAAAAGTCTTGAGCTAAAGGGATAATCATGTATTTTCTCGTCTTGCTCATCGCAATTTTTGACAATCGTAGACAATCTTTGAAGGACTTGACTGTAGCTTTTAAAGTGTCTGTCAGTGTTCATGTTTCTGAGAGCACTGTCAGGGGAAGATTAAAGAGTTTACGATCTGGAGATGCACTGTAAGGAAGCAAACTATGATTTATCAGCAGAATCGTGCATATTGTATTTTATGGTTTAAAGGGACAATTGGACCGTTGAAAACCAGCAGTCAAGAGTAACTTTTAGCGATGAAGCTAAAGTTGTATTTGGTAAAGATCGAAACCTTATGTTTGGAGACAACCTGAAGAATAATGTCAATCAGAGTGTCCGTACAGTTCACACTTGCCATTCAAGAAATTTCTGCCTTTTTTTGGGTGGGGGGTGGGGGGGGGTGCATTACTTGCAACGGTGTTGTAAATCTGACCACTTTGGAGAGAAAAAATGACTCTGACAAGTGTATAAGAATTCTTTAATGAAAAAGTTTGGGCAGATATAGCAAAAGAGTTTTCAAATGGAGAAGGGACATTCCAGGAGGATACTTGTCAGGTCCATATTTATAGGAGGACAAAACAGTGGACAGTGATAAAATAATGAATCTTTATCATGGTCAGCACATACCATGGGCCTCGGAATTCTTGAGGCCAGCACAGACCATGGACCTCGGAATTCTTGAGGCCAGCACAGACCATGGGCCTCGGAATTCTTGAGGTCAGCACAGACCATGGACCTCGGAATTCTTGAGTTGCCAGCACAGACCATGGACCTAGGAATTCTTGAGGCCAGCAAAGACCATGGACCTCGGAATTCTTGTGGCCAGTACAGACCATGGACCTCGGAATTCTTGAGGATATATGGCAAACAATTAAATCCAAGCTTGAAACAAAGCCTACATGGAATCAAATCAAGGAGGTTTGCTCAGATATATCAAATCGAGTTGTTCTTGACATTTTGGACGCTCTAATGAATTTTAACCAGAGGACTGTATGACTCTATACCTAAACGATTACAAGCTATACTTAGAGCAAAGAGATGATTTACCAACTATTAGATCCGCAAGTACTATTTTCTCATATATTTGTCAGGAGATTCCTTAGAAATATCAGTGACGTTAGTTTACCTCCCATGATGTCAACGTAAGTGGTTACCCACTTCTGACCCAGTACTGTAGCAGTGACCATGTTTCTTAGACATGTACATAAACAAATTCTGACATCGTGAAAGTAACAAATTTCCTGCTGTTCCTCACCTCACCAGAACGTAGAACACATGCTTTGTTGTTGTTCTTTCAGTCAGTCGGAACATCTTCTGCCTTTTCCATCGCCTGCTAGAAACAAACCTCGGATGTGAATAATGGCCATTTTGAACTGTCCCCCTCCCCTCCCCCACCAACAAAAAAAACCCGTGGTTGGTATTACGTCATAATAACGTCACAATGAATAGATGCCGTGTTATCACTAACAGCAACACAAGCAATAGTTGCAGACAATTGAAACCGACTGCTTTCTCAATTTTTTCATTACAAAGTTGCAAAATTAAATGTACAGGTATTTCATTGATTGTTGAAACGTCGTCTAGTGTTCTTTTCAAGACCTATTATGTTATAAGACTCTGTTGTTTACACATCTAGCAGGATGTTCGTTCGCCAAAAACTTATAAATTTGGAAAGTATCACTACGATTACCTCCGTGTCTCTGTCAGAGAGTCGAAGTTATTCCACTCGCATCGGAAAGAGGCGATGATGTTCCGAATGTTATTTCAATGTCCCGGTAATATTTGTAGGTTTTGATTTCATTTGTTGGTATCTGGCCTAAATTGGCAAACAAATATCATAGCCGGTAACTTGTAATAGCTCCGTCTCCTGATTGGTTAGTCAGTGACGTCATTCGCACAACAATGACGTCATTCCCTTAACGGCTAGTTTTGGAAACTCCTCCCGCCCACACAAACTGCAGTGATTGGGTGGTAGCTTCAAATCGGGGTGGTGCATAATAGATTAAAAGTACACAATTTCCGTAATTTTTCAAATATAGAGGTGGTAGTGATCTGCCGCTTCACCAGAACCGGATGTTAACGCAGTTGAACTGATGTCGAAGATTTCCTCGGGGTCATATATATTATACGACAATAACTTTGCTCCAGAAAATTCTCTGGTATCATCATAACTTTATCATAAGAAATACTTCCAACTTGTTAGTTGAATAATAATTTTGATATTTAAGTTCTTCATAATGTATCGTCCTTCCGATAGATCGTGACACGTAGGATGGATTTATTAGCTCTGCTGGTCATAGATCAGAAGAGCTTATGGGACGGTCCGTCGTCCGTTAGCACACTTTTGTTATCGATTCTCATTCTAAACTATTTGGAGGATTAACATGAAACTTTGCACATACATTCATCCTATGATCTAGTTGGTCCTAAATCAAAATGGTGCCGCTAGGACATCTTGAAAATCTTGTTATCGCTTCTTCTCCTGAACAGATATTCAGATTGACATGGTGTGTTCACCATAAGACTTCTTATGATGTCTAGTTGGTCATAAGTGAAAATGGTGCCGATATGTAGTCCAATATGGCCGCCAAGGCAGCCATCTTGAAAATCTTGTTATCGCTACTTCTCCTGAACGGAAAGTCAGATTGACATCGAGTTTTCACCCCAAGACTTCTTAAGGTGTCTAGTTGGTCCTAAATGAAAATGGTGCAAATCTGTTGTCCAATATGGCCGCCACAACAGTCATCTTGAAAATCTTATCACTACTCTTCCTGAACGGAAAGTCGGATTGACATGGGGGTTTCACCAGAAGACTTCTAAAGATGTCTAGTTGCTAGCAAATGAATATGGTGCCGCTCAGATATCCCATATGGCTGCTACTGTGGTCATCTTTAGTTATCAATGCTTCTTCTGAATGAATGGTCATAGCAACATGGGTTTTCAATGAAAGACTTCTTATAATGTCTAGTTAGTTGTTAATAAAAATGGCGTCGATCTGACTTCCAAATATGGCAACCACAATGTCCAACTTCAAATCATCTTATTGATACTTCTCCTGGATGGTTGGTCATTTAGACATTGTGATTTCACCAAAATACTTCTTATGATGTCTGGTTGGTCCTAAATGGAAATGATGCCAATCTGATATCCAATATGGCGACCATGGCAGCCATCCTGAAAATCTTGTTATTGTTACTCCTCCAAAGCAGAAATACATATCAACAAGGGGTTTTCAGCAGAATGAAAATGGTGACAATCTGACATCCAATATAACCACCACATAAGCTATTTTGAAAATCTTGTTATTGTTGAAGAGTATCAAAGATGGTTTCAACACTCAAAAATTAAAAGGGAGAAGTGGTCGTATCTTGAATTATTCCTGGAAATTCTTTCGGCCAATAGAGTGTCAGTCCCTTTGAGGGACTCCTGCTTTTAATATCCCGTGCAGTGCATGCTCGTGCAAACGGCATGGGAGGAATTGGCAGTTTAAGAACCTTGCATCACATGATAATATTGTAATGATCAAATTGCCCTCTATGAGTTGCTATATATCAAAATGCGAAAAAGTACTATTCAGTCATGATCTAAAGGCGAGGTCAAAAGTCAGGTAAATGGTTGGTTGGTTAGTTGGTTTCCAATGGCATTTTAAGCACTTGGCTATATGATCCCGAGGAAATGGGAGATAAGCGTCTTTCCCAAGGACACACGGTGAATGATTCTACTGTGTAAACTCAAGTGTGTGCATAGTTTGTTTTTGAGGTCACGCGTGAAAAGCTTGATCACATTCACAACTTCTCGACGTTTTAAGATAGGAAACGAAATAGAAATCTTAATATAAAACCTCATGAAATCTACACATGCACAGATCCGCAAAACATAATCTTTTCTTTCTTATGGTTGACGTCTCCATCAACTAGTGGTCGAATAGGAAGCAAAGGATGCTTGATTTCTGCCAAATATTATGAAGCCTTGTGAATGCAGTCGATATAAATTTTTCCAGGTCTCTTGTTAATGTCAGAAGTGTTCAGATGAATTGTCATAAACATTATAATTTGTTACAGTACGTTTTACATCTGAATACTTTACTAATATAATTCATCGACATACTCATTGGATTTACTAGGGGTCATCCACACAGATAGAATAACCACTGACTGAGAAATGTTAGCTATTTACAAAGTTAGTTTAACTTTGCTAGAATAGTTCTAAAAGATCAGATGTCCAGACATAAATTTTACCCGCACAATGGCGATAACATTGCCGTCATGCTGTCTTCCGTTCTCAATAATTTCTATCGTGAAACAGTATAAACTTCGACTGTATTATTACTGAAAATTAATTGCAGTTCATTTAATGTGCTCAAGGTGAGACGTTTCTCCACAATTCCATCTGGATAACTCTACTCGTTATATACCAGAAGAACCTTTGGAATGGCCTGTTGTCCGTCGTCTGACGTCCGTCCGTCTGTTATAACAGATTTCTTGTTGCTACTCCTCCTAAACTACTTGGAGGATTGCCATGAAACTTTACACACATTCATCCCAAGGACTAGTTGCTATTTCTGAATGGATGGTCACATCAGCATGGAGTTTTCAGTAAAATACTTCGTATGATGTCTAGTTGACCTAAAATGAAAATGGTGCTGATGTCCAATATGGCAGCCACGGCAACCATCTTGAAAATCTTGTTGTTGCTACTCCTTCTGAATGGAAAGTCACATGGGACTTTCACATTAATACTCATTATAATGTCTAGTTGGTCCCAACTGAATATGGTATGGATCTGGCTTCCATTATAGCTGCCACAGCCACCATCTTGAAAATCTTGTTATCGCTACTCATCCAAGATGGAATGTCATATCAACATGGGGTTTTCACCAAATGTTATTTTGTTATATCTGGTTGGACCTTTATGATAATGGTGCTGCTCTGACATCCAGTATGGCCGCCAACGGTGCTACCTACAAAATCTTCTTATTGCTACTCTTTTTGATGGATGGTCTTATCGACATGGAGTTTTCACCAAAAGACTTCTTATAATGCTTAGTTGGTCCCAAATGAAAATGGTGCTGATCTGAAATCCATTATGGCCGCCATGACATTATCTTGAACTTGTTATTGCTACTCCCTCCGGAATGGATGAGCATATTCACATTGGGTTTTCACCAAGAGACTTCGAATGATGTCTAGTTGCTCCTAGATGACAATGGTGCCGATCTTACATCCAATGTCGGCTTCTATGAAGCTCTTGTTATTGCTTAGAAATAATATCAGATATGGTTTCAACACTCGGCAGTTATCAAGTAGAAATGGTCTTATCTTGACTTGTTGCAAATTCTTTTTGCCAGTAGAGCGTTAGTCCTTTCGAGGGACTCTTATTTTCTTGTACGTTGGGTTGTGTATACAAATTCCACTCTTATTATAATATCATTGTTTATGGCACGTAACTTAAGGGAGTCTCAGTAATTAGAAATGGTGTCGTAATTTGGACTTGTTTTAGGCAAAATTTAGATATTAAGAAAATAATGTTCCTTAAATCTCTTCGTGGTCTATAGTACTCCTAATCGTTTTGATGTCCAATATCGAAATTTCTTGTAATATTAATTTAGATACACGGAATAATTAAAACGTACGGATAATCCCACATCTATTATTTTCACGGAGTTGATAAATATGTCCCTTTTACAAGAATACTTTCAATGCTAGTTGGTTACATTGACATGCGTATTTCAGATGGATGACATCATGCTTTGGTTAAACAATGGCGCATAAGTTTGCACAGTCTGGGTACCTCTTCACTCCGTTTGATTTACTTTTCAATACATTTATGTAGTTTGAAAGCTAATTAACTGAATATATATCAATCCTCTTTGTAATGTGCTTTGTTGAATTGATACATGTATTTAAAATGATACATTTTTTCATGATTCACTGTCATTTTCATGAAATTATCCCACAGATTTTTTTATATTAAATGTTTATTGTTGTGTTATAAAATGTTATGAATTTGTTATACTGCCTTTTGTAATAAATAGATAAAAGATCGCCTTCAGTTTTGTGTTTCCAATCTTTTCCTTCAACTTTTCCAATTCTCATCTCTATTACCCAAGCATCTAAGTGTACACGTTGTCGTTAAATTATTATTATTATTATTATTATTATTAGATAAAATGCGTGGACAACGTTGTTGGAGGTGTATCATTGTGGCCATATCCATGTACATGTATCAATATCGGATTTCACGCGGCAATGATGCCCTGGTGTGTTGTTATACTTTCTTTTTTTCCGGGCCATACCCAAAACAAATGACTTCATTCCACATCGTATTTGTATTGACTGAAAACATGCAATCCTGTTGGGTTCTCCAGTCGCACAGAAGAAAGAAATTTTTCGAGTAGAGAAATAAGACGCGTTCTCGTGCCCTAATACATCTATTTTATTCAGGGCGTGATAAATAACGATGCACGCAAAGGGGATTTTTCAAACTCGTTTGCTCCACAGTAACCGATGTGTATTCTTATTTGTGTATAAATCAAAATACGGTTCAGAATCTGAGTAATTTTACGCAACTACCTGTCAAACATCTGGTAGTTGCTTTATTCCTCAGAAATGACATTATGCAGAACGATTAGTTAAAATAGTTATTTCTGAATAGATCTTGGAAGTTGGTTCTCTTATGGGACACTCATCCATTTTATATCAGCTGATTGGGAGCATGCACCCCCCGAAAAGGATTAAATAAAACCAACGTACCGGATCTGCGCCTTCATTATGGCAAGTTTAAATGGCATTTGAAATATTAATTTTGTCTGTGTAAGAATCGCGATCATACGTGTTTTTTCTTGTATCAGCTTCCCCGAATCCCTCATGCGGGCTCAGGCTTCCATGACCCACTTGGAATCTAGCGAACGTTGTTACTAGAGAAAACACGTATGACCTCTATATTAGCTCACCTCTACGAAGTTTAGGTAAGCTATTGTACTACCTTTCGGGGTGGACGTCCGAACAGATAAAAGCAGATACATATGTATAGCCTCAATGAATCTCAACCGTTCTTTCTTCCTAGGTCATAGGCAACAGTTTGGAGTGGGTTTCATAGCACCTACCGCACGGGGAGGACAATGAGGGGGCTAACTTTGTACATGTATAATTTTGCATTTAGTTCAGTTATTTCCCCCCACACTGTATAAATCCTGCTTTAATTCGAGTCATAAAACTTGTTGAGGTGATACATCATGACGAGTACGACACCCTTATCACAAATATTGGTCACTGTGACCCATATTTCAGGCTTACTTGCTTTGGTTAAATTGTGTGCTGTAAGTTTATTTCCCAAGCTCTGTTTATTCTAGAAACATCAAACTAGATGACTATGCGTCATTATTTGTGCCACACCCTTACAACAAAAGAAATTCACTGTGACCTATGTTTTACATTTAACCAGCTTAGATCAAGACCAAATAGGTTTTTGGAACCCTATATACATGGTGTTATTCCTGGAATCATGACATTTGGTGAGGAGATGCCTAGGTGAGGGGACGCATTTTGATTAGTACTACACCCACATCACAAAAGTAGGTCACTGTGACCTATATTTCACGCTTCACTGTCTTGGGATCGATTTCAAGCACTGTTCATGCCAGAATCATCAGACCAGATGATTGTATGCATCTCAATTAGTACTACACCTTTAGAACAAAAGAAGGCCACACACAGTTTATTGTATAAGAATACCTATGTTACCTCACTGAAATTCTCTTCAACATTTGTGTGTTTAACCCAGAGGTTTACCTCATTACGTAAGTTAAGATAGTTTCTGGTTGGAGTAAACAAATGGATCTAATAAAAGTAAATTATTTCTCATACGTCCCTAAACTTGACATTATGGCTTTGAAACGACAGGATGTGCGAAACTCCAAGTCTTGCTTAGCTGAATGCTATCTCTCTGTCACAATTTTGTACATGAACATGAAATCTACACAATTCATCTGTATATAAAGATAATTACAATAATATAACCTGATTACAATAATATAACCTGATTACAATAATATAACCTGATTACAATAATATAACACGATTACAATAATATAACCTGATTACAATAATATAACACGATTACAATAATATATCCTGATTACAATAATATAACATGATTGCAATAATATAACCTTATTACAATAATATAACCTGATTACAATAATATAACACGATTACAATAATATAACCTGATTACAATAATATAACACGATTACAATAATATAACCTTATTACAATAATATAACACGATTACAATAATATATCCTGATTACAATAATATAACCTGATTACAATAATATAAGCTGATTACAGTAATATGACACGATTACAATAATATATCCTGATTACAATAATATAACACGATTGCAATAATATAACCTTATTACAATAATATAACACGATTACAAAAATATAACCTGATTACAATAATATAACACGATTACAATAATATAACACGATTACAATAATATAATCAGATAATATAACATCATTACAATAAGATAACATCATTACAATAATATAACATCATTACAATAATATAACACGATTACAATCATATAATCTGATTACAATAATATAACACGATTACAATAATATAACCTGATTACAATCTTATAACCTCATTACAATAATATAACCTGATTACAATAATATAATAAAATAATATAACATCATTACAATAAAAAAACATGATTAAAATAATATAACATATTTACAATAATATAACATAATTACAATATGATAACCTGATCACTTTAATTCTCCGTGCGTTTGTTGGAGTTGGAGTAATTTCGTTGGCTTTGATTCAAAGTCAGTAAGTTTGACTATCTGCTTGATTCAAAACCATATAGTCAGTTTGACTATCTGCTTTATCTGCATTTGGTAGAGAGAAAGTTTAGATCAGATAAACGAGACAAGATTGCAAGTTGTGTTCGTGGAAAAGTACACTGAAATGAGGGTAACTGGGATACAAGACAAGTTGAAAGGAAGCTTCAAAGCCAGTATGGACTACAGCTGCATGGAAAAGTACTCTGAAATAACGGTAACTGGGATACAAGACAAGCTGAAAGGAAGCTTCAAGGCCAGTATGGACTATGCAAGTTGTGTTCGTGGAAACGTACACTGCAATAAGGGTAACCGGGATACAAGACAAGCTGAATGGAAACTTCAAAGCCAGTATGGACTATGCAAGTTGTGTTTGTGAAACGTACACTGAAATAAGGGTAAATACAATACAATACATGCTGAAAGGAAGCTTCATTGGCAGTATGGACTATGCAAGTTGTGTTCATCGAAAAGTACACTGAAATAAGGGTAACTGGGATACAAGACAAGCTGAAAGGAAGCTTCGATGCCAGTATGGACTATGCAAGTTGTGTTCATCGAAAAGTACACTGAAATAAGGGTAACTGGGATGCAAGACAAGCTGAAAGGAAGCTTCAATGCCAGTATGGACTACAGCTGCATGGAAAAATACACTGAAATAAGGGAAACTGGGATACAAGACAAGCTGAAGGGAAGCTTCAAGGCCAGTATGGACTATGCAAGTTGTGTTCTTGGAAAATTACACTGCAAAAAGGGTAACTGGGATACAAGACAAGCTGAAAGTATACTGAAATAAGGGTAACTGGCATACTAAGACATGCTGAAAGGAAGCTTCAAGGCCAGTATGGACTATAGCTGCATGAAAAAGTACACTGAAATAAGGGTAACGGGGATACAAGATAAGTTGACAGGAAGCTTCAAGGCCAGTATGGACTACAGCTGCATACTACTTTGAGTAAAACGTGTAAAATGAAGAGCTGGAGTGGTAACCAGATACACGCATGACAGAAATACTGGAAAACGGCCGGAAAAAAAGCAACAAAATAGATAAACCCCAGCTTCTGAATAAGATCAGTTTAAATATGGATTTTGCATTGTTCATGAGGCAACATTGAGTTCCGCGACTCATTAAAGATTATTTGACGCCACCCTAAACTTTAATATGGTCCAATTATTTTTCTCATTTTTGTATTTGTAGGCAAATGGTCAACTTGGCCATCAATAGGGACGATTTATTTTCTGATTAGGGGATGTCCCTCCTGACCATCTAGTGAAAATTTAGACATATTATATGCGTGACATTTTATTGCAATATTTTATATTATGTTTAGTTCAACCAATTATACAGTTATCTACACGGAAAGCTTCAAAAAACGATACAGGTTGACATGGGACTTTGTAAAAGGCACAGGATGTTGATTCATCTGTTAAATTGTACTAAAATCTAGAATATTTTAAAAGTCTTTTGCAGTATGTACCTATGACTTTTCGTTTGGGAATAATTCATGATTTTTCAATTGCATCGTCGCTACAACCTTGTGCATAATTTAAATTGCAAAATCTGAAGTGCATGTTATCACGTGTAAACCACACAAAAGGCTGTATAATTTTACGAAGAAAATATTTAAAGCATATATTTAAGACAAAAGTCACATTATTCTACAATACTCGTCCTCAATGGTGTATTGGTTGCCGACACACTTGTTTTCACCTCTACTCAGAGCAGCAGCTTTCTAACATATCACGTAACGGGCTCTGTCGTTAGGTAATGAGGGATCGTAGTGAGTTATCTTCCCAACACTTGGAGTCACAAAAAAACAAAAAAACACCGGTCCCGATATTTGGTTACCCCTCGGATTTTATCGTTCGCCAGAACAATATATTGTTAATCAGTCGAGCGATAAACAGCTGTCAAAAGTTAAAAACATTAAATCATAACAATGCTGGGGACGTGTTGCTGTGTGAAAGGGGGGGGGGGGGGCATTCGTTCCCTGAGGAAAAATGGAGAAAAGAATGGATCCATGCGAGACGAAGAGGCAAAGACGCGTTCAAAGAATGGATCTCTTAGTCGTCGAGTCTAGTCTGTAGAATGCACTTCACAGTTAACGACTATATTCAGGAAACCGTACATGGTAGATTATTTGTGCATAGATTTGGTTCATTCTGAAGAGTATAGTTCAGTATATATTATTTTCAACTATTCTTAAATATAAAAATGAACTTTACCTAAAGTTTGATCATGACTTTTTTCTAACGCACCCTTCCCACCCATTGATGCTTCGATTTTATGTTAAAGAGATATACATCTGGATATTACTAAACAGCAATGTTGATGCGATTTGTTTATAAATTATAAAAAGTATCACTTGTTGGATACTTAATATTATTACCAGATTTCTACTATGCTTTATATGTGGTACATTATAATAATAATAATAATAATAATAATAATAATAATAATAATAATAATAATAAACAACTCTCGGATTAAAGAAAGAAAACTAAATGCCTGTGATTTTATGTCCTATATTATAACTTTCCATACAATATCAATGATTCAATAATTAGTATTTTTACCAGAAAAGGGAAATAAATCAATATTTTTAATTTTCCATTCATCTTAATCTTATCTTTTTCTGTTTCTTCTAATTATCAAACACGTTATACCTGTCCCTGTTTTTGTGTAATGTCTGTGTTGTTGCCATTATTATTATTATTATTATTATTATTATTATTATTATTATTATATACTGAATAAAAAAATGTACAGCATATATATCCTGAAATCATTAATTGTTTCTGAGAGAGAGAGAGAGAGAGAGAGAGAGACAGAGAGTCCCATCCTATTCTGCCTGTATTCTATAAAGAATTATGTTATGCACATTTTAAAAACAAATAATAAAATGTCATAACACAATGAAATGCTTTTTTTGTTGTTGTTGTTGTTTTGGTGATTGACACCAAAATGATATGTTAATTTTGTATGTAACACATTCAACATTTAAGCGCGACAAGCTGCCTTAACATAAAACACAATTTTTAATTGTAAAATAACGCGTATTCCATTTTTTAAAATGCAGATATCAGAAAATATGATTGTCCACTTTCGACAACAATATCACCGATTATGCATAATATCTGCTTGCTGATCGATTAACTCCTTCTTTTGGCCAGATAACTTAGGTCCCCGTTTTTTGTTGTTTTTTTTTATTTTTCTTTTCTGTTTTGTTTTTAAACTCCTCTCTGAGCGACGGTAACGTCCATGATCCGTAAATCTGAGTTATGTTTAAAGCAAGATGAAGATGTAATCGATTCTTTGTTTGTAAAGCAGGAAGGAAACCGGAAGTATTGTTGGACCGCTTTGTTCCGTGCTGCCACCTATCGAATTAAAGGGATGCTACTGACTACGATCTTTCATTGAACAGGGAGTAACTATTATCCGCTCGAGGACGTCTCTTCAAAACACTGTTTTCACTGCTACATATGCCAAAAGTCGATGTGGAACGAAGTGGATCGACAACCCTTAGCTGGCGTAGATGGGTAATTAACAGGAGAAATAAAAAGTGATAACAGAAAATAATATGACACTGATTCCAACTACATCTTTAAAAAAAAATAAAATAAAATTAAAAAAAAAGAAAAAAAAAGGTGATAATGATACAGTCTAAAAGAGTATAGTTAGTCTATGAGATATTGAACAAAATAAGGGGCAATGAAAATCACATAAATGTAGATTGAGTCATGAAAACATTAACACATTTATTCATTTAAAGAAAGTATAGCAATTACACAATCAACTCTGCATTTTTCCTGGACAAAGAAAGTGTAGCAATTAAACAATCAACTATGCATTTGTTCTGGACAGTATGGCAATTACACTTATGCATTTGTCCTGGACAACGAAAGTATAGCAATTAAACAATCAACTATGCATTTTGTCCTGGACAGCATGGCAATTACACTTATGCATTTGTCCTGGACAAATAAAGTATAGCAATTACACAATCAACTATGCATTTGTTCTGGACAGTATAGCAATTACACAATCAACTATGCATTTGTCCTGGACAGTATGGCAATTACACAGTCAATATGCATTTGTCTTGGACAAAAAAAAATATAGCAATTATACAATTAACTATGCATTTGTCCCAGAAAAAGTATAATTTAAAAACATCTATGAAACCTAAAGTTACAAAGAATTTCCACAAGATTAATTAAAAGCAGTTAATGTTTGTTCACATTGTATCCAGTTGTCTCATTTGTCAATACTACCTTGTGCCACATCGATATTATTAACCAGTTCTCGAACAACATAGTGTTTTGTATCTGGTTTTGATTGTTCAATCTCAGCATGTAATTTATTGTAAAATTCAGTAAATGCAATATAATTTATTGCTTGATCCTATTAATCAAATCCGTAATAGATATATCGTACTTAAATTTAAATATTGTAGCCAAACATTTATTCGAAAATATTCTTTTCCTCTTAATTGTTATATATATATATATATATATATATATATATATATATATATATATATATATATATATATATATATATACCTTAGTTAACTCTGTCAAATCTTTCTTCTTTTGCAACTCTGACATGGCATTCATTTCAGTTTGTTATCTTATTGTTCATATCGTTATTTCTGCATTAAAATCATTCATTATTGTCTTATTTCTTAGTCAGTTTGTTAGATTTCATAATTGAAATTTTCTATAACATTTCCAACTGTGATTGTAATGTGTTATTGTCCTCCAGATATTTCTCTATCTTCTCCATGTCACTCTTCAAAACATCTGTTTCACTGTTTATCATCTGTTAGATTGGCTGTATATATTATTGAATATTGGGCACTGATTCTTGCAAGATTATTCTTTCTCTGACTATGTGTATGTCACGTACACCAGCAGATATAGATCTATGTCACTGAATAAATAATTTTTGTGTATCTAAAATATTTTTTCTGCTCTCATCAGTCTGTTTTTGTAGGTCTGATATATATATATATATATATATATATATATATATATATATATATATATATATGTGTGTGTGTGTGTGTGTGTCTGTGTGTGTGTGTGTGTGTGTGTGTGTGTGTGTGTTGGGGTTGAAGTTAGTCATTATTAATTGTTTGATAAAATGGAATGTCTTTCTCCTCTGTTTTTGTCTCATTGATTAAAGAAAAACCTACGTCATTCAGACCTCGTAAGAATATGGCAACTTGTCATTCTGCTCCACAGATACTACTCTAGTTACATAGAGATAAAGGCTCCGCCGACGAATTCGAGGTGTCCCGAAGAAACAGTGCATCCAGTGTCCATCATCATCTCATTATTTGTCTAACGTGAAAACATGTTACAAGCATAGAGTAAACGTCTATCACGTTTCCATCTTCATCTTTTATGTTAATATCCAATCTGCTTATGGATTCTCTTTGTAATTGCTTGCAATGACCATTAACACTGAATGAAATAAAGTCACCGTGAAAAACATTTGTAACCTGTATTGACTCAAGTAATGGCAAATAATTGCCATGGAGTAAATATTGTTGTTATTGATCTGATCATTGTAAATATATAGATTTCGGGGTTTTAAAAACCCTCAAATTATAGAGTTCTCCTGCTATCGAATCCTAACAATTTGGAGTTGTTGTTTGTGATATATGATAAAATAAGAAATGTGTTGAAACACGCTGATCCATTTTGAGATTTGTCTTTCCTTCTCTTTCTTTTAACATTCTGTATTATCTCACCGTTTTCTGTCTTTCCTTTTCACACACGAATACAAGACTTCATACAAGATCACGTGAAGTTTTTAGATATAAGGAGGTACATAACTGTTCTAGAGCGGACAGATTGTTAGATAAGAGGACATAAGCAACTAAGTCAGCACGCTGACCTGTCGTGACACTGCTACTGTATATTCTGATTACCTGCACGGTTATAATCTTACCATCTTGTCACGAGCATGCGTAATACTTTGAGCTTTTACGGCTGTGGTCTTTAGACTCAGCTAATCGCAATAATCGGTCGAAGCGTTTGAAGAAATCAGAGCCGCTCAGACAAGAAACCAGCCAAAATAAATAGCAACAACTACAGAGTCTGCTGTTCGCTACCTCATTTTCAGGAATCATTACTGGGAGTAAAACTACAAATATTTTTGTTTTTAATATGACACACACACACACACACACACACACACACACACACACACACTCTCTTCTCTGTCTCTCTCTCTCTGTCTCTGTCTCTCTGTCTGTCTGTCTCTCTCATCTTCTTTCTCTCACTCATCTTCTTTATCTCTCTCTCTCTCTCTCTCATCTACTTCCTAAATCTATTATTTCCCATTAATGCTGCACGTGTGTTTTTCAAGACACCGGCGTACGATTCGAAACAGGTTTTTGCCTCTAATTTGGCTCTAATCAATGTTTTGTAAAAATGATGCAGCGTACGAAAGACCCTAACGTAACAGCTATTTTTCTTGCCTGTTTTTTGTTTTGTTTTTTTAGGGGAGGGGGTCTGAGTGGCCCAAATTTGTTTCAAACTATTTCATCAATTGTTGCGATCAGCTGAGATGTATGGCAAATGCAAAAGAAACACGAGGAGATCCAAATACCAGTTACGTAGAATGGTTAGGTTTCCTTATCTCACCTAGCTGCAATCAGTACGGTCGTCTTTGGGCTTTAAATTCTGTATTAATCAAACCTTTTCAGGTAAATGATGGTGTGTACCAAAGACAATAGATTATCGGCTAATCAGTTATCTTTGTTTGGGTGTTGTATGACGTGTAATTTCTTCAAACACCTCAACCAATCACACAAATTGCTATGAGTTTCGGTCACACATTCGTCAATTTGATACTTGAATAAGAGAATATTTATGGTAAATGATGAACTGTGGAAACAAATATTGAAAATAAATGTTTGAGACAGTACCATCCATTTTGTACAAAAAAATTACCAAATATTTTTTTTTTTATAAAAATTCCTATATTAGTACAAAACATAAAAAGAATGTCAGGCACACCAAAACGTGATGTCGTGCACACCTTTTGAAAACGTGATGTCGGGCACACCGAAAACCCAATCTCGGATGTAACGATGGCATTTCATTCATGTTTCGTCAGGAATCAGTTCGCATGGCGGTGTTAATTCATACAAGTTATATTTGCACTAAATTATTTAAATAATTAGAATTTAAATAACAAATACCCTTTTGACTTACTTTATTGTTTAAATTGATAGATATATTCCTACTGTGGTCAAATGTGTACATACTGTTATTGGATTTTTGTTTGTTTCAGACACAGTATAGAAGAGAAAATCCAGTTTGAGTTTGTGCAGACGCCGGCGGTCTTGGGTCGTTATAAACAAGTCGCATACAAAGCCAGAAAAAAAATATGCCAAACTAAAACTCCAAAGACTGTAAAACAGAACTCTATCACTCACAAAAAGAAAACACTGAAAAAGAAAACAATCCATGATGACAAGACATTCGCCATTTCGTTCCCCTTTCCGGAAAAAAATAAAGTTTGTATCACCCTCACCCCGGAAATGCAATTTATACAACCTCAACAGAATACAATTGGAAATAGAAATACATTCCCACCAAAATGCAACAATTCTATGAACATTAGAAAATCATTAAAGGCGGCAAAGCCATTATTTGAACCAAACAAAGAAGAAAAAAAACACATGATGGCAATAAAGTTGCGGACGAGGATGAATTATTTATGGCGTTCCTATTACTTGATGGAGTAGACGAAATGCAAGATTTTTATAAACACTTTTTCCAAAATATTTCGGACATGTTGCCCAACTTTATTGAAGAGTTGTCGAACGCTGGAATAGAACCTGACATCTTGAAGGAATTTTGTCAACAGGTGATTTATAAAAGGTTTCCTTTGCAGAACATCGCGTTTCTCTTTTGGATTGAAGTTGGTCAATGGCACAAGCAATCTATAATGTCAACAATGCGCTACATGAACAATACCAAACAATTTTGGAAATTAGTCCGGAGATACTTTGGTGGCAGATTTATCGGCTTTATGGGTGGTTTTAAAAACACATCGCAGATTGTATCGGGTGAAACTGAGCGGTGATTGTCTAGACCAGACAACTCTGACATAAATTTTGCCGTGCCATCCCTTGATATTCTGAGGACATACCAGCCGTATACCAAAGACGGAAATCCAAGAGACCCGGGTACATTTAATGACGTAATTGAAGATGCATCTAAAACATTAAAGGACGCATCGGCATGCCTATCTTTTGATGGAAAAGAGTTAAAACAAGGGTTAACAGAGCGACACGGAGGTGTAGATTTACTTTACGAAAGTTTAAAAACAAGGATCACACGACATGAATGTAACACTTACAAAGCTAAATCAGTTCTGCATCATCTTTCGTCAGTTTCACCGGAAGAGGACATCGCATTAATTCATTAATTGCTAGCAGTGTCCCCGATTACGTAAGAGAATCACTGCTGCTTTTGCTACAGATTTTGTCACTAGCAGCACAGAACATCAGGGTTATCAGGAAAAAGAAAGAATATGCAAGGACAAATTTAGTGAACGAGGTGGAACCGAATTTCACCAAGGCAAATTTGCATATATTGTTAGTGCCATAAAGGCTTATCTTTATGATGTAGATAGTTACCAAAAACAGTATCTCGAAGTTCTTGTTCAGCTGGCCTACATCAATAATGCCAAATCAGTGATTTGTCAAGGTTCATAAGTGAATTTAGCGGAACAGACTAATTACCACTCACTTGATGATGAAAGTCAAGACATGGAGACTGAGGAAGACACAAGAAAAATTAAGCAAAGGTCTGAACGATGGTTTGACTTACGTAAGAAAGCGATTATCACAGGTAGTACTTTCTACCAAGCGTTAGGTTTAGACGGTCTGAAAAATAAAACAGAGATTATTTCGATGCTTCAATGTGTGGACTAAAAAAAAAGAAGTATCCGAAGATGCGCATCGTAATATAAATTACGATACAACAAATGAAATCAATGCGACAGCTACCTTGGTAGGAAAGGTTTTACCCGCTATTGCTCCATCGTTAGTTTATCTATACGCATAGATTTAACACAAAACGGCCACCATGCAACTGTGTCACCAGATGGTAGTCTTTATGTTCACAAAGATTCTGCTGTAGGCGAAGTTCCAGTATCGGCGGTAGAATTCAAATGTCAAGTATATCAGTTACAGACTGAGATACTTCAACGATACTATCTTCAATGTCCGGCTACAGTGGCTGCCTTGGCAATCGATACAATGTATTATGTCTGCTGGAGACCAGATATCACAAGCGTATTTCAAATAGAAAATAATGACACTGCTTTTCAAACCGCATTAAATATGACAAAGGTAATCTATGCTCAGGAAAATTCAAAACGTCCAACCAAATTGAATGAAAAGGATCAAGTTTATGAAAGAAATGATACATGAAGGATGTAACAAAGCCCACTTTGTTGGTGAATTTCCGTCAGCAGTATCCTCGTCGAAGACACCTGATCGTGTTCAGTTAATAATGGTAGCAGATACAACATGCCTATTTGAGAAGATAGTGTATCTACTGAACGAAGAATATCAGCTACAACGTCAGAAAGCAACCTAAGACGTAGTTTTTCTTGCATGTGATCAGGATAGAATCTGGTCAAAGAATCCATTTCGATGGGCTCCAGTAAATTGGTTCCCAAAGGGTTATAGTTCAACCATTGAAATAATGAAAAATATATTAAAAAGCGTGCAAACTGAATGCCACAAACATGGTTTATATGTTCCAGCAATATCCTTTGATGGACAATGGCATAATATTGCCATGAGATCCGAAACCAACAAGCCATTGACCTTGTATAACTTCAAAAGGATGTGTGGAAAGAAAGTAAAAAGAAACAAAGCCAGAAATAGTGAAGCTTTTTGAAGGGCTGAACAAAGAATACACATGGGAAAAATGGTTCAAATATTGTCTGTACAAATGGAAACAAGCCGCTTCCAATAACACCAGCTAGAGCTTGGAAAAGACATGCAAGTAAATCTAAAACCACTTAAGCATTGGCTGATGTTACAGAAGGCCAAGAAACAAATGACACCGTAGACCAAGAAACAAACGATCTTAATGTCGTTCCACAAAGTGTAGCAGAAGCACTTTTAGATACCATGACAGATACCAATAGCCCAGAAATTGCTATTCCATGTGACGATAGTTAAATATGCAGTAATATAGATGAATTAATGTGGCTAGAAATACTAACTAACAGTGAAAATGACGTTGAACATAGCATTTTTACCAACAAATTCTGATATTGATATATCTGTTGTAACCGATACAGAACTTCAGTCAGCTAATGACCACTTATTGACAAACCTTGATAATCATAAAGATGACCTTGGAAATAAGTTCATTCTTAGTCAAGAAGCCGCAACGGTGTTATTAGCATTTTTGACACACAAACAAATAAGAAAGGAAACTGGAATGAAAACACGGTATCCGAAGTACAGAAGATTTTTAAAAGCTATGACATATTAAAGAACCTATTAAACACCGATTTGAAAGTGATTGTCCGTTATTTAAAGAGCAAAATGCCAAATGCAAAACTACGAGAGTCCGATACAAAGGCAAAGAATATTCAGTTACTTTGTGAATTATTAGGTTTAAAGGAACATCAAGAGAAAGCAAAATTAACCAAGACTAAAGAGACAGTTAAACGTTTATCCGATTTATCAAGGGAAGTAGTTATGTCAAAAGTTCCTAAATATGTCCTAAATGTGTCATATACAGAATACTTATAGCCTGACAGACTAAGTGAGTGGCAACTTACTGCAACAATATAGAATGATATTAAACTTTCTGATACAAACAACCTGGACTTTTGGTTTTCAATACAGGAATATAGTGAAGCTCGACAACAGCTTGAGGTCACACTTATTTACTAGATTAAGAAGACACAGTTGCAAAGGACATCTTGATGAAGTAGACAATAGCGCTTGGAAAAAGGTTGCACAAGAAAGAAATACATTTCTTTCTGTAGTTATAATTGAAGAAGTGGTTGATCCAATGTGGGTGTCTATGGCACATAAGCATTTTAGCAAGTCAGTTGAGGATGGCATGCGTACGAATTTTGATGTCAAATCTGCAGACCGATGTAGGGATATTCCAGAATGGTGGATATCAGAAGATTAAACTGGAATACCTGCTCTCTAAAGAACAATGATGCGATTGCCGCTACTAAAACGTCTACTCAAAGGAATAGACTTCGGTAAATTCCCACCACCAACAATGTACGTAAAGGGATTTCAAATACAATAATGGGAGGCTATAATTTCCAACATCGACGCTAAGGCTTAGCTGTATTCCATTTGCCGGAGAGGTTTAGTGCGTTTAGTTGCATGATGGGACAGACATTCTTTTCTGAACTAACCCTTCAAGACAGCAGAGGGCATCAAGTTGTAGCTTGTGAAGACTTTTCGTACTTTCTAGGAAAAGCTGTAGAACAGATGCAAACAAGACTAGATTTAAAAAGGTAAAATTAATTTTTTTATTCATAAACTAGTTATTAGCATATTGAAAAATCATTTTTATTTCAAAATTACTATTACATTCCAAAGAAATCTACGTAAATATTTATAATTTTAGCTGTACTGCCCAGAGGCCGTACGAGCTGGTTGGTGTGCCTCTATGTTTTGTAAAACAAAGCTGCAATTTTTACAATGTATAATATCAGGTCCTCTTCCAACAGAACATCTGCAAAGACAGTGTACGATTTGGTTGAAAACAAAATGTGTTTCCCTGAGAAACGCCTTGATGACACGTTGACGTCAATGAATACATCAGTTATAACCAGAATTGTTCCAAAGTACGTATTTAAAACTACCTTTACAGTTAATTTACTTCCAACAAACGCATTTATAGACCCTTGTGAATGCATGATGAGATATGTCATCATTTATCTTATTTGCCTCTAATCTCAATGCCCGGATTTGATTTTACATGTGTATAACTAGACTTAAACTCCCGCTCATTACATGTGTATAACTAGACTTAAACTCCCGCTCATTACATGTGCATACCTTTTATTCAGTTTAAGACATTTTACCGAATGATGCACGTGTGTATTTACATTCCAGAAATCATCATTTCGATACGAATGAAAGTAAACAAATAAAAGCAAATACGAAGGAGGACAGAAACTCTGGTTTAAGGGAACATTAGGTGTGCGATGGGAATGAGCCCAAATTAACAAGTCGAAGATGCTACCAAAGGACAGAATGGGACTATCTGACGATATGTTTAAATAAAAGAGAAGACATTTCAGATGCATGGCTTGTTTTGATACAATATTAAAGTGACAGTACAAGCAGTAGATTTGTTCGTTAGTTTTATATTGCAGTCACTGGTGACGATCTTTAAAATAATTATGGGTGTTATTCCAAATTCAGGTAAAACTAGTACACCCATGGTCGATGTAGCAAGTATTTTGTTTGAGTCGTTTGAAGCCGAAAATAATATAATCTGTCGATTTTTTATTTTTTATTATTACAAACACGAAACTAACATGTAATAATTAAAAATGTATATGTAATTATGCCAATAATACTGTTTTAAAATACATTTAAAGACAACTCTGATTCTTGCCGAGCCATCAAAATTAGAAAAACAAACTACGAAATATATTTCCCGTTGCATGAGAAACATTACGATGGAAAATCATTCTAGATCAATATTTTGTATCTTAGCTTGATCATTTACTTTAATACTTATCGGAAAGAAAATGGTGTACGCAAACATCTTAAACTCTTTGTTTTTGCCGATATAAAATGCCATGGATTATGATATTAAGGTAGCAAGAAAAACCAATATAAAAATATAAATATTCAACAATTTAAAGACAAATCTCTTTTATTCTTGAATAGTCAACATTTGAAAGCGAAACTAATTATCTTTAAATAAGATAAAATATTACATTTCAAAATCATTTAATTATCAAAATTATTTTAATAAGGAAAAAAACAAAAAAAAAAAACAACAAAAAAACAACAAAAAACAACAAACACTATTCCATTTATTATGTACTGTGTTATAACTTGACAAAAGAAATTCATAGTACAACACAACACTTTGTGGGATACATTAAAACCAAACCTTGCATGCAATACATTACTAGAGAGAGATTGAATATTGTGCAATAGTTGGCAGATAAAGCTACACAGTTCGTGTTTTTAAGTCAAATGCTTAATCATTAGTTGCTTAACATTATGTAACAGTAAAAGATGCACACTCATTAGTTTTTTTTCTTCGTGGGTTTGCATACGAGTTTTTAAAGTCTGCTTGCTCTTTAACATTGTCTTGCAAATTACACACTCAAACTTGTTGTCATCATGGATTTGTTTGTGTCTATTCAGTTTGGATCTGAATCTAAATGTTTTCATAAAAACCTGGCAACTGTAGTTTTATTTCCAGTGTGGATGCCTTTATGATCATCTGGCTGTCTGGTTTCTTCAAATTCCATATCACAAACGTTGCATTCGTACTTACACTCGTTATTTTCACGTCACTGATGCCGTTGTAAGTCTTTCAAGGAGAAGAATGTTTTCTGACATCTAGAGCATTTATGTAGACGTTCTTTTGAATGACTTCGTAGACGTCTTTCATGGTTTCTTTTGCTGAAAAAAAAGATAGCTTTGTTTATGGCTTAATTCGTGTTGCCTCTGCGACGATTTGGATTTGAACTCATAGGCGCACACACTGCAGATAAATTTGTTGTCCATCCTGATGCAATGAAACGAAAGTACCTAAGAACGCTTAGTAACAGTGCAACAATGATAATCATAACATAATTGCAACACGGAACACAGTAGTTCAGTAGTTCAAATCAATGAAATGATTGAATGTTTTACTACAAAAGGATAAAAAAAAATATGTGTGACCGACATCCCTATTTCATCTGTGTGTGTCCGACAATATTGTTGAGTTTTCTTTCTAACAATAAACATCAAACGTCTTAATTATTTTATGAATGGGACATCATTTATTTTATTTTGTAACTTAATATTAAAAAGAAAATACAATTTGTATTACAAACAATGTTTAATTACAATATTTTTTTTATCTAAATTCCACTGAAATAAACAAACGTGTGCACGACACCCATAGCATTTTCAACGGTCGGTTGAGGTGTTTGAAGTTATCAGCAGCGCTTGGAACAAGTATTTAACAGCGATAATACTCTGAGAACCTGCTGACTTTGGTACACTAGGTATTTTTGTATGAAAACTCTTCAAAATACGCATACATTAAATAAACTTACCTCGAATCGACAGTTCAGTCAAATATGGCGACTCAAATTTTCCGCAATGCATCACTTCCGGTGATATAGGTCGTTGGCCTTGTGAGTGTACTACCCCAAACAATTCGAGTTCATCTCTGAATAAAAAAAACAACATGGCGGATCAACGCTCGGCATGTTCCGGAATCTTTGTTCTTGTCTACTCTCGCTTAAAAAGTGATTTGAGTTCTCAACCCTAACACGATGTTCTTGTATGTTCGCAAACAAGGTTCTTGACGTTCGGGGTAGAAGAACCACAAGATCATTGTTTTTGTGACTCACTCAAGGACAGCCAGAAGGTCTGTCGGCCCACTGATCTGGCCGCACATTGTGTTCATCACAAAGCACTCATTCGCGATTTCAATTCTTGAATCATATACAATGAATGCAGGCGATAACACAGACGGTAGGTCCATCATTCAAAGGTGTCGGAACTTTGCAAGCTCGTTAAATACCCAGTGACGCTGAAAATGAGCCAAGAATAAAGCAAAGGAATGGAAAATTACACAATTCAGCAGATTAACTTGAGACTGGGAACACTGCTCCCTATTCAAACTCCCTCCCCTCTTCCTCCCAGGAAGCAGCCAGCCTAAAATATTGTTATTGTATTTCTTACAAACATAGTAACATGTGACTTAAAGAAAAGTCAAACTAATGCAAAATCTATATACACAACTTACCTTTGCGCTCACCCAGGGTATAGAGCTGTTACAAATTATGCACATCACTTTCGGATTGTACGTTATGTACATTTGAGACCTTTGAGTATGGGAGGCATTTCAAAAGATAGTTTGGTTTGGTTTTGTGGGTTTTTCAGCACATGATAGGCTTAACGTGCGTTGCTAGTACATTTGGTGGAGGAAGAACCTGGGAAACCCCAGGAAGAACCACAGACCCACGAGAAGCTACTGACAAGCTTTCTCACATACCCACGTTGCCCGAGCAGAGACTCTAAACCCACGCGGACAGAGGTGAAATGTGAGTGATCTGCAAAGGCCATCGCCTTAGACCACTCGGCCACCCTGGTCTCCTTGAAAAGGTAGATGGGAACCCAAATGGAATCAGGTCACAATTAATACTTCCGGTTCAGTACCCACTAATATAGTCCCAGTCTATTTTTCGAACATTTTTTCCTCTTTTATTTTGATGGTGATGTATTATGGTGTGGTTGTCTATGTGCATTTTGGAGACAGTGCACAGTGAGTAATGAGACATTGGTGCTGATCCGGAAGTGAAATCTGTGACCCATTGCACGTTGCTTTGTTTACAATCCAGCCTCTCAGAAGAATGCTGGTTAACCTATGACAAGAACTTCAGCGTGAGTTCATCTTTGAAGATACTTTACATCAACATATGATTTATTACGATTTGGACACAGTTCAGTACTGAGAAACAAATGTAGAGACTATATAGGAAAATTAATTGTGGTCTCAGACCTGTCAATGGGAAGGTTATGTATTCCTACACCTTATACAAGTTGTAATGGTGGATATTTTGAAATTCTGTCAGAGAAAATCTTGTTCAATTCTGTGCCCGTACCTAACAGTATCGGCATACTCTGGGCAGAAAATGTAACATCAAATAGGTTATATGGGCTATTGTCATATAGCGACCCTGAGAATAACATTTGGAAAAAGAAACATGTCCACAGACCAGTATTAATGATAAAGGTGAGAAGTCTGAACATTCCAAAAGAGTTAGATGCATCCCACTTATGTAACAATATCTTGTGTGTGAATGCGGACCACCTCAGCCTGGAATCCCATCGTATACACAACAATAGGCAGTACTGCAAAGGATATGGGAATAGTTTTGGACATGGTTAAAATCCAAACTGTATGCTACAGTTGAAATTGTGATATGGAAAAATTACAGGTGTAATGATATGCCCTGCACATCCGCCCACACACATCCATATAGAAATGTTTTTTAGCATGACATGGCTAGCTAGCTGGTTGCATGGATTAAATGGGAAGAGTCTATTGATTGATTGATTAAAGGAATGATTGATGGATTTATGGATTTATGCATTGATGATTGTTTATTTTAAGTAAGGAGGATGAAAGAAAGAAAGAAACCCTGATCTTTATTTTATTTTACTATGCTGGTATGACAGCTTTATCTTACATAATACATTCACTCATTTATTCATTCATTCAATGCTTCATTCATTCATTCATTCGTTCATTCATTCATTCAGTCAGTCAGTTCATGTTATTTTAGAATATGTAAACATGTTTTTTGTTTTTGTTTTTATTTCTTTATTTATATCTTCACATTCTGAGAAAACTGTTTCGACCTCTACGTAGGTCTCATCAGGTTGTAGTAGGTAACACAAGTGCACATAACATGCGTTGTGATACCTACGGATTTCCCCACGACAGTTTTCCTTTCTGTATTAAGTGTTTTTCATGGTGTCTTTGGGCGCTGTAATTTTGTACATGGACTAAGATCATCTTTACTGTCTGCAGTGTCCTTGGCTATTGCTAAACCTGTGCATAGGAGTGATCGCCCTTGGAATGACTGTCCATTTGGCCTTTGCAGTAATCAGACTTCCTGTTGCCGGGCTGAGTTTTGTACCTCAGGCGAGCCTGTATCATATTTCCCTGTCTTGCCAGTATAGGTTTCCTGGTTTCCGGATGCTGGTAAGTGCAGTTTGTATCCATTTGATCCAGTGATCTCAGAGTCCTTGGTGAAAGTATACCTCCCAAGTGTTTTACTTTTGTTTTCAGTAAAGATCCAAGTTTGTTATTGAGCCTGTGTGTTGTTGAATCCACTCTTACCTCAAAGTTTCTTAAATTGTAAACAATTTTAAGTAAGGAAAAACTAATCGATCTGTTCACAGCTTCAAATTTCTGCGTGTTTGAATTAAATCGCAGTATTGTGCAACATCACAGGAAGGTTTCATTTTCAACACTTCCAGGATAATGTTCATATCACTTTCTGTCATGTTTAGATGATTTACTTGATGAGGGCCCAGAAATGCAGATCGTATCCACCAACTGTTAGTACTTCCTCCCCCCACAAACCTTAGAATAATGCCGACATTTGTTGCAGTCCCCAGAATAACACCGCAGAGTGGCATCCAGTACTTGGGGAAGTTGACATTAGATAAGTCTAACATCACCACCGGTGTCCTCCATCAATCGTTTGAAGATCAAACTGCAGCGGGCTTTAACATCTTGACTGAGAATTTTCTGTTTCAGCTTTTTTCCTTCTCTTGTGCTTATTCCCGGAACAAACTTTCACTAAAAGTTGCAGAATTGCACCGTTTGAAATGGGAACGACCCAAATGAGAGGGGTCCGACAATCGTTCTACTTTCCACATTGGATATAGAATACTGTAAGCATCCTGAAAACCAGCAGCAGCCGGAGCATCTCCATCTGTTGTTGCATGCCTAATGAGAATTTCTTGCAGCACAAACTTCTTACCTATTTCTCTTCCCATTGCATGCCCTGAATGTGGTGCGACTGGTGATAAATTTGCTGTGCAATCAATATGGCCTCCTGGACATTGCACATTCAAACCTTGGCCTTTGAACTATGCTCCAGTCCAACATAATTTGTTTTCTACTGTAGGTTATAAAATTTATTGTTTCTATGTAACAGTTTCACAGACAATTCCAACAGCTTGAGATGAACTTCGACCAGGTTTCTTTTCATGTCCAAAGCTAATGGCATTGTCTCTTGCATCAAATGCGACATTTATTTGCTCAGGATCCTGCACACCACGCATGACATTAACTTGTCTGACTAGTTTCAGCTTGTCTGCCATATCCATTTCATTTAGCTGCACAGTAGCTTGACCTACAATGTTGGAAGCCCTTTGCATAGATGGTCTGCTATGTGGTGGAATGTCAGTGGCTGCAAGTAGGTAACTAGCACTGGTGTTGCCCATCGGTGTATCCTGTAGTTCATATTTACAGCAGTAGGATTAGGCCCATGTTTAGTTGTTTTTATCTCCTTATACAAAGTATACTCTGTGACTTAAAACTGCAGTTTTTAAACATTATGATATGCTTCCAAGCAAGTTCCCATTTCTTTCATTCGCAATTTTGGAAATCAGGTCTCTGACATATGTTATCTTGATTTCCATGATGATGGATGATACAATTCCACATTTCAACATTTTTATTCATATAGATCATACGTGTCCCTTCATGCTGACTCACTTGTCTCTTTCAACGTCAGTCTTGCATTGGATGATGGCCGTAGAATTCTAGCAGACCCAGGTGTGCCATTACAGTCTGGTGCCACAATTGACTGGAGACCCCACCTGTCGGCTTCGTCACCGTCTTGAGAGAGAACTTGTCTGCGTCCATTCTTCTGGTCACTTGAGCAGATGCAGCACTGGAACTTGGTAGAGTATCATGAGTTAGAAAACTGACCCCTTTGTTATGTGGAATATTTTTTGGTTTAACAAAATGTTTTCTTCTTCTTGGTGTACCGTTTCATGGTTATAATAACAGCATGTAAAAGTACAAGAATTATCCTTTTTCACCCTTATATAACTAGGAAAAGGTTTGCTGCCCTGGTGTCATAGAACTCCACCAACTCTTCAATAATATTGCAAGTCTAATATCTAAGAGCTCCTCCCCTTCAGGGGTGAAAATGACATCACTACCTTAGTTACTACCCCTAACTAGCGTATTCAGATCCTACCAGATTTCAGGTGCTACTTATTATTGTCAGTCCCTGGTTTAATTACTTCACACCTGATAAGGAAAAGCATTGATGCTTGTGATAAAGGAATAGAGACATGTTGCAAAAGAACAAAATTTGTCAACTTTAGTTTTTAAATTTTCATGAAAATTTAATTTAAATTCAAAATATTTAAATAAAAACATGTATCATATTTCAAAATTGACTCTCTCGGGAGAGTTTAACAGCCAGGTTTAATTTCTAGTAATTTCCAGATTTATTTTCTCTGCACATTTACAATAGTTCTTATTATTTTGTCTCCCCTTTTATGAACATGTCTTATGACAAGATTTACGATTGCCGTTTTTGTTGAACTCACTAACGACTTCTTCTCTGTTCCATTTCTTGGTCTCCATTAATTTATTTATTTATTTATTTATTTTCGTGTTATAATCAGTTTGTATTATTCAAATTATATTACTGTCATCTTTCAAATTAATTTAAGATGAGTTCAAGTTTTAAAAAGTTTATATAAAAGCTGCCTTGAATAATTTGCAAATAGTCTTGGCTTCGCCTCTAACGTTAAAATCATTTTAACTGTTAAAAAAATTCAAAATAGACGGAGACGAAGCAAAGACTAGAAGGTAGTGAGAGAAACAAACAACTTTGTGAGAGAAAAATGAAGAAATATTTAAGGTTGAAAAATGACCAGAGATGGTAACTTCACAAAAGAAGAAAGGTCCATGCTGAGTTCAACTTGGAAAAGAACTTGGAAAACGTTTACAAAAATTAAAAAGTAAGCTAAGGCAGAGAAACAAAAGCAAGAATAAGAGGTGTAACCAGGTCAGAGTAAAACTAATTTCTTTAAAGAAGAAGCACAAACAAGTATCCAGAGCAAAATGGATTACTTATTAGGTGGTGTAATTATTGTACGAGTAATAGGTGTTCAATTAATGCATTCAGAGAGTCTATATGCAAAAACTGTGTCCGTTTTTAAAGTTGCTATACCCAATAAGCCACCTCAATAAAATAATAATAATAATAATAATAATAATAATAATAATAAAGCCATTCAATTAGTTAAAGAGCATAAAGAGCATGCAAATAAATTTCCATAAATGCTGTGATAGGGAGAGCAAGCGAGAGAGATCTAGTCAGAATTTCGCAGTAATATATGGTAAATGAAACCAACAACATAATTACCATTGTTTACCATGCAACATTAAATTCAGCTCTTATAACTAGCTACGTCATGTTTTTGAAGATGTTTAAGATGTCAATCGAATCACCAGAAAACATAAACTTTGAAGAAATCATGAAGTATATTATTCTGATTTCTTTCAGCCAGTTTACAAATGATTACTTGACAGCACAAGAGATACTACCACACAAGATAATCAAGTAAATAAATGAGTGCTTGTGGTTAAATATATTTCAATGCTAAAGTCTAAGCCAAAGAAAGCGTAGGGGAGCAATGTCGGTAAGTTTGGGAGGAAATTTAAACAAACTGTGAGAGAAGCGAAGAGGGGCAATGACAGAAAGCCTCAAAGATATTCTGCTGTAATTCACAAACCTTATGCGGCGAAAAGACAAAGTCTGTATATGTGGTACACATAAATGAGAGAAAAACACCAAGTACACAACTAATGTACCCAACATTGACTTTAGCTCCGCCGCCAACAGACAATTATATTAATTTCAGATTGATGAAACTGAACGAAATTAAAAATTATTTTGTCCAAGAGATTGAACATTACAGAGGTATCAGAGAAAAATAAAAAATAACAATACAAGTTTTTAAACTGGATAGAGGTTAGCATGGCGACTGCATCTGGTGGTATGGGTCTTGCATCCACTAGTTTAGGAATCATAGGAATAGCAACATGAATTATAATCCCTCTGGCCTTTAGTGGCTTTGCAAAAGCTTTCGAAGGAAAACTAGTATGCAGTTAAGTTCTAAAAGACGCCCAGATTGTAACTTCTGCCGTAAGTAAGTTGAATAGTATTGGTTATTTGATGAGTAATGCAATAAACGCTAAATAAATAAGTCAGGAGGAATTAATATAATATTTACCGAGTACAACAGATACCAGGAGATAAAGAATGCAATCAGAAAGAAAATAAATAACACGGTAATCCAAAATATTGAAGAGTTAAGAGAAAATCTTTCGAGGAGGAAAGAAAACAATAGAAAAAGAGATAATGGAGATTATGGATAAACTTACAGTCATTCGAAACACTTCTATAAGAAAGTAAGAGGATACAACGTAACTGTATGTATTAATCTGTATTTGCTGGTTGTTTGAATGTTAATTGTTTAAATTTAGGCTATATAAATTGAACATTATATTATCTTTGAAGGGCAACCTGAAAAAGAAAACTATTTAACAAATTCAATCGACAACAGAGATGTTAGATTATTAATTTCAGTGCAGAGAATAGATTTTGTGGTAGTTTATTACAATATTTCCATTGAACTGATAAACAACATAGTCTATTACATCAACAATAAGAATGAAACCAAAACTGTTTAAATTCCTGATGGATTCTATAGACTCGAAATGTGCATAAAAAAAAGTTAAAGGGGGAATAACTGTACTTAACCATTATGAAGAAGTATTGATATAGAACGCCTAAAACACAATTCTAAGTTCATGTAACTGCTAGCAATATCTGTACAGTTTACATATATATAATCAACTACAACTCTAAATTGCTAGGAATAGTCAGATATCTATACAGATATATAACGAATCAGATACAGTTTGTGGCTTTTTGAAAGATAATTTTTTTTTTACATCTTCCTCGACAAGATCAATAACAAACAAAAAAAATTAAATACTCCAACGAATATTATTCAGGTTAACTATAGTCCCCTCTCCCCGTAAAAATATTATTTTGTGCTGAGTTTGTTTCATACAATGTTAATAGTCATTGCACAAAGATGTACCATAAAGATGCTGAATTTTAGCATGAAAGATGAGGATGCGAAACTAGATTTTCATTATATGATTGTAAAGTATGTATTTGCACCTTAAGAAAATAATACTGTGGGAGAAATATCTTTAAGAGGTTCTAGTGATTTTAGTTTCAAGTCACGCGGGAAAACATATGCAAAGGTAAAGCCTGGATATCCTGAACTAGATTAGCAAAAGCAACTGATGAAGCCACTAGACCGTTTGTGCAAAGACACTGGTGACGACTAATATGTAAGACTTTGGAGGATAATAATTTAAAAGATATAAAAACATGAATAGAACAAGTAGATAATAAATTAATATATGTGGAACGGACTATAGCTGAAAGAGGTGCTAAAATTTAAGAGTTTCAAAAACAGGTTGATGATAACAAGAAAAAGATCATAAATGCGCAAGTCACGTTTAGACAGATATTTAATACCCTGTCTAATGCTATAAAGCCTTGCAAAGTTTACGGAAGTATGCAAGAGAAAGGACAGGTGAAACAGAACATAACAGGTCAATGAACAGATGATAAACTCAGAGATAGATGCATTAGAGAGTAACATGGAACATTTTTAAAGAAAGAATTAATTCATAAAATACAACAAAACGATGAAACGATTAAGAACTTAATGATTTGATAAACAAACTGGAAGAGATGATAATAACTAACAGTAACACTATGTCAAAATTGTAAACAACCAAAAAAAGGAATGACGACAAAAAGAAAACAAATATGAGTGAAAGTATGATTAGATCTATGAGGACAACCTAGGACTTATCTATCACTGATTTAATCGACAAAATAAAACTGACAAAGGATCAATATTTATCAACTCTAAAGAATGAACCTACTGCTGGAATAATAATAATAAAAATAATAAAAATAAAAATAAAAATAAAAAACAATTTTAAAAATATTGAACAAACATATACCACAAAATACGTTGATCGAGAGCTAATAAATAATATTGGTGTGGTACAAGGAAGTACTGACCAACTAGATAAGAACAATTAACGATTTAAAAAAGATTTTAATGATATTTAACAAAATTTTAGAATCGAAACTGATGTATTCAATACGCTAGTGGATTGAAAAACTCTTGCATTAAGCGAAAAAAATGATACAGTCAAATCAGAAATAGAAGGAAGCATAGAGACTTTTCAAACTGAATTAAACACAGAAATGGGTATAAAGAGTATAACATATGTTACTAAAATTGATGCAAATAAAAACTGGATGGGTAAAACAGACTAAAAACTAATAACAGTTCCTGGATGTATAGTACTGTATGATTTTCGCCTTGATCGAAATAAACGTAGAAAACCTTTTATAGAGTATGCAGCTACGGTTCATTTGATATATTTGATGCTCAAATTACACCCCAGATATTAGCCACTAATTATGGATGTTACTATGCCCCATAACATTGTGTTCAATACATGTTACAAATATTAATAATCTTTCAGCAATAAGTCATTCAAATAAATAAATCGGGAGTTTATACAATTTAACACAGAGTTTGAAATAGCTTAAACTCTAAAAATGATAACGATTACAAAATTGAAATTTACACTGGATTGTTTGCGAAAAATCACAGTTTTTCATTTTCATTGGGATTGATTGGTGGACAGAAGACAGTCATTCAGGTTTACAAGAATTATATGCATACGGTTCAGAAGAGGACACCTTTAACTGTAAATTTATCTTTTGAAACGCTTTTACGAATTGTTGGACAAAGTAGCAGCATGAAGCTGTGGTACCATTAAATAGCGTAAGCAATAAACAGTAATAATCAGCAATAGCTAAGGGTTAAGCATACACATAAAGTAAGTATCTGTTTCAATTATTTGATCCAAATGGTGCAAATGATGTAAGAATAAGAAACGATAAAGTCACACAAAAATTACACACAAATAAAAAACAAAATTTTTTTAAAGTAAGAAAATCAGAGTTAAAGTAACTCAACTACCCGAAAAAAAGATTGAGCGAAGAAGGTATGGTTACTCGTTTGTTGTAACAATTTGGACGATGCATTTGTTTCTATTCTTTTACTCATTCTGATGCCGTTTTAGAGAAACCGAAACAATTAATTAATGTACCAGGCTTCTAATTTGCAGATATCTTATGAGTATGTATATATTTCCATTGTAATGAGTGCCAGTCTTTATGTCGGTTAGATATATCTTAAAAATTTAGCTAACTAAAATAGCAACAGAACACAAGAATGGCAACGTACGGAAAGTATATGACTCATCACAAACAAGAAAAATACCACTGGTCGTAAAGTTTCTCAGTCCAACACATCATTATATTGCGCACACTTCAACCTGAACAAAATGCTTCAAGTGGTAATACCTGGGTTGGGACCTTATGTCACGATTGTACCTGTTGGTTATTTCATATCGTTCAATGTAAAGATTAAAGGAGATGAAAACAATTTAGTTCCAAACAATTTGGGAAGAATGCTTATTACAGACATAACAATTTCTTAGGGTATTAATTGTATTTTCAAGTTGAATGACTACGACATTTTCGTGACGTTCAGAGGTTTGTGGTTACCAGCATCTGCGAGAACAAACAAAACAGAACAGGTATCACTAATGAAATATTGAGAATGTTAGGATCGGTCAATGAACAAACAGTTTATCAGTCCAACACATCATTATACTGCGCACACTTCAACCTGAACAAAATGCTTCAAGTGGTAATACCTGGGTTGGGACCTTATGTCACGATTGTACCTGTTGGTTATTTCATATCGTTCAATGTAAAGATTAAAGGAGATGCAAACAATTTAGTAATTTAGTAATTAATGCAATTTAGTAATTTAGTAATTAATTTAGTAATTTAGTAATTAATGCAAACATTCTTATGATTTAGTAATTTAGTAATTAATGCAAACATTCTTATAAGTTTAATAAGCATAAACAAACTGTCAATGTTAGGAGCGGTCAATGAACAAACAAACCACTAGTACAGACGCTGTTCAGTTTCTAGGTATGGAAAGAAATTTAGAAAACTCTTTGATTTCCAGATCCTGACAGGTCATTATCCGTTGTATTCTTTTTTGTTCTTCTTCAGGATTTGAGATATACCATACCACTGGACAAATGACCCGAGTGGCATCCAAAAGGAAATAAGAGTGAATGGACAGAAGCTGGGCACAGTAACAAGCTTCAAATACCTAGGTGCTATCGCCTCTGATGAAGGTTCAAAACCTAAGGTTCTTTCCAGGATTGCGCAGACAACAGCTGCTCTGGCTAGGCTGAAGCCTATTTGGAAAGACAGCAACATCACGCTTGGGTCCAAGATCAAGCTTATGCGCTCCCTCGTCATGTCCATATTCCTATATGCATGTGAGACATGGACCCAAACCTCAGAATTAGAGAGAAGAATCCATGCCTTAGAGATAAGATGTTATCGAAGGATCCTGAAAATCACTTACTTAGTCCACGTCTCTAATGCGGAGGTGCGCACTAAAATCCAAGGTGCAAATTGGACCTTACGAAGATCTGCTCACCACTGTAAAGAAGCGCAAACTAAGATGGTATGGTCACGTCTCACGCTCAACTGGCCTGTCAAAGACAATCCTACAGGGCGCAGTGAGAGGAAAGAGAAAACGAGGAGGACAAAAGAAGAGATGGGAAGACAATATCAAAGAGTGGACAGGCATGGACTTTGCAAAGTCTCAAAGAGCAGTGGAGAACAGAGCAATATGGAGAGAGATTGTCGCAAAGTCGTCAGTGGCGCCCATACGACCAGCAAGGTTACGAGAGAAATGAAATATATATATATATATATATATATATATATATATATATATATATATATATATATATATATATATATATACCTCGTAGTAGGCGAAAGACTACTAGCTGTATGTGAATGCGTTTTATTGGACGAGTCTTTTAATATTTACATCTAGATATATGTACTGTTCTGCATCAAGCGGTAACTTCAGTGTTTTCTCAATAAACGATATTTCATAATAGAGCTTCTTGTACTAATTATTACTTCGTCATAGTTTCCCTTTAATGTCTACACTGTTTCCAAAACCTTCTTTAAAGAAATTATTTAAAGCAGGATACAGATACCTTTATCTGTTGACTTAGAAAATGACTGATTATCAGAGAGTATGATAATTTTTAAATGCGCCGAATTCGTCTACACGGTATTGAATGCTGCTCTCTTTCAGTGGCTGTTCATGCCATAAACGAAGTGAGTTTTATGAAAAAGGTTGCTTTCTTCATCACTTTTTTCGTGAATCTATCGTCAAGCATCAGCCGAGGAGTGACATTTTTACTTTGGAGTCAGCCGCACCGCTTGTTAACAATGGACATTCAGGAAGGTGTTTAGCTTCGATCTAATTTTTTTAGCCCCGATGTTTCAAAAGAAGCATTAACTTCTGAATGAAAATGTTTTTGTTATTTGTGGAAAAACGAATTTTGGATTTGTAATATGAAGTGAAAAATGCAATGTGGTCAAGTTGTGATACTTTTGCGTAAAACTGGTTTCTAGCGGTATATAAAACAATCCATATAAAAATTGTATTCTCCCAATTAATCTTGCAACTCAGCGCATATAATACAAGTCTATCGCAGCAACACAAAGCTATGGCATGTTTACGAAAGCTGTATTACACCACAGGCTTTTTTTTTAAATGCATCTTTTTTTGTAATACAAATGTGTTCATTACATGCAAACATCAGAGAGAGAGAGAGAGATTATGCACCATAACTTTCGATCGACGTTACCTGTAGCTTTTATCGCTAACTTGGAAACAGGCATTGATAATTAGAGAGTATGCATTTTTGAAATGTACTACGTTCATCTTCATTTTGGAATTTGTCTACTAACAAAATTTATAAATAAAATTTGGATTCCACTCTTTATTTAAATAAGTAAATCGGTAAATTGCTGCTTAGCAATTCATTTTGTATTAAGACGAATTTATATAATTCATTTGGTTATGAACCTGCTATTAGTGTGCTTTTCTTATTTTCTTATTATCTGTTGTTCCATCTGGTCATAATTAACCATGTACAAACTTAATGCTTCAGAAATTTAATAGACTGAAAGTCTAATGAGTGAGCATTACTGTGATAATCAAGGTGAACCTGACAATATTCACGACGACCTTATAATTAATATGAGTGGTTCAAAATAAACAGGAAATAATTCGGATTTACAACATCTGAAGCCAAAACCTTTCCATCTCCACGTCGGAGTAGTTAACAAAGTTCAACCAGGAATACCAATTTAAAACCGTGAAAAAAAAGAAGCCACGTATTTACAGCAATCAATGCAATTAGAGATAGATTTTATAGCCTTGGCAAACACGTGGCTTAGCAATTTCGGGTGATGGGCATTATTGATAGATATGATATGTTCATCTTGTGTGTAATACAGTATAAGTTAAACAAGGGGGAGAAAGAAGTATGAACAAGAAGAAATTCCACTTAAAGCTAAAACCATACTGAAGTACAAAACTGGATGCTATTTTTATTGTACAGTAAATGCAATCGTATCTACCTCAGTGCTGTTTGGGCGATTATGGGCATAATTTCAATAATTTCACATTGTTGCCTGAGCCCAGTATAAATACGCATTTAAATCCATGTTCTTTGGCGACAACATGTTTTATTTGTATTCACGTCAGCTTCTTAAAAAGGATAATTGGGTCAGAATGTAACAAATTAGTAGCTAAACTGATAAACAATATTCGCTTGACATGCGGGGACAGTTTGCAGTATTTATCATGTGGATTGAAAGAATGTACTGTTCCAAATGAATTGTAGCAGCACTGAGGGTCAACAGACCGCGTCGGCGACGGCCAACGACCCTCGACAAAAAAAAAAAAAACAACAAAAAAAAACAAGACCGTACAGCTCCGATCCGCCATGATCAGGACCTTAACAGCGGTCAATCACCCTTTCGATACGGTTCACTGCGTGCAAAAAGGCCTCTACGGGTGATAATTTTGCTTAGATTTATCTGAGATCACTTAAACGTATGCAATAATCTTATACCTGTGATCACCTAATAACTTTGTTGCTAACATCACTTAAACGGACTTAATGATCCAAAATCGACAGTTATTTAATATTTTTATTTATTGTGATGATTTAATCATTTTCATTATATATGCCACGTGGAATCGAGTTGACCCCCCCCCCCCCCCCATTTCGCTGATATCAAAGCAAGAGTTGACCATGACGATATGGTTTCGATCGCGCACCATTATAAAATGGGACATAACAGATTGTACAGAATTATCAATGACGTTAGTAGTAAAGGGGGGGGGGGTAAATAGGGCACTGGGGGCACTACGGGGAAGTATCGGGAATTTAACATTAAGGGCACTTGGGGCACTTGGGGGCAGTATGGGCCACTTGGGGACAGTAGGGGGCACTTGGGGGCAGTGGGGGGCACTTGGGGACAGTGGAAGGGGTATTTGGGGGGATAGAATGAGAGGGGATAGAATAGACACATACACCAAACACACATAGGGCAATCATTGGAAAATTAATCTTTTCTTGAAAAATGGGTGGCCCTGAAAAGGGCCGTTGGTTTTTTTGGTTTAACATAGACATCTCCTGGAGGGTCTTCTTTTTCGGAGACTTCTACGGACTTCCGGTCCGTACATCAAGACACGCTTTAAACATCCTTGTCTTTCGATATAAATAAGTCTCTTCCAGATAGAGGTCTCTGTGATCTTCGTGATGGCCCATGAAGCTTTTACATACATGGGGAATTCTGGGTCAAACAACATCCCCGAGACGATAGTCGATGACTCAACGCTAGTCCACATCTTTTGTTTCTTCTTCTGGAGTGGTCTTGGAGAAAACCGGTGAAGCTCTACGAGACAAGCGGTGGTATATATATCCTACGAGCGGATTGAAATGGATCGAAATGAACTACCAATCCAAGCGCGCGTTACAAGCGGGTAGGTTTTTCTTCCAATGGGAAGAGAGCGGGGGGGGGGGGGGGGGGGGGGGTGACGTCATCTGGAGTATAAAGGCATCACAGCGTTCGTAGGGTTTTACTTTTGGACAGCCGAATGGAGACCGCAAAGACCAGTATGTATTTGAGTGAGCCTGCGACGACTAATACTGTGTTGGACTTCCAACCGGAAGATTTTAATTTAGATTTTGGGGATTTTCTGTCTCAAGAATTTGTACCTGAAACAACAACTGCTATGCCACCAGTCTCTTTGCCTGTCATCGAGGATTTTAAAAAGAGACAGCAAAAAGAAATGGAAAAATTTATACAGCGACAGAGAGAAGCTGAAGAAGTGTTTCTTCAACAAGAAGAGGAAAGGAGAAAGCGAGAAGAAGAAATAAGAAAGATAGAAGAGGAGAAGAGTGAAGAACCGAAAGAAGAGAGCGATGAAGATAAAACGGTGAGTCTACTACAAGACATTTTATTGGAGTTAAAAAATCTGAGAAAACTGTATCAATATTCTTTAACTCAACCCAAGAGAAAGAGACCATCACGGGCCAAACATTCAAAACCCATCACTACTTCTACTGAGATGCTACCACCACCACCACCACCACCATTCACTACTACTACCACCAAAGCAGCAGCAGGAGGAGGATTAGGACTGGGTCGTGGAAAAGGCTTGCGACAGTTGAAGTTGATCATGTCCAGTCCATAAGTTTGTTTAACAAAACAAACACCCCGACGGTCCTTTTCAGGGCCACCCAGATCTCTAGAAAAGATGATCATTCATTTTTGCCAAATCAAGTAAAACTTTAAAATCCCATTCCTTGGTTTTGTGTAAGAGTGAGTGCGTGCGTGCGTCCATACTATAAAAATAACAAAAAACACTTACTTTTTTCCATTCATGTCTATTCTCATTTTTTTTGTTGTTGATGTATCCATCGAGGTCGTCGACCAATGGTGCAACAGCGATGTCTGTGATAAATTTGACTCGTTCGTCGGACGATAAATCGTCAGGCAATTCAATTGCTTGTCGATAAGGTTTCACTGGCAACGTCGTAACATTGCTGTTCGTCGGCGGATGGTGTCCTACCAGACCCTGACGGTCCAATGATAATTGCTCATATTTAATTTGGCAGCGCACGGTGATGTTTAACCGGTGTTGGTTCACGAGTCGCTGAGAAGTCAACGATGTCCATGTTGGAGTTTGGCATTTATACAGTATTTATATGAATTCATATTGTGTTAGATGCTAGACGGTAACGGTGACGTTATCACCCGAGAACGTTATTACAAGGAACCGCAGACATGCTGTCAAAGGAATATGTGAGCGTTGTGGAGCAAACAAATATAAGTTTGTGACGAGCAAACTCGTCGGATCGCCGGCGGTCTATAGATCCGACATCGCAGCGGCGCTTGGTCGATAACCCAGGACGCCATGTGCAAAATATCCCGGTGAAAACATCTTCCAGGATATAATTATTGTGGTCCTGGAACCCGACTTGATATCCGACTTGACCATTGGGATCGACCAAAACCGGGCGAAGCACCAGTAAATCAGATTGATCAAGCTTGTTACGTTCACGATGTCGCATATCGAGATAAAGATTTACAGGCGCGTCATAACGCTGATGTTAAATTGATTCATGCGCTGAAGTATATTAAAAACAAAAATCTGAAAGAGTCGCTGGGAAACTGGCTGATAACGTCGGCAATGAAAGGTAAATTAGAGGTGGGTGGTAAGTAATGGAATCGATTTATTACAGCCCCGGTGGTTATTGGAAAGGTACAGCAGCGATCAACAAACTCGCGGATGTAGCGCGTGTCAAACGTGATGTTGCCGCAGCGTGGTTGGCCAGGCAGGCAATCTGTCAGATTTATCTACCAGCACCTAAAACGATTCAGCATGGATGGTTTGATGTTAGCACGCCCAACGAAGTTCATCAGGCAGATATCTTATTTTTACCACATGATACTGTTAAGCAACGCCGCGGACGACAGAGTTGTTTACACACATATAAATACGCGTTAACGGTCGTCGACGTTGCAAGCAGATGCAAAAAAGCGGAACCACTATCAATTGAAACAGCAACAGAAGTCGCAGATGCATTCATACGAATTTATCAACGTGGTCCTTTACGCTGACCACCATTACTGCAGGCTGATCCTGGCTAAGAATTTCTTGGAGCAGTATCATCGCTGTTACAGCAACATAATGTAAAAATTCGACGTGGACACACTGCAATACATCGTGATCAGGCAATTGTTGAACGATTTAATCGAACACTTGCCGAGCGATTGTTTGGATATCAATTTGCTCAGGAATTATTGATGCAGCGTTCTAACACTAACACTAAAATCACAGAGCGATCTCGTGAATGGGTTGCAAGACTGCCTGGTGTTGTTGCCGCGTAAAATAACGAAGTCACACGCGCGATCTCGATGAAACTCGCCACATCAATTGGAAAGCAGCGGGTGCAAGTTCAACAACATGTCATCGATGATAAACCGGTGCTGGGCAGCAGCGACACAGTCAGGTATCTGTATGATCCTGGTGAGCTGGAAAGTGGTAAAAAAAAAAGAACAACTGATCCTTTCTGGAGCATTACCACGCACAAAATTTCCAGCGTGGTAAGATCCACAGGTAAACCTGAAGTTTACCGACTAGATTCAAAAGCTCCTCAATATGGATTTGTTCGCAAACAACTACAGGTAATTCCCGAAAATAGAGTAGTACCACCCCTATGGGTGTTATAGCGCTAACTTAGCGGCGCCTCTGCCACGATTACATTCAAAACAAGTGAGTACAACATTGTTTCGTATATGACCAAGCTGAGCATCGATTCGATCCACGGTAGATTGTCGCGGATCATCAGGCTGATACTCATAAAACATTTCAATGTTGCATCGTGCACATCGATTATTTTGTCGTTGCGCTAAATCAACGATGTAATTGACTTCGATGTTATACTCGCGTGCACGTGATTTGTCGCTACACCAGTATGACGCTACTTTTTTCTTTATCGTAGCGACATGTGGATCCATTTGACGTTGTGGTGGTGGATCAATCGTGTAGATAACCCTGTGCAGCTGAGACATTGTTGTGACTCGTGACACAGCCAAATATTCAAGGTTAGACCACGATATGTGGTCATCGACGATCCACACGTTGGTGTCCGCGATCGTTAAACCCTGTGATGAGTGGATCGTGATCGCGTATCAGAGCGTCCAGCAACAGGGTTTTAAATCGAGAGCAGCACTAACTGCACCGATCGGAACAGCAACTATCGTCGAGAACAAGTGTTTGACTGTCATCGCGACCAGGTATTGGCCCAGTGATGTTTTGACGACGATTATCTACTGGACGATAACACAGCGGAACTAGTACGTCAGAGTATTTTATTTTTTATGCAATATGAACAGCTGCTGTTGAAGATCATCACGAACTTGTTTTCTTGATGCAACAATGAGATCGTTGGGGGTCCAAGTGTTTATGAAGTCGTTGATGGATATTTCTGAAATACATTCACGCATTAGTTTACATTGGACCCGGTCTGGCTGTAATCGCATTTGGATTTTCAGTTGTCGTAGTGGTTCATCGATGGCTCGATAATCATCAAGAACTTCTTCGTAGTAATCAACGGCACTGACCAGCCAATCGTGAGGAGACTCACCAGCTATCGGAGGTGGTTGTCCTTGATCCCCGCACATGATGACGGCGCAGGGTTTGATAACCACGCCATCGAAAGAAACTATGATACGTCTGAGATTTAGCGTGCCTGTCACGCATTTCTCTGGCGAGTCTGTGTGTCGGTGTCAGCACGAGCATGTCGAAGTTGATAAACAGCTTTATGACCCGCGTTGTTTTACCTGATCCACCTGGACTATTCAGATAAACATGTTTGTGTCGTGAAATCGGATCACTGATTAATAATGGCAAAAACAATAATGAGAAAGAAAATGATTAATCACCAAAAAGTACACACAGCCTTGGGAAATGTTTTAGCCATTTACAACCTGTTGTAAATCGGCTGCACAGACTTTTTGTTGCGGAAAATCATTGATGTCAATAATTGTGTCGTGAAAAAATTAACATAAATGATCTACACCCTGTGAATATTTGATGAGTTTTGAAATACTCTATTAGCTATTATTTTATTGACAATTAGTGACAGGATTATTGTTCCCATACTCTTGTATGTAATGCCCCAACCTGCAAAATTTTAAGTGATTTTGGATTGCTTGAACCCTTAACTATGTAAAAATAAAAAATTTTCAAAGACTTAAATACTTCAACATCTTACAAGTGATCATCCTTGAGATCATGTGTTAAAGTTCTTGCAAGTCATATACAATTGGGGTATATGATCGCACAGTCCACAGTTGGGGTATATGAAAGCAGTTCACATTTGGAGTATATGATAGCACAGTTCACAATTTGGGTATATGAGCGCAGTTCACAGTTGTGGTATATGATAGCACAGTTCACAGCTGGGATATATAATTGCACAGTCCACAGTTGGGGTATATGATAGCACAGTTCACAGGCCAGACAAACTTTCAACGGAACCCTTGTTGCTGATATACAGTCTAGCTGTGTTACTCTAATGCAAATTGTAGTCGTACAAAAAAAAATCAGATCAACCAATCATTCTTTTGAATTAATTTAGTTTAAAAAGATCTTTTATAAATTGTTCCCATTCATAGCATCAAATTGGACTGATTGTTGGATAATTGAAAGTTGGATTCTCTTGCGTATATTTTTTGTCGCACCCACGTGGACACAGCAAGTAGGTCCTTTGCCTTTAGTATTCGCTGGATGAGTCGTGTGATTAAAATTTTTTTTATTTGAGATATTATCTTTCATTTCAGGTTTATTCCTACATAACACCATCCATTATTTTTAGTGAGAACACAATTTGCAGTGATATACTAAAGAAATATAAGGAAATCCAACCTGACAATGCCCAGTTGTTATATACTAGTCACTTTAAGGTGAGTGCATATCATGTGTGCTGTATATTTTGTTAATTTAGCACAACTGTCCATGCTTGATTGTCTCAAAAGTAGGACAATTTTGGGAAGAAAAAAAAGAGACATATTAGCCCCATTATCATCCTGCTTCATTCACCTATATATTGTCACGTTTGCTCTCTTTTTTGTTGCTCACTTGATGGAAGTTCAAGTGAGCTTATGGCATAGCCATGCATTTTTCATGCTTGGTTTGCCTAGCAAGATCAACTGTTAATCTCTATAGACTAACTTAAAATTTGTCAGGTGTGATATATAAGCCTGTCATCATCCTTCACAAATGTGGTTTCGCTACTCCTCCTAAACTACTTGGAGGATTGCCTTGAAACTTTACAAACACACACACAAACATTCATCTCAAGGTCTATTTGGTCCTAAATAAAAATGGTGCAGCCCAGATATCAACTATTACTGCCATGGTGGCCATCTTGAAAATCTTCTTAAAGCTACTCCTCCTGAGTGGATGGTCATATCGACATGGTGTTTTCACTAAAAGACTTCATATGATGTCTAGCTGGTCCTAAGCGAAAATGAATATGGTATCAATCTGACATCCAATATGGTCTTCATGGTGGCCATCTTGTAAATCTTATTGCTACTCTTCCTGAATAAATGGTCAGAATGATACTGGGCTTTCACAAAAAGACTTATGATGTCTAGTTAGTGTTAAATTAAAATGATGCCAATCTGACATCCATTATGGACATCTCGGTGGTTATCTTGAAATCTTGTTATCACTATTTGTCCTGAATGGATGGTCATATCAACATGGGGTTTTCACCAAAAGACATCTTTTGATTTTTACTAGGTCCTAAATGAAAATGGTGCTGATAAGAAAACCAATATGGACACCATGGTGACCATCTTGAAAATCTTGTTATCGCCACTCTTTAATGGATGGTCGTATTAAGATGGGGTTTTCACTAAAAAGATTTTATATGATGTCTGGTTGGTCCTAATTGAAAATGGTGGCCAGATTGAAAATGTTATCGCTATTTATTGTGAATGAATGGTCTTTTTGACACGGAGTTTTCACTAAACGACTTGCTATGATGTGTAGTTGGTCTTAAATGAAAACGGTGCTGATTTGACATCCAGTATGGCCACTATGGCCGACATGATGAAAATCTTATTAACTTTACTTTTCTGGAATCAGTGATTGTATCAATATGAGGTTTTCACTGAAAGATTTCTTATGATATCAAGTTGATGATAAATGAAAAATTTCCCTCATAGACATCCAGTAAGACTCTTATACTGTCTAGTTGGTCCTAAATGAAGATGGTGCTAATAAGACATCCAGTTTCATGCCCATGTTAGCCATCTTTTAAATATTGTTATTACTATTTCACCAGAATTGATAGTAGTAACAACATGGCATTTTCACTGAAAGACTTCGTATTATTAGTTGGTTTTAAATGCAAATGGTGCATTTCAGATCTACAATATGTCTGCCGTAGTAGCCATATTGAAAAGCATGTAATGGCTACTTTTTCAGAACAGATGGTCCTGTAGACTTGGGCTTTTCACTGAAAAACTTCTTATGATATCTACTTTCTCCTAAATGAAAAAAGGTGCTGATCAGCAGTGGCCATCTTGAAAACCTTTTTATCACTACTTATCTTGAAGGGTTGGTCATATCGACATGGGGTTTTCGCTAAAACACTTCTCACTATATGTAGTTGGTCCTAAATGAAAATTATGTCTATATGACCTCCAAAAATTTGTAAAATCTTATAACTGCTACTTTACCTAAACGAATGACCATGCCAGCATTAAAAAACCCACTTATTTCTTCCAATATATAGTTATTCTGATCTTAAATGATGCTGATCTCACTTCCAAAATGGCTGCCTTGATGACCATACTGAAAATCTTTATATGGCTACATCTTCTGAATGGATGATCTTACAAATGTCAAAATAGGATTTTCACTAAAGCACAATTATAGCAATATGAAGCTGGTTTTGAATGAAAAGGGTGCTCATCAGACCTTCAACATGGCACCATAGTGGTCATCTCTAAAATTGTATCCCTATTTCTCTTGTGTGAATGGTGGCAATGACATGGGGTGTTCCCTAAAACAGTTCTTGCAGTATTTAATTGGTTCTGATTTTAATTGGTGCAGATATGATCAACAGCATATCTGTACTTTTGTGAAGGAGTTTTGAAAACCAGACCTAACTGACCTTGGAGTCAAGTCAAAGTTCATTTTTAGCTCTACCGGTCATATACCAGAAGAGCTTAAGGGATGGCCTGTTGTCCATCATAGGTCTTCCGCCGTCTATCATCCATCAATTAGCACAAGTTTGTTGTTGCTACTCCTCCTAGACTACATGGTAGATTGGTATGAAACTTTGCACACACATTCATCCCAAGGTCTTGTTGCTCCTAAATAAAAATAGTGCTGCTCAGATATCCAAGATGGCCACCACAGCAATCATCTTAAAAATCTTATCGCTACTCTTCCTGAATGGATGGTCATATCAACATCGGAATTTCACTAAAAGACTTCTTATGATGCCTTAGTCCTGACTGACAATGGTGCAGATCTCACGTCCAATATATAGAAAGTTATATTGACATGAGGATTTTAGAAGAAAACTTCTTCATGAATGTCTAGTTGGTCCTAAATGAAAATGGTTTTGCTTGAAAATCTTATCACTACTCCTGAATGGATGGTCATATCAATATGAGATTTTCGCTAAAAGACTTCTTATAGTGTCTGGTTGGTCTTACATAAAAATTGTGCCAATCTGATATTCGATATGGTCACCACAGTGGATATCTTGAAAATTTTATTGCTACTCCTCCTAAATGGAAAGTCGTATCGATATTTGGTTTCCACCAGAAGACTTCTTATGATGTCTATTTGGTCTTAAATGAAATTGGTGCTAATCTGACATCCAGTATGACCACCATGACAGCTATGTTGAAAATCTTGTTTTTGCTACTACTCCTAAATGGAATGCCACATCGACATGGGATTTTCGTGCCATTATAGCAACCTTTAATACACATTTTTAAAATTTTGAATCTTTTGGCCTTAGATTTAATGGTCTTTAGTGTTGGACATTGGGGTCTCTAAATGTTGATTGCAGAAATATATTTTGTACAGCAAATATTTTATCACTGTTTTCAGAGTTCCCAGTTTTTCCAGTTTTACGAACTTGATTTCAAAGTACCACCTCTCGGAGATGGTAGCTTCGCCATCTGCAGGTAGTACTTAACTTTTCTATCTTTGTCCAGGAATCTCATTATTCAGGGTATTTAAATTAAAATTTACAAGTAAGAGATTGAATGCCAGATGAATAAGTTTTCTAACATGGGTTGGAGTAAAGTATATGTGCTTTCTTTTTATACACCTGCCATAAGGTGGAACATATTTTGTTATGTCATTCTCCATGTCTGTCCATCTGTTACCAATTTTGTTTCCACATAATAATTCAAGTTATCCACAATCTACAGTTACCAAACTTTGTGGATGGCTTGCATTTGGAATAAGGAAGAACATCGCTGACTTTAAGGTAATAAAAAGTCTAAGGTCAAGTTTACTCTGACTGACAGAAGAAAATTGTTTTTGCACAATAACTTTAGTTTCACAGCACATACCTTGACCAAACTTTGGATGGCTTGCACTTGGGGTAAAGAAGAATTCTATCAATTTAGGGGTCAAAAGATCAAGGGTCAAGGTCACTGTGACTCATAAAAGAAAATAGTTTTTGTACAATAACGTTAGTTTTACATCATAGACTTTGACCAGACGTCACAGTCATTCTAAGTCGTATAAGAAAATAATGGATTCTGCTCATTAAGTTTAGTTCAAGACCATATACATTGACGAAAGGTTGAGGTCATTGAGACCCAATGGTCGATAATCTCTAGAGTCAGCTTTACCCTACTAGTAGCTACATAAAGGACTATTAAACATGAAATGGGCATATATTGTACCCTTCCCAGTAATCTTGCAGCCATTTCATTATCTTTTGAAGTAACTGGCTCCAAATTATAAGTACAAGTCTAAGTAAGTGCAAAAATATAATAAAAAATATTACAGTGTTGTTAAAGTAGATGGCTCAGCCGGAAAAATAGATAGTAATTTAGCAGGCAGCTAGTTGATAATGAGAAGGCTGGTCTTGTTTCTCTAGTAATGTGGTAGTGTGGATCAAAAAGGTTTTGCTTTTGATTCTTCCCATGGAAAGTTTTAATAGACTAAATTTCATCCACAACTCCTTATTTTAATTAACCTGGCTGTAAGGTATAGTGAGCTTATGGTATAACATGTGTCTGGAGGCAATGTTTTTAATCCAATTTTAATATTAGTAATAGCTTAACTGTTGTTATTGCATAGCTGTACTTTTCCGGGGGTAAAATACCCCGACCGAGTGATGAAATTCGTCCTCCCAATTAGTGAGAACCAGAAGGTTCCAGAACACTACACTGCATAGTGCGCACGCTCTGACATGCGCCGCAGACTTCATTCTTTTCTCGGTCGTAATATAGGATTGTTCATGTTGCTTCACACGTGGGTTCAAGGAGCGAATTACAAAATTTTTCTTGTTCTATATTCTTCTAAGACGTAGGATTATACCCTGATCGAGTTTTATCAACTGTGTCGTTAAGCTTTCTTGAGTTTTTAGACTTTTGTTACGTACACGTGGTGTATACCTTGACAAATTATGTTGTCCTTTTTACCCTTCACAGTGTGTTAGTTATTCAATTGGTGTGTGCTTTTTCTAGTAAGTTGTGGGTTATTTTTACGATAATTTTGCCTATCCCTGCATTGTTGCAGTCTTGTAAGGTCCGTGAAGAGCGAGGCTAGAATCAAAGCACCTCACATTATATTGCGTGGAGAAAAATAATATTGTCTATATAGGCTTTCCCATTGGAAATTACGTGGTATCTGACGTACACCACGTTTATAAAAGTGCTGTCATGTCCCAACTTTGACCTTACCTTAAAAAAAAAGGGGGGGGGGGGGCGGGGCTAGCCCGTTTTTCAAATTTTTTCCGCACGTATAATTAATTCACTGTATTTATATAGTGAATTGTGCTTTTTCATATCGTGGTAGCAGGTCGCACACCACTTCGTACTATTATATTTAACGGCCAGTTATCGAACAGGCTACGTTTTACAGTTTTTATTTCTGATAGCCTTCTCTGTAATCTAGCAATCGTAATCCCTGGTTCTTTGCTCATTTCAGTAGGTCCCTTACTCGCTTTAGCCTGGTTGACCAGTTACCTTGTTTCTTGTTGCTACCCAGGAACTGAGTAGTTTCCCCTTATACATTTTTGTTATGCCCTAGTCAGGTGTCTCGACAAACTGCTGGGAGGTGTGGCTACCGCAAAGCCCCTTGGGACACATACCCTACCTGTTTGTCTTGCACTCGTTGTTAAAGGACAGACGGCTGTCCTTTTTGCAGCCTTTGGCCAGATGAGTCTTGGGATCTGGCTGAAAGTCGTAGGACTTACCAGAGGGGAGGAAGAAGGTATCTCTTCTTCTTCAAGTTTTCTGGCTTCTCTTTGTCTGGGTCCCTCGGGTCTCAGACAAAGTGTATTCAAGTCTCTGCGGAGACTTCCAATGTCAGTGGTAGGCCTCCTCACAAGGGAGGAAATAAACGGGTGGAGATTGAGTCGATTTCTTCCGAGAGAGAGGAGCAGCACCATCCCCATGCCGTGAGGGCTGAGGGCGAGTCGCATCCTTCCGAGAGGAAGGATCAGCACCCTCTCATTTCCACTAGGACAGAGACTGAGTCGTGCCCCCCCCCCTCGGGGGGAACAGCATCTTATCACGTCCACTGGGACAGAGGAAGAGTGTTAGGGCTGTAGTGAGTCGGACCGGGTTTACAAACGCCAGGTTAAGGAAGGGGATCGGAACGGCATCCCCCCTTCCCTCTTAATCCCTATGGGATATGGGGTTTTCCACCGCAGGGGGTTGGGGTTGGAGAGTTGCCATAAACCTCCAGTGGAGACCACTTTGAATGCCAAGAAGAGTTTCCACTTCAAGTTTCTCCTCCCCCAGTGTCTCCCGCGTAATCCAATCTCCCAGGAGAGGGAAGAACACGAGAATGTCCTCATTAAGATGTAAACGAGTTTGACACAGAGCAGGTCTTTTTGACTTCCCGTCCTATCGGATCCCCTGCCCCTTCTCAACTGTCGGCTAAGGAGGCAGAGGAGGAAGAGACCTGGTTATTTAATAAAGCGGTTAATGAGGCTTACCGCCTCTTATACAGTGATTTTTGCCCCAAACCTTTGGGTCCTGGTGACTACAAAATTCTTTCCAGCTTGGAGAAACTTTCTGGGTCAAATTCGCGACCAGATCTCCTGTTACTCCCCCACTCAGTAATAATCAAGGAGCTCTCTCACAGGTTTAGCAAGGGCCAAGACTTTGCAAGAAAACGTCGGGAGGGGGGGGGTCTGTTCATCCTTCTACGTTGCGGCCCTTGATAGCTTCTTCTAGATACAAGGTTCATTCCTCGTCTTGGCCCACTAAACCACCCACCTTGGACGCGGAAGCAGCTCAAGTGGGTATTTCTTCGGGGTCTTGGGCTCGCCTGTCATTGAAAACATTGGAATCCCTTGAGCAGAAGGCTAGGTCGCTCGTAACTGTAGCCTCACATGCCGACCTTTGTTCAGCAGCCTCATTCAGTCTGCTTAGAGACGAGTCTTTGTCCCCATTAACTCTGCATCGTCTGTTGAAAGCGGTGGCTAAAATATCGAGACATGCTTTGTCCTTGTCCATGGCTTTGTCAGCAGAACTTCTCCACCTCCGCAGGGATGTTGCTCTAGACACCTAAAAGATTTTATGGGAGCACAGTAAGAACATTCTATGGGCTGCTCCTCTGGAGGCAAAGACTCTCTTTAGAGGTCTCATCCCCTCCGTCACGACACAGGATTTGAGGGACCATCAACACCGCTTTCTCGCATCTTCGAAAACCTCCAAGAAGCTATATCAGCCTTATCGCCCACGGGGCCCATCAGCTAAATTCTTTAAAGCTGCACGGCCCCAGGCGAAGCAACAGCCCCAATTCAGAGCTCCCCGTCGGCAGTTTGGCCCTAGGAACGGGCACCGCAAAGATCCAGAGAAGAAGTTCACAGGGCCTTCCCCCTTTCCTAAGAACAAGGGGGGACGGCCCTATAGGAACTCACACCCCCTCCTGCTAAGCATAACTCTTCCGTCCGTTCCCGTGGGCACCAGACTAGGTCTCTTTTTATAGGTCTGATTAGACATAACGGTCGATGGCTGGGTCCTTTTCATCTTAAGGGACGGTTACCTGTTTCTTTTCTGGGGCCCCCTCGTCTCGTAAGGTCCCCCATTTGCTTCCACCAGTCAAATCTGGGGCTCTTAAAGGAAGAGGTTCATTCCCTTCTGTGGAAGGGTGCAGTAGAGAGGTGTTAAAAGACCAATCGCCGGCCTTCTACTCCCGAAATTTCCTGGTCTCAAAATAAGGGGGAAATTTTAATCTACTTATCGACCTTTCCGCCCTAAACAGATTTCTGCGAAAGAAAGCTTTCAAGATGGAGACCACAACCACAGTAAGGAACGCCATAAGACCTGGCGATTGGGCAGACTCCATCGATCTTCAGGATACGCACATTCACATCCTATGTTTCCTCCACACAGGAAGTACCGGTTTTGTCTGGATGGGGAGGTATTCCAATTTCGAGCTGTGCCATTTGGCCTAGCCTCCGCTCCCTGAGTTTTTACCAGGGTCATGGGAGTAGTGGCAGCCCATATGCGATCATTAGGTATCCCAATCCTCCAGTATTTCGACGATTGGTTGATACAAAATGGCAGTCAAGAGTTCCTCAGACCAGACCTATCTCGATGGTAATCCATAGTGACCTGGCTTGGTCTTCTACCAAACTTATAGAAATTCGAACTCACTCCTTTTCAAGATTTTGTCTACGTGGGGATGAATTTCCTCACAAACAGAGGATTAGTTCTTGTCCTTCTGGAGAGAGTAGACAAGATCATGTCCTTGATGGAGACCCTAAGAGCAAAGACTACATTAACAGCTCGTCTTTTTCTCTCTCTGCTGGGGGCCTTGAACGCTGCAGCAGACTTGGTTTCCCTACATCCTTTGCAATTTCTCCTTTTAGTTGCATGGAAACGGCATGGGACCCTCTGAATACTCCGATTTCTCTGAGTCGGGACTTTCAGCTTCATCTCAATTGGTGGGCAAATCGGTACCGGTTTTTGGCCGGAGTCCCCATGCACCCCCCTGAACCTCACTCCTATCTGTTCGCAGATGCGTCAGATTCAGAGTGGCGCGCTCACCTAGAGCCTGAGGGACTGATTCTTCAAGGTTCTTGGTCCCGGAAAGAATGGACTCTCCACATAAATAATTTAGAAATGAGACCAGTGTTCTTAGGCCTTCAGGGGGGTGTCCATCAAATAAGAGGTCGCTGTGTGATGGTCTCCTCCACATCAGTGGTTGCGTACCTCAGGAGACAAGAAGGCACACATACACCTTCTCTCGGCGTGGAGGTTTGGAACCTCCTTCGCTGGGCAACTTCGGACTGAATTTTCCTCCGAGTTCGCCACATTCAAAGCAGGAAAAGCATTTTGGCGGACAGTCTGTCCAGGAAAGGGAAGCTAATCCTTACGGAATGGTCGCTCCACCAATTCATAGCAGACTCCCTGTTCCAACTTTGGGGATCTCCCCTGATGGATTTGTTTGCTACCAGGTTGAACCACAAGCTCCCTTTTTACGTTTCCCCAGTCCGCGACCAGAGGGCCTGGGCGATGGAAGCTTTCAGCCTGAACTGGGATCGTCTGTGAGGTTGAGTATACCTTGTGTTGTTTGTTATTCGCCAGTTGTGAGTTCATCAACCTCCCACCAAACTGACAAATTAAGCTATGCAATAGCAACTGGTAGTCTATTACTGATATTAAAATGTAGTTGGGGAGGGGGTACAACTAATTTTAATGATGTAATACCAACCTGTTGTTATTGCCAGATTCCCTCCTCCCACCCTGCTCTGATGTCCCACTACATAAGATGCGCCGTCAAAAAGAATGAAGCCTACAACGCACGCCAGAGCGTGCGCACTATGCAGTCCAGTGTTCTGGAACTTTCTGGTTCTCACTAATTGGAAGGAGGAATTTTCATCACTCGGTCGGGGTATTTTACCCCTGGAAAAGTACAGCTATGCAATAACAACAGGTAGGTATTACATCATTAAAATTAGTCCCCCCCCCCCAAAAAAAATAAATAAATAAATAAATAAATTTTTAACAAACTTGGAATATCAGTTTATGTCATCAATATCTCAGAAGAGTTCAAATATGAGCAAGCTCTATGTATATTAAAGACTTTAATTAAACTTGGAATATGTGTTTATATCATGAAGATATCAGACAAGGTTGATAATGAGCAAGATCCATGCATCTGATTGGCTGGAGGGCATATTTCTGATTAGATTGTGTTCAAACTTGCAATAAATGCTTATAAGATAAGATCTCACATGAGACCAGTAATGAGCAAGAGCCACATATATTAATGAGGTGATTTTGCAATATAGGCTTATAAGATAAGATCTCACATGGGATCACTACTGAGCAAGAGCCACATATATTAATGAGGTGATCTTGCATCTAGTTGGCTTGTTAACACTCTAGAGGCTATTTGTTATCCAGTTTTGAGTAAACTTGGTAAATAGACTTGGATCATCAGTATGATCAATGAGTTTTAATATGAGGAATAGCTGCATATATTACTGTACTTTAGCGCAATTAGAAATAGTTCTCAAATTTGTGCAATTTAAAAAAAATTATTTTAAAATACCAGTCTTTCTCTAAATTGAAGCAAGGGAAGTAACCCATGCTGTCAACTATTGAAAATCACACGTTTGTGGTTACAGAGTTTTTCCCCTTGCAGAAATTATGAAAACCAGATATAAATTTTAGAATACAGGATGTGTAATTGCAATAAAACAATTTACAAAAATTGGCAAAATAATGCATCTTAAGAGATTGCAAAAATTGTGAAAATCAGTTACAAAAAATAAATGTTATAACACACGATGTGTAATTTTAATAGAACAATTTTCAAAAATTAACAAAAGAGCTACACCTTGGTAATTAGTTTTATTAGGAGCAAAGTCTGCACATATTACTGAAATTCAGCAGAATTAGAAATAGTTCTCAAATTATATGCAATTTTAATTGGTTTGTTCGTTGTTGTTGTTTTGGGGTTGTTTTTTTTTTTTTTTTTTTTTTGTTTTTGCTTTTGAAATGCATGTTTCCTCTTCTCTATAAATGAATGGAAGGGAAGGAACCCATGCTGTTGACTCTTGAGAGTCACATGTTTGGGGTTACAGAGTTATTCCTCTTGCAAGAATTATGAAAACCAGATATTAAAATACATTTTAGAATACACTAAGTGTAATTTCAATAAAACAATTTGCAAAAATTAGCAAAATAGTACAAATTAGGGATTCATAGTTTATAACTGAAAGCATAAAATATAAATATTGTTAGAGAAAATGTAGAATTGCAGACTAGCTTAAAATATATGCAGTGTTGTAATTCAGGATCAGAATTTCATTACACAATTATAGATATTTCTTTGCAAGTAATTATGTTCTTTTCTCGTTGATTTTGCTCCAATAAGAACATATTTCTTGTGCCAGAAAATATGCCTAATTTGATAAATTTATTTTAAGAGAATTATTTCTTAAAACTTTGCTACATTTTAAGCTCCTTAATATTTGGAAGCAAGTTAGTTACGTATGGTGAAAAAAAGTTTGATAGTTACTAGCAGTAATATGTTAAAGTGCCCAAAACATTTTTCATTATATGTTATCACATATAGTATGCATTATGTTGGTAATGACATTGGTTTTTCTTTAATTCACTTCTGGTAATATTAATTGGTCCTGAATGAAAATGGTAGAGATGTGCCCACCAACATAACTGCACTTTTGTGAAGGAGTTTTGAGAACCAGACCTAATTGGCCTTTGAGTCATTGGTCATTGGTTGCATTTTTGCACGTCCTTGAGCTTATGGGCACAGTGAGTGACGTGTACATATACAAATGTATTTTGATCAGACTTTGTATTCAGTTGCATTCCAAAGAACAAATTGATATTCTACTCTCTGACTTGGATTTCAAAGTCAAAGGTATTTTCTTAGATTGTTAGCTGCACTGGCTTATGAGCATGATAACACAAACAGGTATAAATGGATTTTTTAAAATTAAATTCAGTTTGTGGATATATCTGATAAATAACTTGAATGATGCCACTTAGATAAGAAAAAAAAATCAGTTACAGATTTAACCAAACTTAGCACACGAGTATATCTTGACACTGAGACAAGTTGAATGATTTTCTGTTCATGATATCAGGTTCAAGGTCAAAGGCATGACAAAGAATTTTGCCTGGCAATTACAGGTATCTTGCAAACAGGTTAACGCAGACATGTGGGAATATATTTTTGTTACCAAATTTGGTATGTTGGAGTTTCTCAAGACTACCAGAGATGGTTTCAATACTTGGCAGTTGAAAAGAAGAAAAGGTCTTGTCTTGGATTCCTGGAAATTCTTTTTGACAGTCTCTTGGAGGGACTATTGTTTGTTTTATATGCCAACCATACGGCGGAGTGTTTTATATTATGATGTTGTCCATATGTCGGTTGGTCTGTTCCCTGTTTCATTTCCACACAATAACTCGAGTTCTCCACCATCTCTCATGAACGTTGTAAGTAGCTTGAATTTGGAGCATAGGGTGAAAGGTCAAGGACACAGACTGAAAGAAGGAAACTTTCCACACAATAGCTAATTCATATATTATATACCCTGACCAGACTTTGTAAATGGCTTGCATTTGAGATAAGAAATACACCAGTTCTATTGATTTTGGGGTTAAATGGTCAAAGGTCAAGGTTAGACTCTAAGAAGAAAAATGTTTTCTGCACGATATCTTGAGTACTTTATTACCTGCTTTGACCAAATTTTGTGGTGGCTTGCATTTAAGACAAGGAAGGCACCTATTGATTTCCAGTTCAAAAGGTCAAGTATCCAACCAATTAAAGAAGGTTTTACATGAAGAAGTGTAATAATACCATTACCATATGGTGGGTGTATAATGTACCATTGACAGTGTAATAATACCATTACCATATGGTGGGTGTATAATGTACCATTGACAGTGTAATAATACCATTACCATATGGTGGGTGTATAATGTACCATTGACAGTGTAATAATACCATTACCATATGGTGGGTGTATAATGTACCATTGACAGTGTAATAATACCATTACCATATGGTGGGTGTATAATGTACCATTGACAGTGTAATAATACCATTACCATATGGTGGGTGTATAATGTACCATTGACTGTGCTCTTGTTTCTCTGTCTGCTTTTACTGATTATCCCCTTGCCAGTGCTGTAGGGAGGGGATATAGCATAATCCTCATTCATTTATTTGTTCATTATATCTTAGACCGTGCTTCACCTACACTTTTGAAAATTGGCATGTGGTTGCATTTCAGGTAGAGTAACTCGCCTATGCCAAAACTTGGTCTTTAGTGACTATTGTATTTTCATCTATCTGTTACACCTCAATATCTTGGACTCTATTTCACCTAAGCTCATGAAAATGGATATACTGATAATTAATCACAAGGGGAGTAATCATGCCATATAATAACTAGTTCACTGTGTTCTAATTGTCAGTCTTGAGTGACTTTTGTATTCTCTGCTATTTTTTCATTACACCTTCAATATCTTGGACCCAATATCACGTACATTCATAAAAATGGGCATGTAGATGCCTCCAAAACTAGATATATGTTACCTGATTTCATGCTTGAATGACTTTTATATTTTCAGCTATCTTCATGTTGCACTCTCACATTCTTAAACCCTATTTTACCCACACATGAAAACATTATGTCAATTGATCTTGAGAGTAATTCGACCATACCAAAAATAGGTCACTTTTACCTCATTTTCACAATTGAGTGGGTGACTTTTGTTGTTTTAACTCACCTGACCATAAGGTCCTTTGTTTATTGTGCATCAGTCGTGCGTCATTCGTTCAAAGATCGCTGAATAAAATTTGACCAAAATTCACAGAGTATCCTATCAAGAAGGCCATTGATGCATCAAATATGTCCTCTGTTTGTACAAATATAAAAACTTCAAACATTTTCGTCTCAAAAACCACTTGACCAAACTTGACAGAAAGCATCCTGTCTTTCAATTTGTTCAAATTATGCTCATTCATCCATCAGATATGTCCAAATGTTTCTAAAAATATAAAACTTTTAAACATTTTCTTCTCAAAAACTGTTCAACAGAATTTGACCAAATTTAACAAGAAGTATCCTGGTATGAAGGTCTTTCATATTGGTTCAGATGATACTGATCCACTATCAAATATGGCTGTTTGACAGCAAGTATCCTGCCGTACATGGCTTTCAATTTGTACAAATGATGCCGATCCGCCATCAAATATGTCCACCATTACAAAAAGTAGTAAAACCTAAAAATAACTTCTCAAAAACCACTCAACAGAATTTCACCAAAGTTGACAGAAAATATCCTGGCATGAAGGTCTTTAAATTATTTTCAAATGATGATGATCTGCCATCAAATATATTTGCTGTTACTGAAAACAGGAAAATCTTTAAATGACTTCTTTTCAAAATCCTTCAACAGAATTTGATCAAATTTGACAGAAATCACACTGGCATAGATGACTTTCAAATTTATACAGATAATGCCAATCAGCAATCAAATATGGCCGGCATTACTAAAAAGTAATAAAATCTTTACATGACGTATTAAAAACTGCTAATCAGAATTTGACCAAATATGACAGAAAACAACTCGAGAGTATTTGTCAAGATATACCCATATGCTGAGTTTGGTATATATACATATATATATATATATATATATATATATATATATATATATATATATATATATATATACGTGAAAAAAACAAGTGAGTTATTAAACAGCATCATGCAAGGTATTCTTCAAATATATCCACAAACAGTGCTTGGTAAATACCCATTCATACTTGTTTGTGTTTTCATGCTCGCAAGCTGTTACAGCTAAAAAAAAAACTTTGACCTTAACATCAATGTCAGAGTGCGGACTATCAACTTGTTTATTGGAATGCAATTAAATATAACGTGTATTCAAAATTCATTTGTATATGCACAAGTCATAAACTCAATAAAGTACAAAAATGCAAGCAATGATCTTGACTTGATCCAAGGGTAATTGGGTCTGATTTTCAAATTCCTTCACAAAGTGCAGATATGCTGGTGGTCATATCTGCACCATTTCCATGCAGAACCAATTATATTTGTGATGTCTTCAACAAAACCAGTGAGCCAGTTTTCACCAAATTTTGTAGGATTAATGCTTCGTTGAACACGTAATACAAAAATGTTACCTTTGGTGGCTTCATTAGCTATCTTTCTGCTTCTGCAGCAGCCTGATCGAACTTTTTTTTTTTTCATCTCCTCAAACACTTACAGGCAAATTTGAAGAAAACTTTGTAGGAACATTTCATATGAAATATTTTACCAGTTTTATCAAGGTTGAGATTCTAGAGGCCTCTCTAGCAACTGTTTGGCTTCCTTGGCAACTAGGTGAAAAATACCTTTCAATTAAAATTACCTGTTCAATTGGTCTTATATTGGCTTGTAGACTAGTGAGAGACAGATGAACAATCTCAGGCCCACTTGAGCCTCTCGTTGTTTAAGATTTGTATCTGGAAAAAAGCCTCTGAATTTTCAAATCATCAAGACACACAGTCAGAGTCGAAATGGTGCAAACTATCAATGCTTGACTCAGTCAAAATATCATAGCATGGGCAGATAACTGCCATCCAGCCACCATATGTTTGCACAGCGTTAGGTACTTAATGTTATTTCTGAAAAGTCTTGTAATGGAAACTTAATAAACCAGAGATTCAAGTGAGCAAATGAGGTATCATCGTCAATTTCGTCTTCTTGTCTTATATACATGATATATTCTGTTATAATCAAGTATTACTATTATTATTATTATTATTATTATTATTATTATTATTATTATTATTAATGGTGTTGTTGATGTTCAGGTATCTATGGGAAATAACACAAGTTTTTGCAAGAGTAATGCCAATATTCTCCAGAGCATCAGTGTCACTACCCTGTTGTCTTTTAAATTTGTGAAAAATCTATATAAGAAAGTAACATGCTTAATAATAATTATTATTTCAACAATAGCAGTAATATTGATATAGCATAACATATATGAGAAATTAAATAAATTTTTACAAGAGTAATTAATGCAAATTTTACATCATCATCATCACTGTTGTTCTTTTTATTATTATTGTTCTGCTTCTTCTTACTGTTGTTACTCGTATGATTATTGTTGTAGTTGTTGTTGTTTTTGTTGTTGTTGTTGTTGTTGTTGTTGTTGTTGTTAAGGGTTGGTCTCTTGCCTATTATTGCAGAACATAGATAGGAAATTAAAGTTTTTGTGAGAGTAATACTAATACCAATCAGTGGCGGTCCCCTTTTGTATTTTAAATTCAGTGTCAAATACAATTTATTGTAGCCTTTACCTAGTTCAAAATAATGTCCATAGATCTACAAACTTAACTGTTCCTCAATATCTGTTGTTTCATAAAGCGAGACCTCAGAAAATCTTAAGCGCATCTGTAGTTTCATAAAGTGAGACCCGTTACGACTCTAGGGGTAATGTAACAGAATAAAAGACACAAACAAGCTTTCAAGATTAAAATGCAAAACTTTAATTTCCTAAAATATTAAAAGAATTAAAATAATTTAACAAACAATCAAAGTGAAAGAATTAAAATAACTTACAGTATAGAATATCCTAAAAAGTCCTAAAATGTTTTAAAGTTCACTTCCTGATGTTAATCCGAGTAATCCGGATGTGGTATTCCGAATGAAAAATAACCTGTACTGTGTTGAAGCTGACAAGTTCTGATAAAATCCAAAATAATCCTTGCAAGTCTGGAATCTCACAAGTTTTAGAATAATGTCCGATAATTCCACGGAGTTGTATAGTAATTCAGATGAATTACTAATTAAATAAATTCCACACTGAACTGAATAATTTCAATAACCTCTCTTCGTTCAAGCAATTGTAAAGAATGATAATTCCCAAGATTATTCCCTATATATCTTTACTAGGTGCGCAGAATTAAAAGGGAATGTCCTTTCTCCGTCTTTAATAATATGGTATTTCAAAATAACACAACCCTCTAAGAACCAATCAGGAACTAGGTTACGCGTCATTTACCGAAAGGTCTAGCGTACTAAAAATCTTAAAGAGTAAACATAATGTTATTGTAGTATGGAATGTGACCTTTCAATGTTGATTTCCAAAAAGTACAAAGCCAGGTCGACTTCATTTCCCGCGCAATTGATCATGTGACCACTTATTGATCGAGCATTAGTCGTATCTATACTGATATGCTAACCACTATTCAAACTAAAAACAGAGATCATAAATTAGTAAATTAAATCATTATAAAAAAAGGTAAAGGAGGCTTGATTCCGTAACACCCTCCCTCATCAACGGAAAAAATAAGGATTTATGCAATAAAAACTTATTTTTTAATATGTACTTCCAACATACAAGTAATTAAATCAAAAAAAATAAATGAATACATGATACAGTCATGTATACAAAACAGTGTAACGGTGGTATTATACACATGAAAATACATCATCGATTAAATTTTACTAAGAAATAGCCGTAACCTTAGCTTCTATTGATTTTATTTGTCCATGTCTCACAATCATGCCCTGAAAAGGTAACACTGGCACGATAAAAGTCACTTTTATATTGATGATCAGGTTCGCTTCGCTGAATCTCTTGAAGAATGGTTCTATTAGATCTTGCCACATGTCGTTGCAGATGATGACATCATCGATGTATGCATCGCAATTTCTATTCGGATGTTATTATATTCATCAGACGTTGGAAACTTGGGGAACCTTCATCCCAAATGGTACGACTTTGTATAGGTAAAGATCTGGAGTCGTGAATGCAAATTTTTTCTTTCTCTCCGTAAGTGAAATTTTGTAGAATCTTCTCGATAGGTCAATATCTTGTGACGTATTAGTCATTTCCAATCCTGTCTAGAAACTGGAAATGAATATGTCCCGGTGACTCTATTTACTTTCTATACTCTATACATGTACGGAAAGTGTTATTTTGTTTCTGCAATGAAACATGGTAAACTCCAATTATTTGGTTCGTGTAGAATGTCTGTAAATAAATATTCATTTTCTTCTATCAACTATTTCAGTTCGTAAATCTCAGGCGGCAGTATGTGCGAAGAGTAGTGACTTCAAATCATCCTATCGGATTTCTCATCTTCATTCAAATCTTCAATGTGTGAGACAAGTACTACTAAAGTAATCGATAATTTATATGGCTATTTCATGACAACGTTGTTTCTGCTTTCTCCTCCCAGAAGTATTAATAATAATTTAAATTCCCTAAATTTTTGTCAGTAGTATCAGGACCAAAATACTTAACCTAAAGAGGATTTTTGGGCTTAGGTAGCAAAACTAATACTCTATTATCTGATTTTGAAAAAACTCCTACTTTGACCCCTGGCAGCAAACAACAATAATTGGAGACCTTCAACCTACTCCCTTCCTGTTCCACAACAATTCCCAATTATATACTATCTCATAACAATATGTTACAATAATTCGTTCTAAAGCCTGATATAGTATCAGCTTCAGAAGACCAAACAATGTGAAGAACCCGACCAAAACTCTCACTATGGTCTCAGTTTTAATATTCCACAAAGGAATAGCTTTTATAAAACTTGTAGACGCACACTTCGCCGACAAGTATTGGTTGCCTAACATCGTCTCATTTATTCCTGAACCAGCAGACAACGACGTTTCATGGACTACACTAAGTAATTCCTGACGATAGTATCTAGGAACTACTATTTTACCAACTGACCACTCATCACCAGCAATTACTCTAAGCAATCTCTGTTTCCGTTCAAGGACTTCACTCGTCAAGAAGTAACAAGTACCTTCTTGCGTGGCTTCAGTTTCAGTCATAGCCCCCTGAAACAAACAGGAGATATCCGAATCTCCCTGTTGTAAGACATCTAGTGCTTGTCTTATTACACCCTGACTATTTTTATGAGACATAGTAGTTGAAAGAGTATCACTATCAATACTAGATTGAGGAGCAGAAGTGACCTCATGAAAAGCCTGACCCATAAAGGTGTCCGCTAAAGGAAATACATCCTGTTCAACAACAATATTCTCAAGAGCATACTTTTCCATAGCTCTAGTAACTTCACAAGCTGGATTTAAACCAGGGATTTCTACTTCAATATGATCAACTCTTTGATCCATACTAAGCTTGTTAGTTACAAGTGGATTAACCACGATCTTATCTTTAGCTAGGTCATTACCTAGTAATAAATGGATGCCCTTAATAGGCAAAGAAGCCACTGCTCCTATGGTCACAGGTCCCGAAACTAAGTCTGATGACAAATTAACACAATGAAGAGGGACATTAACATATCCACAATCTACCCCCTGTATTAATATACTTTCACTAGTAGAAGACTTCTCAAGAAACGGCAAAGTACTATCTAACAATAGACTCTGAGAAGCTCCTGTATCTCTTAATATCTTAATAGGAGTAGCCTTATCCAAGTCACCAACAAGTGACACAGAACCCTTCGACATGAATGGTTCGTAATTCTTCATTATAAAATCAGACTGAGGTAAGCTAGCCTCCAAACAAATATCCTTATTGATAAATGACCCTGACCTTGACTTCTTGATAACTAGAGCATTTGGAACTGCTCTATTATAATTCTGAGGCCTAAATTGCAACTTTAAGCAATCAGAAATAACGTGTCCCTTCATCTTACAATATGAACACGTGGGCAGAGATAAGGTTTTCTGATATTCCCTATCAGAATTTTGATTCTTTACAATCACATCACCCTGAGGTCTGAAATTTCCTGAACGAGTTTGAAATAATTTCTTAACATAAGATTGTTGAGGAAAAGTTTTAGTTATCAATGGAACCTTGTGTATTGAAGAATATTCATCAGCTGTGATGGCTGCCTTTTCTAAAGTCTCAACTCCTTTCTCATTAAGATACACCTTAATATCATCACTGACACAATTCTTGAAATCTTCAATCAATACCAGTTGTTCAAGATTATCATAATTGCCTTCAACCTTCTTAGATGTACACCATCTTGTAAACAAACGTTTCTTTTCCCAAGCAAATTCTACACGAGTTTGATTTGTTTCCTTTTTACATTCTCTAAAGTTTTGACGACGAGTTTCAGGTACCAACTCATAAGCTCTTAAAATGTATTCTTTGACCACTTCATAATCAGCAGATTGTTCAGATGAGAGTGCAGTATAAACATCACTAGCTTTGCCAGTTAACACACTCTGCAATAATGAAGTCCACTTCTCTATTGGCCATTCCAGATTCTCGACAATTTTCTCAAAACTGAGAAAATATTTGTCTATCTCCTTTTCTCTAAAAGGGGGAACCAGTCTCAAATGTTTGGCCAAATCAAAGTATGAACCCTGATTGCCATGAGAGTGCCCTTTGCTGGTCAATTCTAATTCCCTTAATCTGAATTCTCTATCAGAATTTTGATTCTGAAATTCTCTAACTTTGTCTCTCTCTCTTTCCTCATTATCTCTTAATTTATCTTCTCTTTCTCTTAATTCCTTCTCTATTCCTCTTTGTTTATCCCTCTTTTGTATCTCATTATCTCTTAATTTATCTTCCCTTCTTTCTTCCCTTTCCCTAATCTTTTCCTTTTCCTCCCTTTCCCTAATCTTTTCCTTTTCCTCCCTTTCCCTAATCTTTTCCTTCCTTTCCCTTTCCTTATCTTCCCTTCTTTCCTGCATCTGCATCTGTTCCCATTGAAGTTTGATCTTTTCAATCTCTATGTCCTTAGTTATCTGTAATTTCTTTCCCAAACCAGAAGGAGATTTTTTCTTAACACTTGAAACCCCCTCTTCAAAAATACCTGATTGTACCAAATATTGAATCAAGATACTTCTAATGTCCTGCTTCAACACGGAAGCCTTCGCTTCAGTAAGACTATAATGTTGAGCAATTTCAAGTAATTCGTCCTTCTTTAAGGACTCAAATTTCTCCTGGGTAGGATCAGCTAAGAAACTCTCTACTTTGGATGTCATTATGAAAGCCTGTTAGTTTCTCTTTATTTCTTAATCTGGAAATAAAAAAACCACTAAAATTTCAAACAATGAAATTCAAATCCCAAAAAGAAAACTTTCCGAAGTATCAAAATCTCTGAAATATTAAAACTTCGAAAATATTTAATTAAATCTAAATCACAAAATATTTAAATTCGGATCCCGAAATTATTCTAATTTCTAATCCCGAGACGAGCTCCCCAATTATCCTGTTACGACTCTAGGGGTAATGTAACAGAATAAAAGACAAAAACAAGCTTTCAAGATTAAAATGCAAAACTTTAATTTCCTAAAATATTAAAAGAATTAAAATAATTTAACAAACAATCACAGTGAAAGAATTAAAATAACTTACAGTATAGAATATCCTAAAAAGTCCTAAAATGTTTTAAAGTTCACTTCCTGATGTTAATCCGAGTAATCCGGATGTGGTATTCCGAATGAAAAATAACCTGTACTGTGTTGAAGCTGACAAGTTCTGATAAAATCCAAAATAATCCTTGCAAGTCTGGAATCTCACAAGTTTTAGAATAATGTCCGATAATTCCACGGAGTTGTATAGTAATTCAGATGAATTACTAATTAAATAAATTCCACACTGAACTGAATAATTTCAATAACCTCTCTTCGTTCAAGCAATTGTAAAGAATGATAATTCCCAAGATTATTCCCTATATATCTTTACTAAGTGCGCAGAATTAAAAGGGAATGTCCTTTCTCCGTCTTTAATAATATGGTATTTCAAAATAACACAACCCTCTAAGAACCAATCAGGAACTAGGTTACGCGTCATTTACCGAAAGGTCTAGCGTACTAAAAATCTTAAAGAGTAAACATAATGTTATTGTAGTATGGAATGTGACCTTTCAATGTTGATTTCCAAAAAGTACAAAGCCAGGTCGACTTCATTTCCCGCGCAATTGATCATGTGACCACTTATTGATCGAGCATTAGTCGTATCTATACTGATATGCTAACCACTATTCAGACTAAAAACAGAGATCATAAATTAGTAAATTAAATCATTATAAAAAAAGGTAAAGGAGGCTTGATTCCGTAACAGACCTCAGTCAATCTGAAGTGTATCTTTAGTTTCCTAAAGCGAGACCTCAGTAAATCTGAAGTGTATCTTTAGTTTCCTAAAGCGAGACCTCAGTCAATCTGAAGCGTATCTTTAGTTTCATAAAGCGAGACCTCAGTAAATCTTAAGTGTATCTGTAGTTTTATAAAGCGAGACCTCAGTAAATCTGAAGTGTACCTTAAGTTTCATAAAGCGAGACCTCAGTAAATCTCAAGGGCAATACGAATCAAGCTCTAACAAAACACAGGAGTTTGTTGATAGTCTAAAGTCACGTGATGTTAACATCATCTGTCAGGCTCCATGAGGATGATACAATTTGTTTAGCTCTCTGCTATGCGTAAGAGACAAATGGATGATTTCAAGTCGCAAACTGCCTATCGGGTGTGTCTTCGAAAAACAAAAAAAAAAAAAAAAAAAAAGTAAAAGGTGAGTAAAATTGTCGTTTTAGTGTCAAATTAGTGGTGGATGAAAAATAAAAAGGACCGAACTTTATGTATGCGGTATGATTCTCGAACGATACATGTGTGAAATCGCACCAGACACTTTCTACCTCCGTTAAGAGAACAATACGTACCCACATCTGTCCCGATAAAAACCATCAGAATAACAATATTGTTATCGGACAAGGGCATCGCTATATGTCGCTATTAGTCTTCTATCCACAATCAACTTGACACCATGATTAGTGTAATTTATCGGCCCAAGCACAGTGACAGCGCCTTGTTTTACCCCAAGCTTTTCTTGAAGAATGTTTTCGTCTGTGAATCGAAGACCTCCTGAAGCTCCGACGAGTTTGGCCAGATCGTTAAGCTTTATGTCAACATTGTGCGGAGCACAGAACATATACAGTTTCTTCTTTTTGTCATGGAGGAACATGTTCTTGGCGAACACTCCTTCTAAGTGAGATAAGTATGGTAAAGCTTGTTCCTCAGTATAAACCTGCAATGAGAAAAAAACAGCTATCTTTGAAACCTGACAATCCTTTTTACGCAAGTATTTACTTGTTTATATATTTTTGAACTGATATGCTTGGTTGGCCGATCAACGGGTCTTTACAAAGGACATTGCCGTTTTCCTTAGCGTTCATGGTAGATGCAAGATAGAAGAAAGAGCCATTCCATGATGTGTGAGCCAAACACTTTTTCAGTCACCACTGATTGTTTGTTCCTCATTTAACTAAAACAAACATTATTCACCCGTTTCGCAAAGAACTCGAGCGTGTTTTTGTTTGTTTTGTATTGTTTTTCAAAAAAACAAACAAACAAAAAAAAAACAAAAAGCTGTCACTGTGCTTATGCTTGTTTAAATGGCTCTAGTACACGTCCTAAATTTGAGGACACCCTTACGAGGACCGCCTCATTCGATACGGTGAATGACCCGGTCTTTACCGGTATACGCGCTACGATTTTGACAGATTGTGTTTAAATGGACTTTGTACTTAATTAATCTTCACATGTGTGATGCCTATTTATTCTCACGAAATCTATATTTTTCCAATATATACATGCCTTGTTGGATGCCATTAGTATACTCTAGGATATAGAGGAGCACTAACGTGCATGTTATAGCACGTACAGGATTTACATTATTGAATTGTGGTTTTGGAGGAGCATGGCGGGGAATTTAATACAATGTGTTGTGGTTGGAGACGGGGCAGTGGGCAAAACGTGTATGTTGATGAGCTACGCTACTGATAGATTTCCGACTGAATACGTCCCGCCAGCGTTTGAGAACTACGCAGGTCAGTGGCAGTGTTGATATGAATTTCCGATAGCTCTGTGTCGTATTATACCTCGTGATAAAAGTTTAATAATTATTTTTAATTATGTTCATTCAAATAATGTTTTGTACAAAGGAAGGTTATGTTCTGTTCTTTTTACTTCCTATTGCCAGCGAAATATATGCCTAGTATGAGTATGAACTTTGTGGACTCTACTATATTTTTGACTGTACTATTACATTCACATGTTCTTTTATATATGAACTAATCAGTGACATAAACACTCAACTTATGTACAGGTTAAGTGACATTTACTAAAAGACTTTTTATGATGTCTATTTGGTCCTGAATGGAAATGGTGCCAGTCTGATATCCAAAATGGTCACCACGGCAGCCATCTTGAAAATCTTATTATTAGTTCTCCATGCAGGAAAGATTTTAAACGCACAATTATCACAAGTGGTTGACCTTTGGGAGCCAGAGTGAATAGTGTTCCACGTGCTAGTACCTTTCTACAAAGTATAGAAACATAAAGGATAAAATAGATAAAATTTGCCTCTGACGGACAGTTAGCCGCGTGGAGGGTATTCTGTACGTAATTAGAGCGTGTTCTGCTTGTAGTAATTGTATCTCCAACTTGTCTTGTTATCCCCGGTGCAGTCGGTTCAGGTCAGCCATTTGACAAACCGCACTTTGATGTCCTGCTATGTACTGCAAAGACAAAAACCCCATTTTCAGTCTGGAATGTGCCCTCTATGCTATTTGAGTTTATTCAGGTTCAGTTTATTCAATGTTAGCATGCTAGCGACAGCGCAGTGCGAGCTGCTATTTTATAGACCCTCAACCTAGGGGCAAATAATTTCCCTTTAACAACGAATAATGTCATGTATACAGCCTATTTTATTTTCTCTATTGACGGGACATATTGAGTGGTCTTTTTTAATTTTTCGTAGTTATCCGCTCTATTAGTCTGTCATCGTATGTATGTATGTATGTATGTATGTATGTATGTATGTATGTATGTATGTATGTATGTATGTATGTATGTATGTATGTATGTATGTATGTATGTATGTATGTATGTATGAAGATAACCGGGTAGGATTTCGGATTTATAACAGAACATTGTTGATGGTGATAAAAATGCAATGTTTATTGATGAATGACTTGAATGGGAAGAAAGGTTATAATTAATACGTGCGTGTATAGGGTCCAAATATTGGACAAATTAACATAATCCGCACGAACCTAATACGGTAACCCAAATATGAACACAAATAAATAAATACACAGTGCAATGATAAAGGCTAATGATTTATCTCACACGATGAAAGGAATGATGTGTTTTACTCAGATAGCAAAAATGATGTGTTTTTACTCATATAGCAAAAATGTATAACCTCAAATAATGAAACATGAGGCTGTGTTTTACTCAGATAGCAAAAATGATGTATTTTTACTCATATAGCAAAAATGTCTACCCTCAAATAATGAAACATGAGGCACTTTATTCAAATAATAAAATGTGGTGCAAACAAAATGGGATAGATATCATGCAATATATCTTACACTCCCAAACCACTGGGTATCACAAAAACCCAAAATTAGCCCACGGCTAAAAGATTACATATATGGAGTGACTCACAAACACTCCGTCACTAGCATACTTGGCTGCTAGTCCCACTGGTCAATCAAGCGATCAACGCCCACCAATGGGTCAACAACGCCCGATCACCTGGTATTCAAGCAACACACAGTTTATTCAGCTCCACGGCTGCTATGGTTAGCTTTACAGCTGCTATAGTCAACTTCCATTGTCCCCTCTATAGCTGGGACCTCGTCGACTCTGATCACTACAGCTCTACAGCTGAAAATAAATCTAACACCGTGTAGTATGATTGACACGGGCATATACGATAACACGTAATGACGTTATATACGGTAAGTTACACAAATTATATTATCGGCACAACATTACAAAGCAATAATCAAGTTCAGAAGTGAACCTACACGTGTCTGATAAGAATCTTATGGTACTAAACGTTTCCTAAAAATGACACTTTATATTGCTAATATAAAAGCTCTTATTAAGAACAGTGAAGAATAGAAAATATTTGCATTGTACTACGCAAGTCGAAGCTACATAGAAAATATACACCATGAATTAATAAATATTTTACATACCTCTACAGCTGAAGACGTGCAAATCCTTAAGTAGACTGCTCACTGACAAGACGTTCCGTAATGTAAAGATTTAGTCTTACGGTGAGGCATTTATACGCAAACGATGCATTCGGTTTTTCCCATCGAAAGCACTTCGCACGTGCGGCATGGGGTGAACCGAACTCACTGTTTCGAAATATTGTAAAATATACATAACTCACTCTCGGGTATCGTTGTTACACTGAAAAACGAAACCCGAGTACATGTATTTAATAAAAGGGATTTATACAATTCCGTGACAATACCTCCCCCCCCCCCTAAAAATAGTGGTAACACTTTTAGAAAAATCACGGAATGTGAACATAAACAATTATTAAAACATTCAACTTTTAATACTGAACGAAAATGATCTGCTAATTACACCCTACTTAAAAAATCAGCACCTACATTTTCCGACCCTCGAATCGCCTCGATTCGGAAAGTATACGGTTGCAAAGACAACGCCCAACGCATCAATCTTGAGTTGGCGACCTTTGCTTTATTCAAGTATAAGAGCGGCTGATGGTCCGTTTGTAAGGTAAATTCTCTCCCGAAAAGATATGTATGGAATTTTCCTATTCCCCATACTAAAAGCTAGGCACTCCTTCTCAATCACGGAGTAGTTTTGCTCCCTAGAGAGCAATTTCCTGCTTGCATAAGCGATGGGCAATTTCATCCCCTCCTGCTCCTGTAGCAAAACAGCCCCAAGTCCCGTATCGGACGCATCAGTCCTCAGCACAAAAGCTTTGTTCAATTCTGGCAACTTTAAGATTGGTGCACTTATCAGTTTCTGTTTTAAAGCGTTAAACGCATTTTCCTGCACACACCCCAGGAAACTTTATTTGGTTGCCCTTTCCTAGTCAAGTCTGTTAATGGGCTGGCAATAGCCGAAAAATTGGGGACAAATTTCCTGTAAAACCCAATCAAACCTAGGAAAGATCTTACTTGTTTCTTGGTCTCTGGTCTTGGTGCATCTCTGACTGCTCCTATTTTGTCTGGGTGGGGTTTCAACAGGCCTAGTCCACTTACAAGATGGCCCAAACATTCTAGGTCAAAATATCCACGCTACATTTGGTGGGCCTTGCTGTAAGATTAGCAGTGTGAAGTCTATCGAACAGATCTCTCAATACTCTAACATGTTCATCCCAGGTATATGTATAAACGAAGATATCATCTATAAAACTGTCTACGTTTTTCATACCATTTAATAGTTTGCGCATGAGACGAACGCACGACGCACCGGCGTTGACTAAACCGAAAGGCATGACTTTAAATTGATAAAGACCTCTGGGAGTCGCGAATGCCGTTAACTCGCGGGCATTATCAGCGATTGGTACCTACCAATATCCCTTGGTAAGGTCTAACTTGGAAAGGTATTTATGACCTGCCAACTTTGAAAATAATTTTTCTATGTCTGGCATCGGTTCTGCATCGAACACGGTGATTTTATTCAGTTGCCGAAAATCAATGCAAAAAACGGTTTGTCCCGTCTTTCTTTCTGACCTAACGGTACTCTAGTTATCCTTCCCTTAGAGACCGAATTCTGGCAAACATCGCACGAACGACAAAACCGCCTTACATCGCTATTGACACCGGGCCAATAGAATTCTCGTAATACCTTATCAGCTGTTTTCTTCTTACCTAAATGACCCGCCATACTCGAGTCGTGCGCGACCTTGAGTACATGCGACCTGAATTCCTGGGGAACAACTAGTCGCAAGAACTTCCTATCGTCAGGCGTAGTATATTCCCTGTACATTAAACCCTTTTGAAGTAGAAATTTAGAGGACCCCCCGTTATTACACTTCCTCACAGTACCCGACAACACCTTGTCTGCGATTACGCGTAGAGACGCGTCGCGTTCTTGCGCGTTCAAAAATTCTTCACGGGGGATATCAGTAATTGTTTCCGGTACCTTTAATTTACGTAGGGGTTTGTTATTCTCCCTTACCTGAGGTCTAGTTTGCACTGCTTGGATGATCGGGAATCGGAAGTCTGACATGGTTGGGAGTCTAGATCCCTGTACATTGCCAATCGTAAGTTCATAAATCGGGTTGGCTACGCACAACGCTTCAACGGTTCCGGTCAGAAAAGGTGTTTCGATACCTATCCTTGCGACAGGGACGTGGTCGATTGTTTGGTCCAGTAGCATACAAGGCGATTTGAACCCAAGCAATTGGTCATCGCGAACGAGGCTCCGTTTCACGACTACAGTAGTGCACCCTGTGTCTCGTAAAACGATCATCTTTTGTCCGTTGACAGTGCCATTCGCTGTCGGTACCCTTGCCTCGGGGAAAATACACGTGCCGATTGATTGTATAGCGTCGCGACCGATCTCTGCACGCACCACTGGCTCGTGCACTACTTCCCGGTTAGCCAGCTGGGAAACATCGAGTTTTCCATCTACCGACCGTCTGCCTTCAATGGCTACCGCGACTCTCTGGACCGATCCCTTCTGCTTAGGACAATTGGGGGAGATATGACCCCACTCCTTGCAAATGAAACATTGATTGTCCTTATGCCTTCCCTGGTTATCCCTGACAGGTTTTTCAGGTTCCCTGGGTTTTTGATCCCTGACCTGATTCCCACCTTTGCTGTCTCGCGAGATGACGTTTTGCGAACCTCCCCGAGCTTCAGCGAATAAATCCGCCTGTGTGGCCATGTCATATATATTCGTGAAGGACTTTTCCCTCAGGAATAAATACAACTCCTTGCCACACGTTGTCAATAGCTGGTCCCGAAGCAAGAAATCGATAAGACCCTCAAATGTCTTCACGACTTTACCACATTCCACCCATCGCTGCAAGTAATTGCACGTCCTACTGACGAACTGGGTGAATGTCTCGCCTCTCTCGGGTTTGCTATACTTAAACTTCTTGCGAAACCCTTGCTCGGTTAGCTCGTATTTCTTCAGAAGTACGTCTTTCAGCGCGCGGTAATTTAGCGAATCGGCCGTGGGTAAACGAGAATACACATCTAACGCTTTACCCTTAAGCAACGCGCTAAGATGGAGCGACCAATCGTCTTTCTTCCATTTTTGTACTGCGGCGTACCTTTCAAACCTGTTTAGATAACTATCCATATTATCTTTATCATCTTCAAATGGGGGCAATTTTGGACCTCTCAGTTTAGAATCATGTTCCCCCTCCCTTTTGGTTTTCAATAGCTCAAAATTTCTCTGATACTCCCTCTCTCTATTTTTATCTTCAATCTCCAAAGCTTCTAACCTCACTCGTTTTTCCCCTTCTAATTTCCTATCCTCTATTTCTTTAAGCATTTCTACTTTCTGCTTCCCTTTCCCATCCTATCCTTTCCCTTTCGGCCTGTTTTTCTAACTCTATCTTCTCCTTCTCAAATTCCATCTTCTCCTTTTCAAATGCTATCTTTCTTTCCTCAGCCTGCTTCTCTATTTCCCTCTCCTTTAACCTCTGATCCCTCTCTATTTCCCTCTGATCCCTTTCCCTAGCCTGTTCTCCACGAACAAAAGTTTTAAGAGCCTCCCCTTCGTAGCCAAACTGTTTCCCCAGTTCCACAAGTTCTTTCATTGACGACATTTCAAAAATCTGATATGACCAACCTAAAGTGCACTATTACGCAAACAAAATGCGTAATTGCTATGATTTCAACAAACCAACCGTATTTTCCTTATCAGAAGGCCACAAAAACATGAAATGTGTACCAAAAAAAACTTAATAAAGTAATGTTATATGGCTACTTAACCTCACTGTCTTGTCAGGAACGTCTGAAACACACATAAGATCATACAAGAATAATGAAACAACAAATTTAGTGTTCCGTTAAATCCGAGGTCCCACTTCTGACACCATTGTAACAAGATAACCGGGTAGGATTTCGGATTTATAACAGAACATTGTTGATGGTGATAAAAATGCAATGTTTATTGATGAATGACTTGAATGGGAAGAAAGGTTATAATTAATACGTGCGTGTATAGGGTCCAAATATTGGACAAATTAACATAATCCGCACGAACCTAATACGGTAACCCAAATATGAACACAAATAAATAAATACACAGTGCAATGATAAAGGCTAATGATTTATCTCACACGATGAAAGGAATGATGTGTTTTACTCAGATAGCAACAATGATGTGTTTTTACTCATATAGCAAAAATGTATACCCTCAAATAATGAAACATGAGGCTGTGTTTTACTCCGATAGCAAAAATGATGTATTTTTACTCGTATAGCAAAAATGTCTACCCTCAAATAATGAAACATGAGGCACTTTATTCAAATAATAAAATGTGGTGCAAACAAAATGGGATAGATATCATGCAATATATCTTACACTCCCAAACCACTGGGTATCACAAAAACCCAAAATTAGCCCACGGCTAAAAGATTACATATATGGAGTGACTCACAAACACTCCGTCACTAGCATACTTGGCTGCTAGTCCCACTGGTCAATCAAGCGATCAACGCCCACCAATGGGTCAACAACGCCCGATCACCTGGTATTCAAGCAACACACAGTTTATTCAGCTCCACGGCTGCTATGGTTAGCTTTACAGCTGCTATAGTCAACTTCCATTGTCCCCTCTATAGCTGGGACCTCGTCGACTCTGATCACTACAGCTCTACAGCTCTACAGCTGAAAATAAATCTAACACCGTGTAGTATGATTGACACGGGCATATACGATAACACGTAATGACGTTATATACGGTAAGTTACACAAATTATATTATCGGCACAACATTACAAAGCAATAATCAAGTTCAGAAGTGAACCTACACGTGTCTGATAAGAATCTTATGGTACTAAACGTTTCCTAAAAATGACACTTTATATTGCTAATATAAAAGCTCTTATTAAGAACAGTGAAGAATAGAAAATATTTGCATTGTACTACGCAAGTCGAAGCTACATAGAAAATATACACCATGAATTAATAAATATTTTACATACCTCTACAGCTGAAGACGTGCAAATCCTTAAGTAGACTGCTCACTGACAAGACGTTCCGTAATGTAAAGATTTAGTCTTACGGTGAGGCATTTATACACAGACGATGCATTCGGTTTTTCCCATCGAAAGCACTTCGCACGTGCGGCATGGGGTGAACCGAACTCACTGTTTCGAAATATTGTAACTCACTCTCGGGTATCGTTGTTACACTGAAAAACGAAACCCGAGTACATGTATTTAATAAAAGGGATTTATACAATTCCGTGACAGTATGTATGTATGTATGTATGTATGTATGTATGTATGTATGTATGTATGTATGTATGTATGTATGTATGTATGTATGTATGTATGCATGTATGTTTAACGGCACGTCAGGACAATACTAGTAATATGGCTTTCGTAATCGACAAGCCTATTGAAAATAACAGTCGAAGACTTCATTTACTCTCATGGTGGGAAAAGGTTGAAAAAGCTAACCTCACTACTCTGACTATTGAGTGAATTTTTTTTGTTGTTGTTGTTTTTGTTGTTTTGTTTTAGCTGTATTCATCAGATTTCTACTGTTGCACCTGACAGAACCTAACTCGATAAAGAGTACAGCAGAACAGATTTGAATACTTTCTAGAGTTCAGAAAATGTTCAGAATTAGTTTTAGCCTGAAATTACCAAATTCGGGTACATGTACAATATTTTTTTATTCACACAATCGTGCACGATAAAATTAAATCGATTGCAATTTCCATATGCTGGTACAAAGAATATTACTGTCTATCTGCTTGTTTTTTTTTTTTTTAATTTTTTTTTTTTAATTCAAATACATTTATCGTTTGAAAGCACACTTTTTATTGTGTTTACGGGAGCCGCGGTAGCTCAGTTTGTAGAGAATCGGACTCGTAATCCAAGGGTCGCAGGTTCGATACCCGCCCAGACCAGCTCAAGTAGGCTGCCAGTTAATGTGCTAAAAGTGCCGTTAAAACCAACAAAATACAAAACAAACAGATGAAAACCCAAGCTGAGTATGGTCTTGAAATTTAGATGCTCGTTGAAAGCTCAAAAAACAGGTTCTATTTTGGGCTAGGGTTGTTCTGTTGATTGAGCAGCTTTGGTCCAAGAAACACAAGAATACGTATTTAAATAACCGAAGAAACAGTTCTTTCAAGTCTTGTCGAAGAGTCTTTTGGAGGACATATTTCTGTGAAGAAGAAATGGAAATGATGCTGTTTTATGCCCCCCGCCCCCCCCCCCCCAGTGTATTAACAATAGGCATATACTTCCATACCTTTGCCCACCGAAAGACATATGTATGCACATATACTCTTATTGTTTATTTATCCTGTAAAGCCAGATTATAAACTGTACCTAATTGTAATTAACTGTGCTTAATTGTAATTGGCTGTAAATTCAGATTGTAAACTGTAACTAATTGTAATTGGCTTGTCGTTTATGTATCCTGTAAATTCAGATTGTAAACTGTACCTAATTGTAATTGGCTTATTGTTTATTGTAACCTGTACCTAATTCCAATTGGCTTACTGTTTATTTATCATGTAAATTCAGATTGTAAACTGTACCTAATTGTAATTGGCTTAAAAAGGAAACTGATCCATGGTAAGGTATCTTTGGTTAGTAAGAATTCTTGCGATCTAGGCCAGTTCCATTTGCGAAGCAGGTGCAATACACCTGCACAATTTACATGAAAGCTCAGGTGGAATCTCTCTCTCTCTCTCAACAGAGAAAAGCTTGGACTCTTCGAGGGAATACGGTTTATGTAACAAATTTATATCCTATAGTTTGAGAATATATTTATTTTCATTATCTTTTATTTTATATACCATCTTTACCTTTTATCTTACTGTACTTTATGTTTACATTTATTTGGTAAGGTTTTTCTTCGTAAAGCTGTTTTTTTTTTTTTTGTGCAATTCTTTATCTTCACATTTTGAGCATTTTTCTTTAATAGGCACCATATAGCCATTATTGTGCTGACGTGCCCTTAAATGCAACTACATAACTACATGTTTTTATAAACCCTTTACAAACGTTTAACATCTTTACCTATTATCTTGTCGCAATATATTTTCTTCATTTATTTGGAAAGGTTTGTCCTCCTAAAATGTTTCCTTCTTTGAAGTTCTTTATCTTTACATTCTTAGAACTATATATATATATATATATATATATATATATATATATATATATATATATATATATATATATATATATATATATATATATATATGTGTGTGTGTGTGTGTGTGTGTGTGTGTGTGTGTAACGTATGTATATATGTATGTATGTAACGCATGGAGATAGTGCATATATATATATATATATATATATATATATATATATATATATATATATATATATATGCACTATCTCCATGCGTTACATAACCTTCCAATTTTATAATACCCTATCAACCTTTAAACCTTGTATTGTTAGGTTTTTATTTAATAAGTGGCAGGCATCATGGAATGATGTTGTCCATAACAGTTTAACTCAGTAAACCCTACGTTAAGCGAATGGTCCCCATCCTATACACAGGAGGTTGTTGCACATTTTAGAATCGGACACTCGAATAATTCACTCCTTCATCTTGAAGGGTGAGGACCCAGCCGAACGTGTTTCGTGCAATGAACACTTCACCGTCAAACACTTTTTGATTGATTGTATCGACCTCCAGCTTATTATACGCAATCGATACTATCCGTGTTAAAAATATGAAAGAACTTGTTGACATAATTAGAGTATCTCTGTTTTTAGATTTCTTGAAATAAGTACATATTTATAACAAAATATGACCTGCCGAATCGTCTGAGTGATTTTAATGAGTATATCGTAGCTTCTTGATTTGAAATGCCTAGTGTGATATTTGTACCGTTTAGAATATTTCATCTGTTTACATTTCCCGTTGTTGGGGATACTTTGCGTACTTTTATTCCATTTATTTTTCTAGGTGCTTTTAGGTCATGTACTTTCATTATTACCGTCATTTCAGCTCTGTGTGGCTTTATTGTGCTGATGCGCCATAAAACCCAAACTCCTACTCATCATCACTATGCGTTACATATCCAGACTGATGTGTTCTATATATATATATATATATATATATATATATATATATATATATATATATATATATATATATATATATATATATATATATATATATACACACACACATACACACAAAAACGAAGAACGCAGACATGCACCTTAGGAATATTCGTATTGCCCATCTCTGCGTATCTGCACTACTCCTTTAATGGCAAGCTACAACCGTTATTTTCAAGAGAACTAGCATTTAGATACACTAAAAATGCTAATAAAAATGTTAATAAAACATGGTATACCCTCACAGCCTTTGTCATTAATTCACTGAAGTCACTTCGAAGCCTAACGCAAAGTTCCAGGCATAAAATGAGCTGTATTCCACAGGAATATCAGTAGCGAATCGAGAAATATCGTTGGGATGGGCTCGGGTTGGGAAGCCTAAGCACGTAGATGAGGGGTCAGTGTGATGGAACCCCTCCGCGAGGGCGCCGGGGCGAAGCCCGCGTAAGCTCCTGCATTTTAAGCGTTTTCAGGGCATAATTTTAATCATCTAACTGTAAAGGAAACATACTCTTGTAAACGTTCCGGTTGTTTCGCGGTCATTGTTTTTTTTTAGGGGTGAGGGGCACCGGCTTCACCTCCTTTTGCTATCCCCAGATATGCCCCTGGATATTACTCAACCCTCTTCGCTAGCCAAAGCTCGTCGATCTATTTCGTTCCACATGGAACCTTGGAATCCAGCTGAAATAAACTGATCCAATAGTTCAGTTTTATAGTACACTAAGGTCACCTGGATTCTTCTTTTCTTTTTTTAATTCAGAAATGCATTAAACGTCAATCCGATAATAAGCCATCTTGTCCTTGAATGTCACATTCCTAAAGATATACAGGTGATGTGTAAGGAACAGAAATATGGTAAACTTTTACAATTTCAAACCTTGAAATAGATGAATTTGGAATAATGTTTTGGATGAAAAATATTACTTTTCATATATTGATTTCAACTCCCTGTATTTACTAAATCATTTTTCAAATGCTCGTTTAGTAGGAAGGCAGTGACAAATCATAGATTGTATGTAATAGTTTTCTGTCAACAGAGTTCGTTACCCAGCAAACGTGATCATTAATACTTTTTTCTCTTTCCAAATGGCTGTTTTTGTCCCACCCCCTACCCCCAGTGCCGTTGATTGCTTATATATGCATGTAGACCTGTATCATTTTGAAACTTGCAATTACTTTCCGGATTCCCTTGAAAACTTTCAGCACGCAGAGAGCGTCAAGAAATCATCAAAAGTGGACTATACTAATGAGCCAACATCTGGCATTAGTCAGTGCTTGATGTAGACAATAGGCAGACATTTTCCAGTCCTTTCGAGACCTCTTCGTTCACAGGTGGCCGACGCAAGCGATTGGCTCAAACGTTATTACTGACATTTTTTAACAATTAAATAAACAAAATTTAGTAGACTCATTATTTACTTTATTTTTTATAAATCAAAATGTTATGTATTGCAATCATTTTTATATTATATAGTAACATTTGAGCCAATCATCTTACGCCCCTGCGTTACGTGTGCCACAAAAGCGCTCTTCACTCGGGGGGTTATGTATTTTGAATTCACGGATATACAACATTAATGGACCTTAGGTGTCAAATGTGTAATTCTTCAACGGAACAGGATTCCGAAAGCGGATTTGGGTGAATGGTGAGTAGAAACTTACCTATACATATATATCTGTTCTCAAATTAATGAAGCAATCTGTCGTAGAGTTGCTTTTCTCTGAAAATACCGGCTAATTGTAGTCTTGTTAGGAGAGCGTAACCTTGCCGGCGAATGCAAAATTCGCGCAAGTCGTACGTTTCGGAGCCCGTAACTTCAGTTTGGTGAGACGCAGAAAAGTCAACGATGGCTTGATGAAAAGCAAATTATATAAGGAGTAAAACGAGCCATAGATTATGGCTGAGTGCCTCCATGGACGGGAATAGCAGCCCAAGATCGAGGGTCGGGTGTAGAACTGAGTGTTCGGAAGTTACTTACCTTGTCTCTTTTATAGTATGATAGACAGGGTCCGGTCTCAGAACGAGTCATAGGAGTAATCTGAGGAACTTTTGTCACTCGGTATGATTATTTTACTTCAGGTTATTGCTTTTTTAACATTAAGCTTGCGTCGGCCACCTGTGTCTTCGTTAAGATTGTTTGATGATTAAATAAACCCACGAACTTAGACAAGGAAGCATGACCTTGAGGGACATGACTTCTTCCTGTTATGAAAACTGAAATAAACAGAATTTCCTAGAAAAGGGCGGGGGGTGGGGCGGGGGTAAATTGGGCTTGACCGTCCGTCCTTCAATCTGTCAATCACACTTTCGTTTGGCACAATAACTCCCCTAATTATTTTCGGATTTCAACCAAATTTGGTATGCTACTAGATGTTGATGAGACTTTGGATAAGTTCCTTTGTCAGGGTTCTGTCATCCTTTAGCGGTGTTATAACCCCTGATTGGCGAAGAAACTCGCTTTTGTTTCTGCCAAATAGCTCCATTAATTGTTTTTGGATTTCAACACAATCTGATATGTAGCTTGATATTGATTAGACCTTAGTAGAGTTCAACTGTCAACCCTTTACGTCGTCACTTAGCAGAGTTATAGCCCCAGATTGTCAGAATCACCCAGTTTCCCGCACAGTAAGTCCTTGATTTTTATATGATTTCAACCAAATCTGTATGCTGCTTGATATTGAGGAGACTTTTGTCGAATTTGATTATGAGCGTTCAACATCATCGTTTAGCGGAGTTATAGCCCATGATTGCCAGAGCAAACCACTTTCATTTCCGCACACTAACTCTGGTAACTATTATTGGATTTCAGCCAAATTGTATACGCAGCTTGATATTGATGAGGCCTAATGTGAGTTTGATTGTGAACATTCTATATCATCATTGTTTAACGGAGCTATAGCTCCTAATTGACAGACTCAAACACTTTCATTTCCGCACAACTCCTGTATTTATTTTTGGATTTCGACCAGATCTGGTAAATAGCTTGATATTGATAAGATTTTGGCTGAGGTTGATTATCAGTATTCTACGTCATTATTTAGTGCAGTTATAAAACCTGGTTGTCGGACCCATTCACTTTCATTTCTACTTAAAAACTCAATTCATTTTAAATGGATCTCAACCAAATTTGGTATGCAGTTTGATATTGATAAGATCTTAGCTGAGTTTAAATGTCACCATTCTACCTTAAATACACGAGTTACGGCCCCTGATTGTCAGACCCAGCCGCTTTCATTTCTGCACATGAATAACTGCCTTATTTGGTTTTAAGCAAATGTAGTAGGCAGTTTGATAGTAACGAGACCCCGGCTGAGTTTGTCAATGTTACTATGGTACATGTTCATCATGTAACGTCATGCTGATCTACGGTCTCATAATGTCAGACTTGCCAATATTCTTTTCTGTAGAATAACTTCCTTTGGATGCAACTTTTATGTTGATGACACCTTGGCTTAGTTTGATTTTTCAGCGTACGAGCTGCATCATCATTTAGCAGAGCTGTAGCCCCTGATTGTTGCATCCATCCAGTTTTCTTTTCACACCTTAATTTCCTCAGTTATTATTGTTGGATTTCAAGAAATTGTTATATGTAGTTCTGTATTGATAGAACTTTAGAGGAATTCTATTATCATCTTTCCATGTCATTATTTACTGGATTTATTGTCGCTGAATGTTGGACACACATTTTGCATGCAGCTTTATATTTATGAGACCGAATCTGGGTTGCATTTTCAGTGTTCTACGTCATCAGTGGTGTCCTTCTTTACAAATGTACATTGACTCATTTCCTATAGCACCACTGGCACCTAACCGGTTCCACTAGAAAACTACTATCATCTACTTCAAACGAAAAGCGAAGAACTTCAGTTCCAGGAATTTGCCTTTTCTTCATTTAATTGAAAATTATTCAAGTTACACCCAACTTTAGAAATCGTATAAGATTGTTTAAGTACAAATGTGTGCGTCCAGTGAGTCACATGTACAGTCTGGCTTTTTCAATGTTAGTTTTGTACTCGTTAGGATTAGCCATAAAATGGAACACGGTACTACTTGGATCCAGTCTCATGTGTACATCCACCCCATTCAACATATACTTGTCATGCAACCACATGTCCAAATGCAAACAATCCATCATTTCTAAACTACGGCCATGTTTGATTTTTTTTAGCGGTCGTTAAATCCATCATTATGGTCTGCATCATCATCTGCAATCAACGCTGTGTCCTTGAACTAGTCCAACGTCTCAGGTTTCCACACCGCTGTGTGTTCTTTGCCTCTTTTCAGTATGTCAAGAGATTTTCCAGGTATGCTTGGTCAGGGTAAATATCCATGCTGCTGCTTACCAGTTTGCTATTCAAGTACAAATCCATTTCGCTGAACAATGAATACATGAAGTTGTTGACAGGAGCCACTCCGGCATCGGCGCCTGGATTGGTGTTGTCCGTTTTGAGAACTCTGACTTTCAGGTGCAAGTAACTGTTATTCAGATCTATGTAATCTTTGGTTTGTCCTTTGATTTCAAATTCGATTGGTGCTGAGGTTGTCAAAGACGACACATGATGAAATTCTACCCATTGATATTCTTGCATCGTCATCTTCGTTGGTGGCAAGGCAAACAGATCGTGTTCTGACTTGAAATATTCGCAAGAATCTCGGTGCATCATTTTTCTTTTTTAGTTAGTAATCACAAACGTACAATTTTCTGACAGCTGTTCTTATTTTCTTATTCTTTTTTCTAATCATATCTATGAGGACTGAAGGGTATTCGACATCTCTTTCTGTCTTGTCCTTCCTGTGGAGTAGAGGAGGAATTAATGCTTTCACCAGAAGCGTGAAGCAAATTTAAAGGGGTTTCTCATCGCCCTAGGAGGTCTTTTCCTGTCTGAACCAAACACTTTTTTCCCTGCTTTCATCAAGGCTTCTTTAGGACTTTGTTTGTCGATGAGTACGTTTTCAAAATATTCTTTTCCTTGCTTCAAAACTGCATCTTTTAAAGCATGCAATCCTTGAGCGACCATCAGTTTTAAAATGGGTGCTACCGTACGAAAAGCTGATTTTAACATATCTCCTAAACCATGTCCTCGTTGTCGAGCGACTCCTCTGTACACAAGATACATCTCTTACAATTCACTGGAGAATCCTTTTCGAAAATGTACTTTCACCGTGACTTTTCCATTCGAGAATAGAATATTTTGCTCAAGATCTCCTTTTATACTAATATTGACACTGTCAAAATACGATTTACTGACAGGAAAATAATGTGAATGTACAAATTCTCGGTGAATGTGACAAGTGTTTCCTCTTTCGTTGTAAGCAGCTATGGCAGAATTCACTTTGAAAGGAATGACTCTTAGCAACGGAGCGGCTGTGTTTCCCACGATTTTGTATTCGACCACATCCGAGTACACAAATATAAAAAAAAATGAGCAGAAATAAACCCGTGTACTCCATGATGAATAAATATAACTTAAAGGTCAACATGAAATTATTTTAAGTTCCGTTGTAAATATAAGACAGTCACTGATAACATCAAAATCATGTGTGCGTTTGAAATATTGTTCAGTATTGTTGACTGATATGATTGATTATGAGGCCTTTCTAGAGACTCTCTGTGTTCGTCCCCTTGTTTTGGGAAATAAAAGATGTTCTTTTACAATATTGTTTCTTCAATTCGTGGCAACACACACACACACACACACACACACACACACACACACACACACACACACACACACACACACACACACACACACACTGTCTAACATAAGACCTAAGCCTTTGAACAATTCAAAACGGGGTTGAATCATGTGAATTTATTTTCTCTTCCTTGTCCAAAACTTATCTATACCTGTCTAGTTTTAAAGCAGGTATCGTGAGCACATGTATTTATTGATTTCATAAGTCGCGTTTCCTCGTTAACGAAGCAATGTCATCTCGTACTGTAGATCTATGTGCACAGCAGATCGTTTCTACCCGTATAAAGGTGTCCGCGCAAGAAGATAAGAAAAGAAAAAGAAACACTGGCTTTACCTTAAGTACTTTTTGTATATTTAATTTTAAATACATATGGTTACAGTAATTTATGTTATAAATTGTATCTCAAAATACTTTTTTTGCAATAGGCGAACACATTTCACATATTAATCTATAGAACTAGAAGAGGAAATAGCACACGCTATATGTCTTAACCGTGATTTATATAATAGTTTCAGATATAGCGTCGAAATGAATTCTTTTGTTTGTACTTTTACTCAAAAATGCAAATTTGGTGGGATTGGTGGAACGTGTCAAATGTAGTTACAGGATTTATATCGGAATAATATGATGACACTGATCAACAAGATGTTATTCAATTTTGTATTCCTTTGAACTGGAAATATTAGGGATTGGTTTTGGGTACTACCTTGCTAAAAGATGATTGCAAGTACATATTTAAATTCCTGGCCATGTATTCTTGAAACGTTTTAAACAAATCTCAAACTCAAGGTCAAAATCAGAAAACTTAGATGTATTATAACTTTGATTAAGATGAACTTAGATTAATAGAATTTTCAGAATCTAATCTTTTAAAGTTCGATTCCTCTATTAGCCTGCTCAATTTCGATTACGATGATTTCCTCCTCGTATAATATCTGAGTTTAGTTTTTTGAGCTTATTCTTGAGTTTCTTGCTTAACAAGTTTCGAATATATGGGGACTAGTCTTTTTTGCGTCTCTGTAGTCTGTATCTTATCAGAAAAAAACAAGCCATTTTGATTTAGGTTTAATGTGGAACATTACAAGGGCTCTAAGTGTGATCAATAAAATAAAATAAAACAAGTACTAGTATCCAAACACATGTAGTTTTATCAACCTCATGTTGACATACTTGCCATGAGACAAAGTAATCTATAAATATTTGATTTGAGAACCGAAATACGTACTTTATATCACTTGAGATATAAATACGGTACATTAAGGATCCACTTGTAATCTAGCAATTGTAAGAAATGTTGGTTTCCAGGAAGAAGGTGCAGTTGAGGTCGGATCATATCTAAACAGGTCAAAATCTCCATTCTAATGTGCAAAACATTATCGATATCCAACTCCACCATTTCATGGTGTGGACGCTACTAAAAGCTTTTGAATTGTGTGGACGAAGCTTTAGAACTTGTCCAGGAAAAAATAATAGTCTTCATTTTCGACAGCATGATTACACCTTTAAACTTAAAACCCTTGCAAAATGAGATGTTAAATACTACATAACTCCTTTGCTTTTTTACTACTGAGAGAGAGAGAGAGAGTCAGACAGACAGACAGACAGACAGAGAGTTATTCAGTGGACTTAAAGAATTGTGCTTCTATGATTATAGGGGCATGAAATTCGCTTATGAGTTTGTACTGTAACAGATATTGTAGCTTTTTTCAGGACTGGTGGAAAGCTGTAATACCGATATTTTTTTAAAGATACATACTTTATCCAAACAGAGGTACATTCATTTTATTCATTCACCTACACGTAGATATTATGGCAGATAATGCGGGTTAAATTTAACGTTTGTCGAAGATATATAGTCCCTATTAAATACAGGGGCGTCATGTCAGGTAAAGGATTAGCGTTGTAATAAGGATGGAGTTGCTTATGCTGTTGTTGCTTTTAACGGCGTTTTTAACACATTATTGGTTATATCATGCCCAGGATATGGGAGCTAAATGCCTTTTCCAAGGACACACGAGGCTGGTCTCTGCGAGTATCGCGGGTTCGATATAGCCAATAATGTGCTAAAAGTGCTATTTTAAAAAAATCTTTATTACAATTATCTAGTATTTGTCACATTTTAAAGGTTAATAAAGAACACACAAAATGTACCCTTCCGAAATTCGAACCTGGTTCTACCGTGCGGCTGTCAGACGCTTTACCAAAATTTGGGTTCCACGGATATATTGTCTTACTCTGTCTAGCTTGAAGTTGACGTGAATTTCTGTTCAACAACCCCTATTTTAAAACGGACCAATGTAATATTTGTCCCTAAATTCTAAATTTTGTTTTCATAGTTTTGGAGTAAATGAAGTAGTGTAAACACATTTCCTATGCGGCACACACGGTCTATACTTTATATTACATTTGAAAATATCCTTTTCTAGTGTACTCCACGGTATTACCGTACATTGCAGGCCCATTTTTTTAAAAACCTTCATGCTGTTAAAACTAGGAGAATCATCTACTGAATAAAATTTTCTTAAATGCATTTTGGCTTTGACCTTACTCTATGGATAATAGTAAACTGGTGTGTGAAATGCATTACAGTCAAGTCAACCATATGTTATTTAATTTCCCCAAATGTTGGGTTGTCTCATACCATAACAGGATATAAAACATTAAATTCTTTTGTTATTCTTTATTTGTAAGCTATAATAATCTACTAATGTTCCTATTAGTTATGGCATCCATTATGCAGTAAACTGGCAATGTTCAGGCACGTTAAACAGTAAAATGTTACGTATTATAGACACCGCTTATATTCTGTTTACTTTTTTCCTAATCCCCGCTGGTGCCACTCCCTAAAAAATCTGAATAGTTTGAGTGCAGTACTGGTAGGAATATAATACAATGCGGTGGAAACTGTAGTTCTATTTATATACGCGTAGTGGAGAATGAGGTACCAACAGTGCGACAGCAAGAAAATGCTAACGATATATAGACCGTAAAACTCGTGACTCTTTAGTTTTTAGGTATCAGCGCAACCTTGCTCCACGATAATATTTTGAAAACAAGTTTGCTCACAGAAAATACACAGTCTGCTGAAATTTCTTCCTGGAGCAAGACCGCGCTCATATCTAATTTGGATTGTGAAGTCGCCAAATGCAGCAATTATTCTGCAATTTCCAACACCAGCCCATGTTCAAAGGTCGTTTATTAGCATGAAATAGAAATCTATAAACATAATGAATGTAGGAGAGTTTCATTTTTATCTTGAATAACAAAATTAGACACAGAGTCATGGAATTTAATAATATTTACTTTTTCATAAAAACGGGGGCAGAAAACAGTCTTTATTCTATATAGTCCTTTCCAATGGCTGCTACGATGACACAATACACCACCAAGATTTGGCAGAAAAAGACGATTTGATTTTTAGGGACACGTGTTCCACACCACACACACAGGGGTTGTTTTTGTAGTTCTTGGAGAGATGAACTCTGAGAAGGAGATGTAGCTGTGTTTAACGGCATCGTTGTAACTTTTACTTTTTTAAATAATCAATGACTTGTGAAGCAGCGATCCAAGAATCGAAACTAGGTGGATATCATTTCCAACTAAATTTCACTACTTTGAGTCGATGTGTTCCGACTTTACGCGTTCTTCGATCGAGAATGCTCTTGATATCCTACACGTCGTCTTCTTTCTTAGTCACTCGTTGTAACTCAGGCAAGTAAACAGTTCCTTTAACACTTCTTATATCTTGCAATTTATAGACAGGATGATCACGTCCACGCATGTGTCTGTAACACAAAACAATTTTGCTGTCTGTTTGGGTAAATAACCTTTGTCAAAAGTGCGTTTTGTTTTTCTAATGCGAACCCAATCTCTGGTGTTTAACACTTCTGTATTTTTTCTGGTCTTTGATGTCCCAAACAATCGATCAAACACCATCACTTCATTTTCAGGTGTGACTTCTTCTGGGGCACATCTGATGCTACGATGGTACGATTGATTGTAAACTTTGACTAGATGTGGTAACACGTCAATGTATTTTTGAGTGTGTTGATGTGTAAAGTATTTTCACAGGCTGCATATTCTATACACATAACTTAAAACCAGCATATTTGGTGTTCATGTCTCCGATATGTCTTCAAAATGAACCTATCAACGTACAGCTGTATCAATACAGAAAACTAATTGGATTGCTAATTGCTGAAATGAACTTGTTAGATACCTGAACAACATATCTGACACTAATTACTCAAGTAATTACCATTGCAACACATTACAGGGTTAAGACAGGGTTAAAACAAAGTGCTGAGTTGTTACATACCTAAAAAATATATCTAACACTAATTACACAAGCGGCTGCCCTGCCATTACAACACATTACAAGGTTAAGAAAGGGTTAAATAAAAACTAAAAAAACAAGCGCTGATTGTTGTCTGTCGGATATGAGTGGAGTATTGCAGTCGGATGGATGGAATATTGAATTACTGACATCAAAAGAAACAATCACACATACGCATGGCTTTCATCCACAAATTTCATTCAGGAAGTCACATTTCAGCTTCCAAATCTGCAAGCACTAAATATTCAGACAGAATCCGAATCAAAATCGTAACGGATTGAATAGAATAAAATCATCCTGTTACATTCTTCTTTCTGCAATATACTGAATATATCATGCTATAGACGCGGTTAGAATAATAGAAAATATCAAATGAGGTATAATTATCTAATTATCTTGGAAATTAGTAATTAGGAGATTTGTAATTACTTAATTGCAAATATTAGCAACAGCTTCAAATACATGGTTTTATGAACAGAAACATCTCACTGCAGTCTACATAGATACAATAACTATAGACTTAACCATGCGCCCTGAGAAAGTGACACATGTATTAGGTTAAGGGTTATTGGTAATGCACAATTCAATATAGGTGGGTGGGCGAAGGTACCCTGAAAAGGCTACAAATTATGGTAATACTGATGTCACATTTCCTTCTTTTAAGTGTCCTGTAACACTTAGCAGTGAGTGTGTGAAAGAATAAATTGTAATTTAAAAAAATCCATACCTTTTTGTCCACAGACTTTGATGCAGTGTACAGCAATATGGAGTCATGTATGCACTGAAGAAGAAATGTCACTGACACTTATGAATAATCCAATTAGTGTCAAGAACCACCTTCAATCTATGTATATAGTTAGTGGCCCTGATAATACCAAGTTAAATCTGTGAATAACATTGACCCTTGCAGTTAATCTTTTTTTTTTCCGCCCCTTCCGTAGGACATAGCCCAGTTCATATTTTGGAAACTATTGAAACTGCCATTTTATATCATATATGCATACATGTATACTGTTACGACTCTATGGTCTAAGAAAAATGTAACAGAAAGAAAGTTAAAGCAGAAAATCAAGTAAAAATCAACAAGCAATTTATTTCTAGATAATTAAAATGACAATCAAAAGACACTTACAGTAACGTTAATTAAAATCCAAATAATCCAATAATCCTAAGTGTCCTAATCACAAGTCCTAAATATAGAATCTTCCGAATGAATTTCAGTATCCTTCAATGTGTTGATGTGTCAATAGTCTTTAATGTCCTGATGTGACATTAGTCTTTAATGTGCTGATGTGCCAAAACGAAGTACTCCAAAATATCTTTGAATAAGTTCATATAAATTCCAAACTTATCAATTCAAATTCCAAAGATCCAAAAGTCTATGAGCATTTTGATAATCCAATGAATATTTTAAATAATTCCTCTCTCTGAATTTGGACTGATTTTTTCACAACTGTAATGACTCTTTAAAGACTGATGTTAAGGTCGAAACTGAAAACTGTCCACTAAACTTGTTTACCAAAACCGTCCTTGAACTCAAATACTAAGTAAACAACCTTATTCACGGACAATAGCTAAACATGTAAAACTTATACATAACATTAAGGTTTGAACAAGTATTAAAGTCAAGAAACATTTATAATTTCCTAAAATATTTATAATATTATATAACTATCATACATAATATATATATATATATATATATATATATATATATATATATATATATATATATATATATATGTGTGTGTGTGTGTGTGTGTGTTACATAACCTTCATATTTTATAATACCCTATACTGATTTTAAACCTTGTATTGTTAGGTTTTTATTTAATAAGTGGCAGGCATCATGGAATGATGTTGTCCATTACAAGCTTCACTCAGTAAACCCTACGTTAAGCGAATGGTCCCCATCCTATAGACAAGAGGTTGTGGCACATCTTAGAATCTGACACTCGAATAACTCACTCCTTCATCTTGAAGGGTGAGGACCCAGCCGAACGTGTTTCGTGCAATTAACACTTCACCGTCAAACACTTTTTGATTGACTGTGTCGACCTCCAACTTATTATACGCGATCGATATTATCCGTGTTAAAAATATGAAAGAACTTGTTGACACAATAAGTGTATCTCTTTTTTTAGATTTCTTGAAAGAAGTAAATATGTATAACAAAATATAACCTGCCGAATCGTCTGAGTGAATTTAATGAGAATATCATTGCATCTTGATTTTAAATGCCTAATGCGATATTTGTACCGTTTAGAATATTTCATCTGTTTACATTTCCCGTTGTTGGGGATACTTTGCATACTTTTATTCCATTTATTTTTCTAGGTGCTTTTAGGTCATGTACTTTCATTATTACCGTCATTTCAGCGCTGTGTGGCTTTATTGTGCTGATGCGCCATAAAACCCAAATTCCTACTCAGCATCACCATGCGTTACATATCCAGAATAAAGTGTTATATATATGTGTATATATATATATATATATATATATATATATATATATATATATATATATATATATATATATATATATATAGATACATACACACACATACACACAAACACGACGAGCGCAGACGTGCACCTTAGGAATATTGCCCATCTCCGCGTATCTGCAATACTCCTTTAATGGCAAGTTACAACCGTTATTTTCATGAGAACTAGCATTTAGATACGCTAAAAATGTTAATTAAACATTGTATACCCTCACAGCCTTTGTAATTAATTCATGGAAGTCACTTCGAAGCCTAACGCAAAGTTCCAGGCATAAAATAAGTTGTATTCCACAGGGATATCAGTGGCGAATCGAGAAATATCGTTGGGATGGGGTCGGGGTGGGGAGCCTAAGCACGTAGGTGAGGGGTCTGTGTGACAGAACCCCTCAGCGGGGGCCCAGGGTGAAGCCCGCGTAAGCTTCTGCACTTTAAGCGTTTTCAGGCATAATTTTAACCATCTAACTGTAAAGGAAACATACTCTTGAAAACGTTCCGGTTGTTTCGCGGTCATTGATTTTTTTAGGGGTGAGGGGCACCGGCTTCACCTCCTTTCGCTATCCCCAGATATGCCCCATGGGTGTTACTCAACCCTCTTCGCTAGCCAAGGTTCGTCGATCTATTTCGTTCCATATGGAACCTTGGAATGCAGCTGAAATAAACTGATCCAATAGTTCAGTTTTATAGTACACTAAGGTCACCTGGATTCTTCTTTTCTTTTTTTAATTCAGAAATGCATTAAACGTCAATCCGATAATAAGCCATCTTGTCCTTGAATGTCACATTCCTAAAGATATACAGGTGATGTGTAAGGAACAGAAATATGGTAAACTTTTACAATTTCAAACCTTGAAATAGATGAATTTGGAATAATGTTTTGGATGAAAAATGTTACTTTTCATATATTGATTTCAACTCCCTGTATTTACTAACTCATTTTTCAAATACTCGTTTAGTAGGAAGGCAGTGACAAATCATAGATTTTATGCAATAGTTTTCTATCAACAGAGTTCGTTACCCAGCAAACGTGATCATTAATACTTTTTTCTCTTTCCAAATGGCTGTTTTTGTCCCACCCCCTACCCCCATTGCCGTTGATTGCTTATATATGCATGTAGACCTGTATCATTTTGAAACTTGCAATTACTTTCTGGATTCCCTTGAGAACTTTCAGCACGCAGAGAGCGTCAAGAAATCAGCAAAAGTGGACTATGCTAATGAGCCAACATCCGGCATCAGTCAGTGCTTGATGTAGACAATAGGCAGACATTTTCCAGTCCTTTCGAGACCTCTTTGTTCACAGGTGGCCGACGCAAGCTTAATGTTAAAAAAAGCATATAACCTGAAGTAAAATAATCATACCGAGTGACAAAAGTTCCTCAGATTACTCCTATGACTCGTTCTGACACCGGACCCTGTCTATCATACTATATAAGAGACAAGGTAAGTAACTTCCGAACACTCAGTTCGACACCCGACCCTCGATCTTATTGCTTTTTTTACATTAAGCTTGCGTCGGCCACCTGTGTCTTCGTTAAGAGTGTTTGATTATTAAATTAACTGACGAACTTAAACAAGGAAGCATGACCTTGAGGGACATGACTTCTTCCTGTTATGAAAACTGAAATAAACAGAATTTCCTAGAAAAGGGCGGGGGGTGGGGCGGGGGTAAATTGGGCTTGACCGTCCGTCCTTCAATCTGTCAATCACACTTTCGTTTTGGCACAATAACTCCCCTAATTATTTTTCGGATTTCAACCAAATTGGTATGCTACTAGATGTTGATGAGACTTTGGATAAGTTCCTTTGTCAGGGTTCTGTCATCCTTTAGCGGTGTTATAGCCCCTGATTGGCGAAGAAACTCGCTTTTGTTTCTGCCAAATAACTCCATTAATTGTTTTTGGATTTCAACCCAATCTGATATGTAGCTTGATATTGATTAGACCTTAGTAGAGTTCAACTGTCAACCTTTTTACGTAGTCACTTAGCAGAGTTATAGCCCCAGATTGTCAGAATCACCCAGTTTCCCGCACAGTAAGACCTTGATTTTTATGTGATTTCAACCAAATCTGTATGCTGCTTGATATCGAGGAGACCTTTGTTGAATTTTATTATGAGCGTTCAACATCATCGCTTAGCGGAGTTATATCCTTGATTGCCAGAGCAAACCACTTTTATTTCCGCACACTAACTCTGGTAACTATTATTGGATTTCAGCCAAATTGTGTATGCAGCTTGATATTGATGAGGCCTCAGGTGAGTTTGATTGTGAACATTCTATATCATCATCGTTTAACGGAGTTATAGCCCCTAATTGACAGACTCAAACACTTTCATTTCCGCACAACTTCTGTATTTATTATTGGATTTCGACCAGATCTGGTAAACAGCTTGATATTGATAAGATTTTGGCTGAGGTTGATTATCAGTATTCTACGTCATTATTTAGTGCAGTTATAAAACCTGGTTGTCGGACCCATTCACTTTCATTTCTACTTAAAAACTCAATTCATTTTAAATGGATCTCAACCAAATTTGGTATGCAGTTTGATATTCATATGATCTTAGCTGAGTTTAAAAGTCACCATTCTACCTTTTTACACGAGTTACGGCCCCAGCCACGCGAATAACTGCCTTATTTGGTTTTAAGCAAATGTAGTAGGCAACTCTCTCTCTCTCTCTCTCTCTCTCTCTCTCTCTCTCTCTCTCTCTCTCTCTCTCTCTCTCTCTCACACACACACACACACACACACACACACGCACACAAACATGAGGTTACATACACATAAACGCACATTTCCATTGATGCAGTCAATACAAAATACATAGGTCTAAATTGCATGTGGCCACTTTTTTGACATTTGTCGAGGAGACTCGTGCTTGATCTTTTTGATTTCAACAACATAAACAACCACTGCTTCGTTTTTTGTTTATGAAAAGATTTGTCGTTGATTTACTATCAGCTATTAACAACTCGAACTGATTTAATTTTGAGTGTTTTTATAACTTTGTGCATTGATGAGGTCCATAAATAATGGTGACTCTCTCTCTCCTCTCTCTCTCTCTCTCTCTCTCTCTCTCTCTCTCTCTCTCTCTCTCTCTCTCTGTGACTATATTGCAAAAGCTAAGGAATTAAACCTCGTTTTTTTAATAGCAAATGTTGTACACTAGCTAGTCAAGTAGGCGTTACTCCCAAATTTCGATATCTGGAAATAAAGGAAAAAGTCATTAAACAAATCCAAATTATTGTTGCAATTTAATCATATGCGTGTTTGTCCAACATGAATTTCACTTTGGGTGCTTGAACTATATAATCCCATGGAGGCTGCTCATCTAATGATTTAATGACCGATAATGAATTTGCGCAATGTTGTCAGGCAACTGGTTGCCATATTACGATTGGCTATATGCAAATTACGGATGTTGATTGCTTTTTTTCATGTATTCATGCACGATTGGACAAGGTAAGAATGGTCCATTTAGCACACTTTTTAAAAAGAAATTTCCTTATTTTGTCTTTATTAAATGTAATATTTAATAATAAGGATTGACCAGTTTATTTCTTTACGTTTACTCATGTATGAACCGAAAACAAGCACGCCGTGCAAACTTAAGTATGATACAGTTTGCACAGCATTTTTTTTTTCTTTGTTATTTTTTTCTTTTTCTTTTTGTTCATACTTTAATGAACGTAAAAAAAAACCCCGTTAAAGTCTTAATTATGTAATATCTAAAAGTGTAAGCTTATTGAAAAGATGCAGGTTTTTTTTGCCAGTTTCTAGAACGTTTGCGCATATTGTGATACTTTTGCTGTTTAGCGTGCTGGATTTACTAACAGAAGGGTGAGGGTTCGAGTCCTGCCCAGGCCAGGCCAGTGGTGTATCTCTGAACAAAACACTTTACTCCATTTGTCTCGGCACAATATAACCTTTCATGTGTTGCTGTGCCGTTAAACGCCAGTGAATGAATCAATACTTTTGTTTGGTCTGTATATCAGGCACAGTTTGAAAGACTGTTCACATAATTTTCAGTACGCTATTTAATAAAGTTGCATTTACAAAACCATTAAAAAGACGTGAGATTACAAGTCATATCACAGGCAGCATTTAAAGCGAATGTCAAAAACTAATGTTAGAAATTATCGCACAAACATGTCATGTACTACTACATCTGGGTGATTTAGCAGGCAACGATCTGAGGAAAATATTTATTAATATCTGTCCCATCTAGCAACAGTTTTGTTGCAGTACAAAATTAAACTCGTTGATTGTTTTTATTTATTTTTAAGGATAGTCATAAGAGATTTACCGTATATATCTATATAAGTATAGACCCTGATCTGCCATGGCATAATTTGCCGAAAGATCAGGGTGTATGTTGTTTGTTCTATTGATTAGGCCTAGCAAACTTCCTAGACTCAGATCTTCCGGTTTATTATGTGGCGGCAGATTTGGGTCTATGCACTTTACAGACGGATCAAACTTGTACGTGAGTACATACGGTAGATTATCAGAATACCGACTATTGCTGAGCAGGATTATGTATTCTTCCAACTGAATAAACCGTACTTTGCCCTTCATCATATGTATTAGGATAGGACGTTAAAGTATAATTAAAATATATGGGTAAATTTAAATTTCGTTTGCATCTAAAAGACCAATCTCATCTGCAAATAAAAGAAAGAAAAAAGTAAACAATAAAAGAATAAATAAATAACTTCATGCACGAAATGCAAAGAAGGATTTTGAACCAGAAAGTGAATGAAGCTGGATTCTTTTTTTTTTTTTCTCAGGTGCTTGGGGATATGTTTGACAGCGATTTATCTTTTCTATTATAGGGATAATTTTTGTATTACCGTTGTCTACAAGCTGAACTGGGCTCAATTTTTAGCCACGTGTAAATCCAGTAGTTTAAAATAGATCGTGGTTTTAAATCGCACGCATTTAACCAGCTGAAACGAGCCTGCTAATGCAATGTTTCATCATTGGTTAGAGCACGGTTACTATATCCATATATATTATGTTTTAAAATTTAAATCAGTGATACTGGGCAGACCATTTAATTTTCTGGGGTTGGGGTGGGGCTGGAAATTTCCTTCGCACCAGGATATTGTTTTTTCTTTCACCTCAAAATAATAATTTGTTTTTCAACAAATAGAGATAATCCCCCTCTCCCCCCCCCCCCCCCTTAAAAAAAAAAAAAAAAAAAAAAAGGAAACGAAATGGTCGGTCCCGAACGTCTTCAACTAGCAATATTATTCTTTCGGGTGGCCGAGTGGTCTAACGCGCTCATACAACTCACCTCTGTCTGCGTGAGTTCGAGTCTCGGCTCAACTAACGTAGGTATGTGAGAAAGCTTGCCAAGTAGCTCACCGTAGGTCGTTGGTTCTTCCCGGGTTCTTCCTACACCAAATATGCTGGTATTATGTGCTGAAAAATGACGCTAAACCCCACAAAACCAAAAACAAACATTCTTTGACTAATAGCTGCAAAAAACTCACAACAGAAACTCACATCTGTCTTCACAGGTAATATCTGAAACTAAAGCGCACTTAGAAATTTGATTTATCCACACTCATAAGTTTCCATTGTACCTTTTTCAGGCGATTCTTTTTTCTTTATATGAACTGCTTCACACAAATCGTAGGCATGATTGTGTAAGTTTCTGGAGATGTTTCAACTATTGCGACTGAATTGGTATAGTGTGTCTATCCAATAAAGTCATTGTGTCCATCTGCATGACTTGGATTGCGACTGAATTGGTATAGTGTGTCTATTCAATAAAGTCATTGTGTCCATCTGCATGACTTGGATTGCGACTGAATTGGTATAGTGTGTCTATCCAATAAAGTCATTGTGTCCATCTGCATGACTTGGATTGCGACTGAATTGGTATAGTGTGTCTATCCAATAAAGTCATTGTGTCCATCTGCATGACTTGGATTGCGACTGAATTGGTATAGTGTGTCTATCCAATAAAGTCATTGTGTCCATCTGCATGACTTGGATTGCGACTGAATTGGTATAGTGTGTCTATCCAATAAAGTCATTGTGTCCATCTGCATGACTTGGATTGCGACTGAATTGGTATAGTGTGTCTATCCAATAAAGTCACTGTGTCCATCTGCATGACTTGGATTGCGACTGAATTGGTATAGTGTGTCTATCCAAAAAAAGTCATTGTGTCAAATCTGCATGACTTGGATTGCGACTGAATTGGTATAGTGTGTCTATCCAATAAAGTCATTGTGTCCATCTGCATGACTTGGATTGCGACTGAATTGGTATAGTATGTCTATTCAATAAAGTCATTGTGTCCATCTGCATGACTTGGATTGCGACTGAATTGGTATAGTGTGTCTATCCAATAAAGTAATTGTGTCCATCTGCATGACTTGGATTGCGACTGAATTGGTATAGTGTGTCTATCCAATAAAGTCATTGTGTCCATCTGCATGACTTGGATTGCGACTGAATTGGTATAGTGTGTCTATTCAATAAAGTCATTGTGTCCATCTGCATGACTTGGATTGCGACTGAATTGGTATAGTGTGTCTATTCAATAAAGTCATTGTGTCCATCTGCATGACTTGGATTGCGACTGAATTGGTATAGTGTGTCTATTCAATAAAGTCATTGTGTCCATCTGCATGACTTGGATTGCGACTGAATTGATATAGTGTGTCTATCCAATAAAGTCATTGTGTCCATCTGCATGACTTGGATTGCGACTGAATTGGTATAGTGTGTCTATTCAATAAAGTCATTGTGTCCATCTGCATGACTTGGATTGCGAATGAGCAGCTTATAATATTTGGGCATTATGAAACGCAAGGGTCTAATGAAGGCATTAAACTTTCTGTGAATATCTTTGGCTGAATTATCTGAAGTCCATTTTTTAAAAGTGCAATTCTTGTTTTTCTTTCAGTGACTTTGCATATAAGAAACAGTCAGTACCAGCTTGCATTGATTGATATGTCAGGAGAGGTAATTATAACATATACTTTTAATAATATCTTGTCATAAGTTGATGAGAAAGGAACATAGCCTCCGAATGCTTTCTAAATTTATGAGTCGAAGTTTGCTACAGATATGTCGAAGTTTTTTTCATACACTTTTTAGAAGTTTTCAGTTGGAGTAATTTATCTGGAATAGTTGGCTAAAAATGTAAAGAAGAGACAACGCTCAGTATTCAGATATCAAAAAATGTATGAGATCCTGTTTAGTAATCTGTGTTAAAAAGGAGCTTTTATAACTTTCTATATTTCCAAAGTTGTCAGTCACACTCAAGTTTTATTTTTGGAAGTACATTTAAAGGAGCACTACTTTATACATTTTCATAAATTTTACTTTGAATTTGTTTTTATGTTTGATTCAAAATGTCGAAAAATTTTGAACCAATCTTGTGTTCAATGTAAACAAAGTCACATGATGAAACAAAATCGTAATCTAAGGCGCAAATGGCAGGTCACTCTGCACCATCGCAGCTCACTCTGCACCGTTGTCGCTAAGGAAATGCCTCTGCTATCTGGCAATTTACTATCCAATTTTGGATATTATCCGCACGCCGACCAGCCTAGCGACACGTATATATGTTAAGAGTCTAACAAAATAGTTCCCAACACTTGGTCCCTTTATTTTGTTTGTTGTGATGGCTGGCCAAGGTCAGTCTAATATATGTCTTGATTGTGTTTCTAAATAAGTAAAATTCTTCGTAAAGATGTGTCAAAATGCACCTGCTACACCCTCTCTGACAATCGTCAGGTCTTACTCGTTAAAAATAGAGTTGAGCTAGTGAACATGAGTTGTAAGTGAGCAGGAACTCATAAGACAACCTCCACTTCGCTGACATCAGTCAGTATCTTTGAGTGGCCAGCTAACCACATAATGTAGGTCTCAACAACCCAGTTTTGATATGTGACATAACTGATTTCCCATATGCACTTGACAAGCATGTTTGGTGGTAATAAGTTAAAAGGTGTTACAGTTTGACCAGATACACCATTTTATGTAGCGTTAAAAATCCTGGAAAAGAGAACATAGGAACCCAATTTTAATGTGAAATGTTTTTATTCTAAGATGTATTAATAGTGTAATAGTTAAGCTAAAAGGTGTTATAATTTGAGCACAGACACCATATTTAAATAGTGTTCAGAATCCTGGAAATGAGCGAAATACTTTAATTCCAAGATGCATTCTTAGTGTAATTATAGCAATAGGTGAAGAGATATTGGGATTTATAGCCAATAATTAATTGTCACCACCTTTTTGTACCAAATAGTAGGTAATAGTGACCTAGTGTTGGTGAGCGACACATATCCATCCCACTCCAAGATATGGGGCCCCAGGTGGCTGAGTGGTCTAAGGTGCTTGCCTTTACAGATCACTTACACATCTCACCTCTGTCCATGTGATTGGACAAGTCTCAGCTCAACCAATGTGGTTATGTGAGAAAGCTTCCTAGTGGTGCTTCCAATGTTCTTCCTCCATCAAATATACTGACCGCCATGTGCAGCCTATAACTGTGCTAACAATGGCATTAAACCCCACAAACCAAACCATCCCAAAATACACAAAAAAAGGTACTATCTCAATAGATGTAGTGGTCTAAAAAAATGCAGCTCAAACAGGGAGAATGGACACATTGTTATAGCAGTTTTGAAACAAATCCTGAAAAATAGGTTATAGTGACGCAATTTTGTTTGAAAAATGCCCATCCTAACTTGTACTCTCAGTAGAAGTTTGGTTACAATAGGTTAAGTGTTAGCATTATAACATGGATAAAGAATTTAAGCAGTTTCCTAACAAATTCTAGAAAGTAGGGTACATCCATCCAGTTTTTGTGTGTAACATATTACATATATTTATCCCAATATGCATACACAGTGCAAATTTTATGTAAGTATGTTTTAATATATAGAAGCTGCAACCCAGACAGGAATGATGAACACAATTTTTAAGCAATTTTCATATGTCCTGGAAATAGGTCACAATAATCTAGCTCTGGTAAGCAACACATATCCATCCTTTAGTCCCAACTTGATGGTAACAGGTGAAAAGATAATTAGAACCCAGTGTTATGTATGATGTTTATATAATATTATAAATATTTTAGAAAATTATAAATGTTTCTTGACTTTAATATTTGCTTAAACCTTAATATTAAGTATAATGATTGACATGTTTAACTATTGTCCTTGAATTAGGTTATTTACTTAGTATTCGAGCTCAAGGATGATTTTGGTAAACAAGTTGTTGATTCAATTTGAGGTCAAGGTTGATTTTGTTTACAGATGAAACCAGAATTTCATTAGAGTTATGTGTCAAAAATCACATAGACCATTTAGTATTCTAGAACATTCTGTTATGTGACCTATCTTTATATATACCATGTTTAGTAGACAGTTTTTCAGTTTCGACTTTACCATCAATATTTTAAAGAGCCATTACAGTTGTGGAAAATCATGCCAAATTCTGAGAGAGGAATTATTTAAAATATTCATTGGATTATAAAAGTGCTCATAGAATTTTGGATTTTGGATTTTGAATTGATGATTGTGGGATTTATGTGAACTTATTTAAAGATATTTTGGAGTACTTCATTTTGGCATATCAGCACATTAAAGACTATTGGCACGTCAGGACATTAAAGACCATTGGCACATCAACACATTCAAGGATACAGTCATTCATTAGGAACATTCTATATTTAAGACTTGTAATTAGGACACTTAGAATTATTGGATTATTCGGATTTTAATTCACGTTACTGTAAGTTTCTTTTCAATTTTCACTTTAATTATATTGAAGTAAATTGTTTGTTGATTTTTTACTTGATTTGTTGGTTCACTTTCTTTCTGTTACATTTTTCTTAGACCATAGAGTCGTAACAGAAATTGGGGGCTCGTCGTCCGGGATAGATCTGAATTTGTTTAAATCATATTAGAGATATTAAAGTTATCTTTGAAATTCATATTAATTTTGTCTCTGAATTTTTGCTGTCTTTGGCAAAGATATTTATTTCAGGATTTTTTTTAGTGAAACCAACAAGCATTCACAATGGCATCTATTATTCAGAATTTCATATCAAATCTTACTCAGAAGGGGTTAGAGTGTATGAGAAAGGATGAGTTGCTCGAACTTGCCAGAAAATACAGTCTGTCTGAGGCGAAAGCATCATTGACAAAACAGGAGATACAAATTATTTTAATTCAATATTTAGTAGTGTTACGGAATTATGTAAAAAAAAAAATTTTTTAAATAATGATATCGTTTTATGATCTCTGCATAATAGTCTAACAGCTGTCATCTTGCAGAAAGTACATATACGGTATTTCAATGGGACTCAGTACATTGGTCTTGGGAAATATTGTCGGTTGTAGCATTAGTCATATCACGTGATTTAGCGCGTGAGGGTTGAACTTCTGACCTAGATTCTATGTTCAATTAAGAAGTCAATACTTTGTTGACTTGTAATAACGTCAGTGCACAGGTACTTTAGCGGTGTCACGCATAACCTAGTTTCTGATTGGTTCGGAGAAGGTTGTTTTCTAGAAGGATAGAATCTTTTTTAAGTCGCAATACAGGGAATGATTCATTTTGTTGAGTTTAAGATCACAATTCTGATGTGTTTGTTTGAGACGTAGAATAATTGGGTTTTTATTTGATTTTCGCAGTCAGAGACTATAAATAAGATGTAATCGGAGCGTTTGTGATTCTAGCATAGTTTGTCAGCCTGAGAGGTCATAAACGAGATTAGTTCATTTTATGTGATTATTCTGTTTCAGATATTATTATACAGTACATTCTGGATTTAGTACTGATACTTCAAATTTAAGTAGTATTCAGCTCCGTTTGAATTAGCGGAAACATTTCTAGAACTTGTGTGATATTCCATATTCACAAGGATTATTCGGATATAACTGATTCTTGTGGACACATCAACACTTTAGTGGTTTCATTCAGAATATCTCCATTCGGAATATTTGGATTAACTTCCGGGTCAGTGAACTTTAGAACAATTTAGGACTTTTAAGGATGTTCTATACTGTAAGTTATTTTTAATTCTTTCACTTTGATTGTTTGTTGAAATATTTTAATATTTTAGTAAATTAAATATTTGTATTTTAAATCTTGAAAGCTTGTTTGAGTCTTTTCTTTTGTTACATTTACCCCTAGTCGTTACTGCAGGAAAGGGAATTTGGGATAGTAGTGCTTTACATTTGAAGAGAAAGCCTGTATCTGGTTCTGACAGGATATTAAGGGAATAAGAGTTAAAGAACCAGATGGATTTAGAATTAGCAAAGCTTCAGATTCAGAGAGAGAAAGAGGAGATGCAGATGCAGAGAGAGAGAGAAAGGGGAGAGAGAGATGCAGATGCAGAGAGAGAAAGAGGAGAGAGAGAGATGCAGATGCAGAGAGAAGAAGGGAAATACAGTTTAAATTAAGAGAATTAGAACTGGCAAGCAGAGCACACTCCCTCCCTTTACACACAAGTTCAGGTTTTGATGTTACCAGATATATTAGGTTAGCACCCCCTTTTCAGGAAAAAGAAGTAGATACATACTTTCTTTACTTTGAGAAAATTGCTGAAAACTTGAAATGGCCCAGAGAACACTGGACTTTGTTATTACAAAGTGTACTTATTGGCAAAGCTCGTGAGGTCTACACTTCACTGTCAGTACAACAAAGCACTGATTATGATGTGGTTAAGGAGTATACATCTTGAAAGCTTATGAGTTGGTACCTGAGGCATATCGACAAAGGTTTAGGAATTGTAGAAACGAAACTGGGCAAACTCTTGTCGATTTTGCAAGGCAAAAAGAACGACAATTTGATAGGTGGTGCTCAGCCAAGAAGGTTGATCAAGATTACAATAACATCAAACAGCTCGTATTAATTGAAGAGTTCAAAAGGTACATCCATAGTGATGTTAAGACCTATCTTGACAAACAGAAAGTGGAAACTTTGGAAAATGCTGCTCGTATAGCTGATGATTATTCCTTGACTCACAAAATTTCATTTGGCAATAAGTCTTCCTCTCAGCAGTTTTCTGGTAAAAAAACCCATTTCAATCTCGAACGAGTACTTCCAAATTTCACAACAGCACAACTGTTAGGAATCAAACATCTGATAAGACTGATCAGAAATACTTATCTCTTCCTACGTGCACTTATTGTAAAACAAAAGGGCACGTTGTTTCTGATTGCTTCAAGTTGAAAAATAAGCAACAGAGTAAAGACAGAGCTTTTCCAAATGCTCTTATTTCAAAGAGGTCAAGGTCACAGTCTAGTATTGAAACAATACATTTGTTTGGTCAAACAAACCCCAGTCTGATTCTATTTTTTAGAGTTATGAACCATTCATGTCAGAAGGTTCTATATCACTTATTGGTGATTCTGCCAAGCCTATCACTATTAAAATATTAAGGGACACAGGAGCTTCTCAGAGTCTTTTATTATCAGGTACTTTGCCTTTGTCTGAGGAGTCTCCTTCTAGTGAAAGTGTTCTTGTTCAGGGAATAGAGTGCGGCTTTGTAAATGTTCCTCTCCATTGTGTCAATTTGGCATCATACTTTGTTTTCGGACCTGTGACTGTTGGGGCAGTGACTTCTTTACCAATATACGGTGTTCATATATTACTAGGCAATGACCTAGCTGGAGATAAGCTTGTGGTTAATCCACTTGTAAGTGACAAGCCTTGTTTGGATCTGAAAGTTGATCCTGTCGAAATTGAAATCCCTGATTTGTACCCTGCTTGTGCAGTTACCAGAGCTATGGCAAACAAAACTCTTGAGAGTGATGTTGATCAGGATATTATTCCTTTAGCTGACACATGTATTGGTCAGTCTTTTTATAAGATCGCTTCTTCTTCAGGTATTGATCAGTCAAGCGGAATTGATCGCAGTGATCCTCTTTTGACAACTCATTCTCTTTATTCTAATCAGGGTGATAAACGACAATCACTTGTCGTTGAACAGGAACAAGATCCCGAAATATTCTGTTTGTTTCAGAGGGCTATTAGTGAAACTGCAGCCACACAAGTTTCGAGTCTGTTACTTTGTGAAAAATGGGGTCCTTATGAGAAAATGGAAACCACCCGAGGTATCCGCTGTTGACGAGTGGTCAGTGAGCTATCAAATTGTTGTTCCTAAGTCATATCGACAGAAAATTCTTAATCTAGCCCATGACACTCCTTTGGCTGGTCATTTAGAAGTCAGTAAGACTTATCAAAAGATCTTGAATCTTATTTATTGGCCGAAACTCAAAAGTGATGTTTCTAAATACTCCAGATCTTGTCACACTTGTCAAATGGTAGGAAAACCCAATCAGAAGATACCTAAGGCTCATCTGCAACCTATTCCTACATTTGATGAACCATTTAGTAGAACAATGGTAGACTGTGTCGGTCCTTTTTACCTAAGACCAAGTCAGGCAACCAATACTTGTTGACCATCATGTGTGCATCTACAAGATTTCCAGAGGCAATTCCTCTGAGAAATATAAAAACTAAAACCATTGTGAAAGCTTTGGTGACGTTTTGTTACACTTGCTTGCCTTCCCAAATCTGTCCAGTCGGACCAAGGGTAAAATTTTATGTCTGGTATTTTCTTGCAAGTTATGCATAAATTAGGCATCCAGCAGTTTAATCTTCTCCCGATCATCCTGAAAGTCAAGGTTCTTTGGAAAGATTTCATCAAACTTTGAAGAATATGATTCGATCATATTGCTTTGATACAAGAAAGGATTTGGATGAGGCTGTTCATTTGTTGTTGTTTGGTGTTAGGGAATCAGTTCAAGAGTCGTTGGGTTTTAGTCCCTTTGAACTGGTTTTTGGTCATACTGTCCGTGGACCATTGAAATTATTGAAAGAGGAACTTCTTTCAAATGAAGATTCAAAGATTAATCTTCTTGACTATGTCTCTGATTTTAAATATAAGTTGTCAAAGGCCTGTGAAGTAGCAAGAACTAATCTTCACACTACCCAGTCAAAAATGAAATTAAGGTATGACAGAAATACACAGGAAAGGAGTTTTAAGCCTGGTGAGAAAGTTCTGGCTGTCTTTCCCATACCTCAAAATCCTCTTCAGGCTAAATTGTATGGTCCTTATACCGTTGAAAAGAAAGTAAATGACTTCAATTATATCATTAACACCCCTGATAAACGGAAACAGAAACAACGTATATAAATATGTTAAAGGAATATTTTGACAGAGATAGCCCAGCTAATTATTCAGTTAATTTAGTTGTACCTGTCCCACACAGTGAAGATATCAACGATGGAATACAATCAGACTATAGTGATTCTGGTGTGACCAAACTTCGGAATTCAGAATATTTAACAATCTGGACTAGAAACTTTCACATCTACAACAACAGGAAAGAAATGAACTAAAACAGCTATTACATGACTATGAGCACTTGTTTCCTGATGTTCCTACACGAACAAATAAAATCTATCATGACGTTGACATTGTAGATTCTGCACCTGCATAACAGCATCCTTACAGGATGAATCCTCTCAAACAGAACTATTTGAAGAAAGAAATTCTGTATTTACTGGAGAATGATTTTATAGAACCAAGTAAAAGTAACTGGAGTTCACCATGTATTCTTGTTCCTAAGCCAGATAATACATTCCGCATGTGTACTGACTATAGAAAAGTCAACAGTGTCACCAAAACGGATTCATTTCCAATCACAATGCGAATCTGACGATTAATTTGAGCAAAAGTGAGTTTTGCCATGCATGTGTCACATTTTTAGGACCTATTGTGGGACAAGGTCAAGTTAAACCTATAGAAGCTAAGGTCAAAGCTATCTCTGAATTTCCGGTGCCAATTTGTAAAAAGCAACTTTTGCGATTTTAAGGTATGGCTGGATATTATCGGAAATTTTGTTCACATTTTTCCATAATTGCTGAACCTTTGACAAGTTTATTGAGTAAGAAAACCAAATTTCATTGCTCTGACAAGTGTCAGGAATCTTTTAACAAGTTAAAGGCTATGCTTAAGAATGCACCAGTTCTTTCTGCACCAAATTTCAGCCAATCATTCAAATTATCTGTTGATGCAAGTGATGTAGGGGTTGGTGGAGTATTGATTCAGGAAGACACAAATGCTGTGGATCACCCCAGTGTATTTTTCTAAAAAAAACTAAACAAGCACCAGAAAAATTATTCCACAATTGAGAAGGAATGTTTGGCTTTGATATTGGCTTTACAGCATTTTGAAGTGTATGTTACCTCGGCTCTTTCTCCAATTATTGTGTACAGTGATCACAATCCCCTTACTTTCATCAACAAAATGAAAGATAAAAATCGGAGATTGTTGAGATGGAGTTTAATATTGCTGGAATATAACATTGACATCAGACACATCAGGAGAAAAGACAATGTGATTGCCGATGCACTCTCACGTGCATAGAAATGTTATATTGCTTTATGTAATTAAGTTCAGTATCATAAAACATCTTCCTATGTAATTTTGGTTATTACAGTATGATGTTTATATAATATTATAAATATTTTAGGAAATTATAAATGTTTCTTGACTTTAATATTTACTTAAACCTTAATATTAAGTATAATGTTTGACATGTTTAACTATTGTCCTTGTATTAGGTTGTTTACTTAGTATTTGAGTTCAAGGATGGTTTTGGTAAACAAGTTGTTGATTCAATTTGAGGTCAAGGTTGATTTTGTTTACATATGAAACCAGAATTTCATTGAGTTATGTGTCAAAGATCACATAGACCATTTAGTATTCTAGAGCTTTCTGTCAAGTGACAGTTTCGACTTTACCATCAATCTTTTAAAGAGCCATTACAGTTGTGGAAAATCATGCCAAATTCTGAGAGAGGAATTATTTAAAATAGTCATTGGATTATAAAAGTGCTCATAGACTTTTGGATTTTTGATTTTGAATTGATGATTGTGGGATTTATGTAAACTTAAAGATATTTTGGAGTACTTCATTTTGGCATATCAGCACATTAAAGACTACTGGCACATCAGGACATTAAAGACCATTGGCACATCAACACATTCAAGGATACAGACATTCATTCGGAACATTCTATATTTAAGACTTGTAATTAGGACACTTAGAATTATTGGATTATTCGGATTTTAATTCACGTTACTGTAAGTTTCTTTTGAATTTTCACTTTAATTATATAGAAATAAATTGCTTGTTGATTTTTACTTGATTTGTTGGTTTCACTTTCTTTCTGTTACATTTTTCTTAGACCATAGAGTCGTAACACCAGATACAATTTTTAACCATTGTTTTGGTTCACAATAAATCCTGGAAAGTAGGTCACAGTGACCCAGTTTTGGTGCACACTACATGCTCATCCCACGTTCACCCATAGTGCAAGTTTAATGTTAATAAGTGAAGCAGTATAGGAGTTTTATCATGGACAAGGAAGACAGATAGATGGACAAAGTAAATCCCATATATCGCCTGCTTGTTGAAATGAAAGTATAAAAAGGAAATATTGTAAACAGGACACAACTCTTGAATAATAGCTATTATTCAAGGGTTGTCTGTTTGTAAAAAAAAAATGAAATGATTTGTGTAAAGGGGTAATGAAACATACTTTTAAAAAAATCAAGTATGAGAGGCCCAAGTGAGCATCAGATAGCTACGTTTAAGAGGCCCAAGTGAGATTCAGATAGCTCATTTGGTGCACATTCAGCTGAAAGTAGAAAAAAAATAATAGCAATTTGCAGGTTAAACTAGGGTCAGATATTTTTCTCCATGTTGCATTAAACTTGAGGATTGGCCATTTGGGGGATGGGGGGGGGGTGGCTGGGACTTTTTATTTATTTCCGGGCCCCAAATAACTTGAGAAAAATATTCTTGTTTTGATTTACAGACAAAAAGAATTTAGTATACCCATGATATTAGTTGAAAAAAAATTGATTATCTTGAGGTAAAAGAAAAGAAAAATTCTGGTTTGAAAGAAACTCCAAGCCACCCCCACCCCCCAAGAGTCAACTATTGAAGACAATATGTTTTTACAAAAATAAAAAATGCTTTTATTTATGAAGTTTGACTTAAATTGCCATAGTTGATTTAAAAATACTGAAATATGTTTCCACTTGGTTGATGTAAAAGATAAATGGTTACCATGGAGGCTATAAGAAACAACATTATCCAGAACACGTCAGATGGAACATTTCCTGAAAGTTTGAATACATTAAATAGCGGTTTTGGAGAGGGTGTCAAATTATGTTTCTTGCCTGGCTGTCATTGAATCATATAGACACACATTTGTTTGTATATCATGTCATGATAAATATTTCCACCAATTCTCTGATTAAAATTTTACCAGTGTATTGTTTTTTTTAGATGTGACAATTTTTAATATTATTATTAGTAGTAGTAGTAGTAGTATCACCGTAATAGCTTGACCGCATGGGTCGGGGAACAACATCCCAAGGTCACCTTACAATCAAATATTTCTGGTTATCAGATAATTTAGGGATAATAAATATAATGTACAGAAAAAGAAAAGAAAACACACACACATACACACATGCATATAGCACACACTCTCTTTAGATACACAATTTAAATAGACGGACACAAGTATACAGCGTCTAGGTGACATCGACTTTGTGATATTACAGTAGTTTGTTCCTGTTTACCATCAAATGGGACCCAAATAAATATAACGAAATGCAAGAAGAGAAAGGATTCGTACACAAGTTACTTATTCATGATTGAGGTCAATTTTTGAAGAAATTGGTCCTCTTTTTTATTTAACTTAGCAATGTTCATTTCAATGTTCTTATGCATTTCAACTATTTGCTTAAAAACATAAATGGAAGGATTTTGCATATTGAATCTGCATGCGTAAATATAATATTTTGCCAAAATATGCAAGAAATTACACAAACTGTCCAATTGTTCACTTCTTAAAAATATTTCTCTTTTGAACAAATGTTCAATATTTTGGCAAGAAGGTGCAAACTGTTTAATACTTTGAAGTAATATTGCAATCATAGAAAAGATGTTCAATACTTTCGTTCTCACTCTTGCAGAAAGTACATTTGTCGTAGTCTAATATGTTAATTCTTTTCAAAAAATTATTAGTAACAATTATTCTGTGGATTAATTTAAAGTTAAAAGAGATCAAATTGGTATCCTTAGTACAAAAATTTGCCCGACTATAAATCTCAGACCACTCCTCACTACTTATATTTTTATTTAATACTGGCACCGAAGTTTCTTGCTTAGCAGTGTGTTGCCTTTCTTCTTTTTTTAAAAGATCTTTGTAAACAAACTTCAGTGAATTTTGTTTTTGCAAGTTCACTATTTTATCCTCCTGCTTGTCAAAATTATTGTATACTAAATGGTTTTTGATAGCATATTTCCATGATTTTGTAATTTTGGATATCAAGGAGAAGTATTTAAAGAAATCATCGCATCTAGTTTTTTTGTATTATCATGTCAAAAGGTATTAAATTACTGTGATCATCTACTAAATAATTCAGAATTTCAATACCGGCATATGTCCACGATTTGTATTGATAGAACATTCTAGGGGGGACAAAATTTAAAATACTCAGAGATAAATACTCGTTTGGACTTTGCGGTTCCTCTTTCCAATTAGATACTGCCAAAATTACATCTCTCCAAACACTGTATTTAATGAGCTTACAAAATTCTTCTAATTTCCTTCACCCTAAATTCCACATATCCTTTTTATTTCTGAATATAGTTGTATTGACTAAGTACTGCCACGCTTTATTTTCATTTTCCAGCAATCTTTTAACCCATCTTATCTTGATATACCTAATAAATGAATAAATGTGTATCATATTTAGTCCTCCCTCGTTTTCTGGGGATACTAGTATATCGTGTTTAATTCTCTCTACTTTACCACCCCATACAAATTTAAATAATGTACGATTTAGTTCTGCTTAAGCTTTTGCCGATGGATTTGGAAGTGCTGAAAAAGATGTATGAATATGGGCAGAACACGAGTTTTTACAATGATTAACTTATCAACTACTGACAGATGTCTTCGACTCAAGCTTGCCAGTATTCGTTTTGCATTCGCTAGTTTCTTCCTATAATTAATTTCCACCATTTGTTGTAAATCTGGAGAAAAATATATGCCAAGGAGTGTAAAGTTGGAAGAAGACCAATTTAGGCTCATATCGGGACATATTCTTTCATTAGAAAATTTCTTGTTTCCAATCCAAATAGCCTTTGTTTTTGTTATGTTACATTTGAGTCCAGATAATAGAAAAAAAACTTGCAAGATATTCATAGTTGCTTTAAGAGAATGTTGAGATCCATCAAGAAGAATAAAATGTCATCAGCATACTGACCCAATTTATACTCACTGATATCAAAGATCGGTCCCTGTACATCCACATTTTGCTTTAAAGTTATAAATAAAATCTCAAAACTGATGATAAACAAATAAGGTGCAAGGGGATCTCCTTGATGACATCCTCTTTCAAGTCTAAAAAATGATGACATATGTCCATTATTTATAACGCAACTTTCAGAGTTATTACAAAACAGTTTAAAACACTTATAGATTCACCAAAGTTAAAAGATTGTAAAGCTTTTTCCACAAAGCTCCAGTTTGAGTCAAAGGTTTTTTCGAAGTCTATTAACAATAATAAATCATATCTATTTTCGTTCTCTTGTTGATCCATGATATCGTATTATAGCCTGGTATTTCCTCCAATGAAACTACCCTTCATAAATCCTTTTTGAGTATCACTGATTATTGATGGAAGAACTTTTTTAATCTTAGCTGCAATGGTTCCAGAAGCAATCTTATAGTCAATATTTAAAAGTGTGATATACTGTATGTCTCCAATTTTTAAAGTATCTTCTGTCTTTTTCTTCCTTTGGTAGACATGTGATGACTCCTTGAGACTGAAAATCCGAAAGTTTTCCTACAGTGTATCCATAATTTATTGATCTGCATAGAAATCCCCCAAGAGTCTTCCAAAAAAAGAAATTGTTGCTATTTCTTATTTAACTTAGCAGTGTATTTTTCAATGTTCTTATGCATCTCCACTGAGCCCCTTACAGCATAAATAGAAGAATTTTGCATATTGAATCTGCAAGTGTAAATATAATATTTTGTCACAATAAGCAAGAAATTACACAAACTGTCCAATTGTTCGCTTCCTAAAAATATTTCTTTTTTGGACAAATGTATATATTTGGGCAAGAAGGTGCAAAATGTTTAATAAAACGGTACAACAAATTTGAAGTAATATTGCAATCATAGAAAAGATGTTCAATACTTTCGTTCTCACTCTTACAGAAAATATATTTGTTGTAGTCTAACATGTTAATTCTTTTAAAAAAATTATTAGTAACAATTATTCTATGTACTAATATAAAGTTAAAAGAGATCAAATTGGTATCCTTAGTACAAACTTTTGCCCGGCTATAGATCTCAGACCACTCCTCACTACTTATATTTTTATTTAATACTTGCATCCAAGGTTCTTGCTTAGCAGTGTGTTGCCTTTTTGCCTTTTTAAAAAGATCTTTGTAAACAAACTTCAGTGAATTTTGTTGTTGCAAGTTCATTATTTTATCCTCCTGCTTATCAAAATTATGATGTAATAAATGGTTTTTGATAGCATCTTTCCATGATTTTGGAATTTTGGATATTAACGAGAAGTATTTCAAGAAATCATTGCATCTAGTTTTTTGTTTTATCATTTGAAAAGGTATTTAATTACCGTGATCATCTACTAAATCATTCATAATTTCAATACCGGCCTCTGTCCAGGATTTGTATTGATAGACCATTCTAGGGGGGACAAAAGTTAAAATATTCAGAGATAAATACTCGTTTGGTCTTTGCGGTTCCTCTTTCCAATTAGATACTGCCAAAATTACATCTCTCTAAAAACTGTTTTTAATGAGCTTACTAAATTCTTCTAATTTCCTTCACCCTAAATTCCACATATCCTTTTTATTTCTGAATATAGTTGTATTGATTAAGTTCTGCCACGCTCCGTTTTCATTTTCTAGCAATCTTTTAACCCACCTTATCTTAATGTACCTAATGAATGAATAGATGTGTATCGTATTTAGTCCTCCCTCGTACTCCACACCGATGATAAACAAATAAGGCGCAAGGGGATCTCCTTGATGACATCCTGTTTCAAGTCAAAAAAATTATGACATATGCCCATTATTTATAACACAACTTTCAGAGTTATTACAAAACAGTTTAAACCACTTACAAACAGAATCACCAAAGTTAAAAGATTGTAAAGCTTTTTCCACCAAGCTCCAGTTAATTGAGTCAAAGGCTTTTTCAAAGTCTATTAACAATAATAAACCATATATATTTTCGTTCTCTAGTTGATCCATGATATCGTATAATAACCTGGTATTTTCTCCAATTAATCTACCCTTCATAAATCCTTTTTGAGTATCACGAAAAATGTTTTCTACCTGGTTGCTATGGAGGCAGAATTGTTGCTATGGAAGCCATCAAAAGCAAAACTTGCCTAAAAAAGTATTCCTGGAACGTTTGACCAAATATAATGGCTTTTTTAGATTTCAAAATATATATATTTTTATCTGGTTTTTATTGGAGCTAAGATTATATCACTCCCTAAGTTCATGCGGGACAGATACAAACTGAATAATGTATGATATTGTATGTGTCATGCCTCACTCTCTGTGGTGTTTCTAGCAGTTGGAACATTCTTCATATTCTTAGCCTATTTCACAAATAAGTTCATGTTCTTTGGTACCGAAGTTTGTGTCATATTAAACTTAATGTTAAGTTATTTTAAAATAGAAATCTTCAGAAAAGCAGCATGTCTGTATACCTTTCCCGTTTATGCACAATACACAGATAGTTGCTGTAAATTCCACAACAGTGGCAGCTAAGATGCACATACTCAAAACACCCACAAATTACACATCAGTATTACATGGGTTTATGTTAAAAGCATATAGAATACTGCCTCGAAGTCTACAATTTTGATCTTGACGGTAGCACCAAAACAATGAGATGTGACACAACCTTGAGGCTCTAAGTAACAAGAGAACCACACAGCACATTATAAGCCCATCTTGTGACCTTTCCCCTGCCAGTGACCTTGACCTATGAGCTAGAAACCTGCCAGCTGATTGATAAGGTGTGGAGCTGGGTAACATTTCATCAAATTATCTGAAGTGGTTAAAAAGTGACAGCTAGGATAAGGAAACGGGCAAATGACTTCCTTTGTTTTTTACTGTAACCTTGGGGGCAGATGGTATCACTCTGAATACGTGAAACACTGTCAGGTTCAAATATATAATAGGCTAAGGTTTGATGAAAATATCTTCATTGGTTCAAATGTTATACCTGTACATGGATAGAGATAAATGAATTTGATTTTCCCTGGCTGTGAACTTAACCTTGAGACTTAAGTCATGCCTATGGTATGTGTCACATTCTCTAGTTATGATGTGTAACTGGTTAAACTGTAATTAAAAAAATACAGTAGTACAGAAGTTATCCTCCACACAAATTACAGATCACATAATTACATTTTCTCTTGCCTTGCTGCAAACTGAACCTTGCGGCAAGGGGCCTGCCTATGGTACATGACACACCATTTAGTTATAATATATACATGGTCAGAGTTTCATGAAAATCTCTCCAGCTGTTACAAAGTTCTGGGCTGGACAAGCAAATGTTAACAGAAGGATGGACGGATAATGCGTTAACATAATATACCCAGTTTAAGATGGGTGATATAAAATGCATCAATATTCATATCATAATTTAATTTGACACACAAGTTGCATGTCACCAAAAGTGTTCATGCCTTGACCTTGACCTTGAGAAATGACATAGAACATGATATGCAACACATTCTCTAGTCATTATATATGAGTATACATACATTCTTCCCAATATCTTAAACTGCTTCAGAGCTACAGCTTGGATACAAAAATTGAGTACCTTGACCTTCATGATAGAACCATGAAAGTGGTATATGAAACAGTCATGTCATCATGAATATGAACATATTCAGTTTCATCTCTCTGAATGCAGATTTTTAGTTCAAGACTTGGAAAGAAAAATATGTATATTTTTACATGACTATAACCTTTAGACTAAGCATAGGAAAGTGACAAAAAATTCAAGATATCAAATTGTAAACGTTATGATCATACTACTTTTAATGGCTTTAAAGTTACAACCAGGACATTACAAGTAAGTAACCTGTGACCTTAACTTTGTAGATAGGATCTTGATAGTGGTACAAGACACACCATTCAAAATATTTAATTTTCATTAAACAGCTTCTGAACTACAGCCCAATCATGAAAAATGACCTTGACCTTGAAAACTGTATCAAATAGTGTGTTATGGGATATGACCTTAGGTTATGATGTATGAATATACAAGATTTCATCTATTACTATCCTTGAGAATTTCTGAGCTAGAGCCATGACACAAAAATAGATTATGTTGATTTATGAGTTTAACCTTAATGAAAATACCATGAAAAACAAATCAGATTAAAACATAAGTTTAATTATACTACCTTCAGTGGCTTTAGAGTTACAGTTCTAATGCAAAAAGTGAGTAATTAAGCTGTACATGTGACTTTGATGTTACTGATAGGACGATGCTATTGATACACATAATAGGTACAAAATACACCTTCAAGCTATGATTTTACAGAGTGAAACATTTCATTCCATTATCTGTAACAAGTTAGCAGCTTCTGGGTGATAGTTTGGACACACAAAAAAAGATAATGACCTGAGACCTGGCCTTAAAGATAGGTCCATAAAAGTGCTAAGTGACAACATCAAGTCATGAAGTATGATAGCAAGTATTATATCTATTACTTTATTTAAAAGTTTGTGAGTTACAGCTCCAAACAAATATAGTAATGTCCACCTTTGTCCATGAAATGAGAACCATAAAAGTGGTAAATTTTACACCCTTGTTTTACATATACGCAAAAGTTAACTAATTTTCTTACCACTAATTCTATCAGTTTCAGAGTTACAAACAGCACACTGAAAGTAAATGTAACCTTGATCTGTGACCTTGACATTCAAGAAAGGACGGCAACACACCCACTAGTTCCAGTGTGTAAATTTACAAAATATCATTTAGCCAATAGGCTGGTTTCCGTAAATCATTCCAAACAGAATATTATTGGACAATTTTGTACAAAATTACACAAGTATTTATGCACACTGATCCCATGTTTTCTTCAAGAAGCACGTGGGTAGTGTCACTTGTATAGTTTTCACACTGGATGATTGCTTGGGTAAACACAAAATTTAATAATTTTCCAAAGTGAGATTCAGAAAAGAAAACTTAGAATTAGGTCAATGACATGGCATTGCATATCACCATGCTTCCAATCTGTGCCATGAGGGGTATGACCTGATCATGGGGCAAATGTTTTAATACTGTAAATGTGCATTTCTCTTTTCATATCCAGTTAGTATATATATATATATATATATATATATATATATATATATATATATATATGGTTAAATGGTGTGAGTCTTGATAGTTTCCAAGTTATGAGCCAAGGACAAGTCCCCTACTCCAGGGACATGACTCAAGGATATGTGTTGGATGTACATGTGCATATATCCTCTTGCATCCATTAAATGTATATATAGTTGTAGGATGGGGACCTTAACAGTTTCAAAGTTATGAGCCTGGATCAAGTTCCCAACCCCAGGGACACAACCCAGGGTCTGTGCTGGATATATGTCTAATTTTATCTCCTCTTGCTTTTCAAACCTTTATGTAGTTATAGGCTGGGGATCTCAGGAGATTCCAAGTTATGCCACAAGAGCAAGTCCCCTTCGCCAGAGTCTGAACTGGAAATATGTCTGATTTCATCACATGTAATGTATGGTTAGAAGGTGGGATCTCAACTGTTTTCAAGCTATAACCCATGGGCAAGTAACCAACCCAATGGGGATGGCCCATGGTCTGTATTGGATATATACCAGTATGTCTGATTTTGTCTTGTGTCCTTCAAATCTCTATATGATTATTGGGCGGGGATCTCAGCAATTTCCAAGTTTGTGACCCTGGAGCAGCATCCCCACAGGGCTCACCTATGGGCAAGACCAGAGAGTGTAACCCAAAAGCCCATTATATAGATTATAGCCCTGGCCTTGGCGATGACAGAAACCAACTTTCAGATCTCAACCTGCAATACTTAAAATACTAAGATTAATAAAACAAAACTATCCCCAGTCCTTTGTCCAACCCCAAGGGTCATATTAAGATTTTTCAAAATTGTGTACATCTAAAGACCACCCCCAATCTTATCCCAGAGTTTGAAGTCTGTATCTTCAGTAGTGTAGGAGATACAATACAGTATTAATGGATGGACAGACAGACAGGAAAGCATAATCCCACCTGTTTTAAAAATGCATTTTGGATAAAAGTTATTGGTAATTTTTTGGGACTTATTTAAACATTATGACTGTCAATGATAATTATGAAAAGATTTCAAATACTATCAATACTTAGAGAAAATCTTTGATTGGTTGACAAAATACATCTTCCATGAAACATCTTGTTCATGACGTGAGAAACAAAATTACATATATTTGAACTTAAAGATATAACTAATATCTACACACATTTACTGTACCTACAAGACTTTTATTTTAATTTTCAGTACTAATTATACTTCTGTCACAACTATAAACAACAGAAACTTGAGCTAACACGTTATGTTCCATCTACTGTTATCTAATACTCCAGTTGTCTTCACATTTTTCATGATATATAAATTGCTATTTTCCATTCAATTGTCATGATTGTAGACATTCGCAACTTCAGGGTCAATCACACAGATCATACCTCTAATGTATGTCAAAATCTGCTATTTGAACTACTTTGGCTATTTACGAAACAAGGATTGACCAAAAAGTTACCAATGATCGAACTATTTTTTTCATTCGTCCCTTCTTGGTCAATCCTCCAGTCAATCCAATCGCAGAAATAACCAAGGTGCTCTGAATAGAGTGGGTTTCTTTTTATGTGGAGAAGTTTCTGCTAAACAAAATGTATGATTTTTCTGTAAATTACTGTACCAACATACATCCGAGGCATATTTTTGTCTCACAGAAAAAACTGAGGTAGTTCCAAATAGATTGTAGAAGGACTGGTTGTGAGGTACATACATATTGAATGTGAAAAGAAAAACTGCAAATAACAAGCAATCCACACTGCAGGTGATTATTATTATTATTATTATTATTATTATTATTATTATTATTATAATTACCTCAAGTTTTATAATTAGAAAAATAAAGCTTTTAAAGTTTTGGGTTTTTATGCTAAGCTGTCAGTGGGTGATTCAGTGAAATTTGTAATAGCTGAGTTCCTCAAGTACTATGTATTCAAAGTGTATTAAAGTTAGGAAGAAGAAAATTTGATTTCTTCCCTTCAGATGATAATTTTTAAAGATACTGAAATTATTATCTATATTATGATACTGGACAGCAAAACATTCATACAAAGCATCATTTTCCTATTTCCAAGAACACAATTTTAAATAGATTTTGTAAACAGATACTAAAACCCATTAATTGGATGCACTGTAGGTAAAGTACCGATCACATATAGGTAAAATATACATAGAATCCTTTACCATAACAGTTAGACTTCTAATATATAAGCTAAGTTAACAATGAGTCTACACAGATACAAAATTAAGGGTTTTGGATTCTAATATATGAGAGTCATTGCCAGACCTCTGCTATTTTGGCTTGAATAGTTCTGTTAAAAGGATTTTAAAGGTCCTTTTGTTATGTTATACCTGAAAGAAGAAGAAGAAAAAAACTGCAATGTAAAAGGAATATAAAGTTAAACAAATTCACTGAGTATGATGCCCTGCTAAATGCATCTTTAGTACATACAATACAGAAAAGAGAAATATTGAGTAAAACAACTGAATTGTGGTTTAACCGTAACAGTTTTTATATTCCAATCATTTTATATAATAATAATAATAATAATAATAATATTAATAATAATAATAATACAGATGATGATGATGATTAAATCATCTTCTACTGCTGCTACTGTAAGTTAAGAATGATCTTTCTTATTTTTAGAAAAATAAATACTTATGCAATGCATGTCCTAACATTTTGGAATTTTTTCCTTTTAATACAGCTACTGAAAATGCTGGAGCAAGCTATCTTTTCTATTAGGTTTATATTATTGGTGTTCTAAATTATTTGGTATCAAATGCCTGAAACAATACAGCACAGTGTACTTTTATAACTGCAGACTAAATCTCTCTATCTTTCTCTTTTTCTCTCTCTCTCTATCTCTCTCTCTCTCTCTCTCTCTCTCACACACACACACACACACACACACACTCGTGCACCCTAAATTATTGTTGCGAAAACAATTGTTAAGAATTACGTCTATGACATTAAAATTTCATAATTTGTTTATTCTTTTATAGTCAAGCATGAGAGAGAGTACTCATGTACTTTCATTCGGCATCAAACAATATTAATAAGCATGCAGTCATTCACACAATTAAAGGTCATAATAGCTTGCAGTCATGCACACAATTAAAGGTCATAATAGATAGCATGCAGTCATGTACACAATTAAAGGTCATGTAGAGAGCATGCAGTCATGCACAGAAGTATAGGTCACGTAGATAGCATGCAGTCATGCACACAATTATAGGTCAAATTAGATACCATGCAATCATGCACACAATTAAAGGTCATAATAGATAGCATGCAGTCATGCACACAATTAAAGGTCATAATAGATAGCATGCAGTCATGCACATAATTAAAGGTCATAATAGATAGCATGCAGTCATGCACACAATTAAGAGTCATAATAGATAGCATGCAGTCATGCACATAATTAAAGGTCATAATAGATAGCATGCAGTCATGCACACAATTAAGAGTCATAATAGATAGCATGCAGTCATGTACACAATTAAAGGTCATGTAGCTAGCATGCAGTCATGTACACAATTAAAGGTAATACAGATATGCAATGATGCACACAAATAATGGTCACATAGATAACATGCAGTCATGCACACAATTAAAGGGCAAATTAGATAGCATGCAGTCATGCATACAATTAAGGGTCATACTAGATAGCATGCAGTCATGCATACAATTAAGGGTCATAATAGATACCATGCAGTCATGTACACAATTAAAGGTCATAATAGATAGCACGCAGTCATGTACACAATTAAAGGTCATGTAGATAGCATGCAGTCATGCACACAATTCAAGGTCAAATTAGATAATATGCAGTCATGCATACAATTAAAGGTCATGCACACAATTAAAGATCATGCACACCATTAAAGGTCATGTACACAATTAAAGGTTATGCACACAATTAAAGGTCATGCACACCATTAAAGGTCATGTACACAATTAAAAGTCAAATGTAGAGATATATCTACCTCTTCGCTCTCCACTTTCAATTCCAGTAACGATAACATCATCCATCATATTGAATGCATAGCCATTCCTCTATCGCGAAATGTATGTGAAAATATTGTGATTTAAAGTTGCTGCAAACGTCTAGAGGAAATCATATTAATAATCTTGCGTTCGTAGTTTTAGTAAAAACCATACAAGTTATGTATGCGTTCAGTACCGACTATTTCAGTAACGGGTGTCGTTTTTTAGAATTTGCTTACACATACCTTTAAATGGCGATTATTCACTTTATTTGGATCCTCATATATCCATATTCCTTTGGAAGGTCATTATTTACACGCGCCGAGAAACACATGCAACAAAACTTGATGTTAAAGTACGTGGACATTTTTGGACGAGGTCAACCTAAAGGTGTGATCCAGACCAAACCGGATTGAATGTCGTGCGCTGTGATGTCACAATAAAAGCTACGTATGTTAAAAAAAATTCATGCTACCCTATATTGTGACGATTAAACCCGACGTACTCTTAACTTGACCCAATTTAGTACACCATTGTAAAAGATCATAGCGATCGTTAATTTTCGTCTGGAAGTTTCTTGATGACAGTTAAAGTGCAGAACATTAAATAATCAGGATTGAATATTGAATAGACATTCGTTAAACTATTTTAGTATTAAATTTTAGAACAACAATTAATATTTAATTTAGGATGAGTAAATACGCCTACATGACAACATTGACATACTTTTTAATTGTTGTGAGATCAGAGACGCGCCATGTCAACTTGCTCTAAGCCATTTTCCATAAGGCTGGAAGCGTCTGGCTCCGTTGTATCTGTTGTATGGTCTACAATTTCTCCTTTCTCCATCTTCTTCTTCGATATAATCCCATCTGTACAGCCGGTTGTTCCATCAGACACATTTCTTCTGGGATGTAGGTCTTCCTCAAACTCATGTTTACATGCAGTCGTCAGCTTCTACGGTAACAGCCGCAGTTGTTCGAATATGAATACAGATTCTCAGTGAGATAGTTATAGAACTCAAAAACGACGTCGTCACTCGTCAGATCGGAAAGCTGGACTTCGTTTATCTGTGTAAGCCCCAATGTTTTACATGTGCTTTATGGATGGAAAGTTGTGTTTTTACAAAGACGACATTTTTCTATAGTTAACTAGAGTTTTATTTTTTTTCGTTATATAGAGTAGTGCTACTTTAAACACATATCTACGTTGTTTTATCTTATGTTTCCTTCACTCGGAGACAAACTTACGTTACGAAACTAGTTAGAAGGCAAGATATTACACATATACTTCATTCTAGTTTTTCTTATGGTTGATATTTTGTTAGACGAATATACTATCCAATATAAATTGTATCGTTCAATTATGTATCGATTACTTTGCAGGAGGAATATCAACATCTCAGGTTACTATCCTATCCTGGTACACATGTTTTTCTTCTAACCTTCGCGGTGATTATGCCAGAATCATTAATGAATCTGGAGTTAAAGTGGATCCCTGAGATACGCCAGAGGTATCCAACTTCTGCCTATTTAATTGTTGGGACGCAGATTGACTTGCGAGAAGATGAAAAAGTGAAATTTAAGTTACAGAAACGCCAAATGAAACCCACGACATATAAAGAAGGAGTAAAATTTGCAGAAAAGGTGAATGCATACTGTTATTCCGAGTGCTCAGCACTGACCCGACAAGGCCTAAAAAACGTTTTCGATGAGGCCATAATAGCTGCATTAGAACCTAAAATCAAAAGGACAGATCGACGTAGGAAAGGGCATAAGTGCGTAATATTGTGACATTCTTTGAAATTCTTTGGATGTAACTACATTAGTGAAATATCATGAATGGTCGGGAATCAGGCATTCTCAAGAACTCAGATTGTACAGTGCACCAAGTGCAATGTTGTAACATTTTTATCGCTTTCAGAGTAAATCAGGGGTGAATGTTCAATGCTAAACTTTACGTCTCGCGCTTGAGTTCGTTTATATGGGGAAAACAGTATGTGAACACTGTAACTTGCAAGATACATGCAGCATTTAATAGATCAAGCCAAACCGCAACCTTCCTAATAGGTAATTATAGTGGGTCATCATTGAGTACTTCCAAATAGGTAATTATAGTGGGTCATCATTGAGTACTTCTTTCGATATGATCATATTGTTTTGGAATCTGTACTTGAATCGACAGAAGGAGCCCTATTACTTCCCAACTTATTCACAGACATGTCACTTGTATTAAGGTGTTTCTTTTGTAGTTCTACTGCTCTCGTGTATATTCGGGTTTGGATAAATTCCATGATGTCCTTGTTAACAAAACAAAAGGTTTAGCAACTTTGGCTTGCATTATAAACATTCTATGAATTAAGGGTAAAATTGTTTAAATATAAATCTTTCATTGGTATATTAAATACTAGATGTAGGATTATTCATTTTACGTTTGACCTTCAGCATGTCTACTGCGTAAATTTTCAATGTAGTCTTGTTATATCTTATGTTTTATTCATACAAAGCATTGAATTTTCAAACAATAATGTTGAATGATTTACAGACGTGTTCGTAATTGTTTTGCTCATAGTATAGAATACAACATCAAAATATAGTGCCAGGTCATACGTGAGTAACCATATCAGTCAGAAAAGTTGAATTAATTTAATGATTTCAGATGCCCACTGCATGGAATAAGAATCATTCTGTAAGCATGATTGTATTTGTGTGCACCAATCAGCATCTTGAATTGTAAATTTGTAGCGGGTGCTATTTTAAGACTTCCTTGGTGATGTAAGCACAGCATGGCGCCGGTTAGGAATTGGGAGATAGTCAGAGGTTAGTCAGTGACGTCATTCGCCATTCGACGTTAGTCAGTGACGTCAGTGACGTCATTCGTTTTGGAAACTACCCCCGCCCACACAAATTGCAGTGATTGGGTGGTAGCTTCACATCGGGACGGTGCATAATGGATTAAAAGTACACAATTTCCGTAATTTTTCAAATATAGAGGTTGGTAGTGATCTGCCGCTTCACCAGAACCGGATGTTAACGCAGTTGAACTGATTTCAAAGATTTCCTCGGGGTCATATATATTATACGACAATAACTTTGCCCCAGAAAATTCTCTGGTATCATCATAACTTTATCATAAGAAATACTTCCAACTTGTGAGCTGAATAATAATTTTGATATTTAAGTTCTTCATAATGTGTCGTCCTTCCGATAGATCGTGACACGTAGGATGTATTTATTAGCTCTGCTGGTCATAGATCAGAAGAGCTTATGGGATGGTCCGTCGCCCATTAGCACACTTTTGTTATCGCTTCTCCTTCTAAACAATTTGGAGGATTTATATGAAACTTTACACATACATTCATCCCATGATCTAGTTGGTCCTAAATCAAAATGGTGCCGCTAGGACATCTTGAAAATCTTGTTATCGCTACTTATCCTGAACAGATATTCAGATTGACATGGTGTGTTCACCATAAGACTTCTTATGATGTCTAGTTGGTCATAAGTGAAAATGGTGCCGATATGTAGTCCAATATGGCCGCCAAGGCAGCCATCTTGAAAATCTTGTTATCGCTACTTCTCCTGAAAGGAAAGTCAGATTGACATCGAGTTTTCACACCAAGACTTCTTATGGTGTCTAGTTGGTCCTAAATGAAAATGGTGCCAATCTGTTGTCCAATATGGCCGCCACAACAGTCATCTTGAAAATCTTATCACTACTCTTCCGGAAAGTCGGATTGACATGGGGTTTTCACCAGAAGACTTCTTAAGATGTTTAGTTGCAACCAAATGAATTTGGTGCCGTTCAGACATCCCATATGGCTGCTACTGTGGTCATCTTTAGTTATCAATGCTTCCCGTGAATGAATGGTCATAGCAACATGGGTTTTCAATGAAAGACTTCTTTAATGTCTAGTTAGTTGTCAATGAAAATAGTGTCGATCTGACTTCCAAATATGGCAACCACATTGGCTAGCTTCAAATCATTTTATAGCTACTTCTCCTGGATGGTTGGTCATTTCGACATTGTGATTTCACCAAAATACTTCTTATGATGTCTAGTTGGTCCTAAATGGAAATTGTGCCAATCTGATATCCAATATGGCGACCATGGCAGTCATCCTGAAATTCTTGTTATTGTTACTCCTCCAAAACAGAAATTCATATCAACAAGGGGTTTTCAGCAGAAGACCTGTTTGTCCTAAATGAAAATAATGACAATTATGAAATCCAATATAACCACCACATTATTTTGAAAATCTTGTTATTGTTGAAGAGTATCAAAGATGGTTTCAACACTCGGCAGTTAAAAGGGAGAAGTGGTCATATCTTGAATTCCTGGAAATTCTTTCGGCCAATAGAGTGTCAGTCCCTTTGAGGAACTCTTGTTTTAATATCCCGTGCAGTGCATGCTCGTGCAAACTGCACGGCAGGAATTGGCAGTTTAAGAAACTTGCATCACATGATGATGTTTTAATGATCAAATTGCCCTCTATGAGTTGCTATATATCAAAATGCGGAAAAGTACTATTCAGTCACGATCTAAAGGCGAGGTCAAAAGTCAAGTAAATGGTTGGTTGGTTAGTTGGTTTCCAATGGCATTTATAGCACTTGGCTATATGATCCCGAGGAAATGGTAGATAACCGCCTTTCCCAAGGACACACGGTGAATGAGTCTACTGTGTAAACTCAAGTGTGTGCATAGTTTGTTAAAAGCTTGATCACATTCACAACTTCTTGACATTATAAGATTGGAAACGAAATAAGAATCTTAATATAAAACCTCATCAAATCTACACATGCACAGATCCGCAAAACATAATCTTTTCTGTCTTATGGTTGACGTCTCCATCAAATCGTGGTCGAATAGGAAGCAAAGGATGCTTGATTTCTGTCAAATATTAAAAGCCTTGTGAATGCAGTCGATATACATGTTTCCAGGTCTCTTGTTAATGTTAGAAGTGTTCAGATGAATTGTTATAAACATTATCATTTGTTTACAGTATGTTTTACATCTGAATACTTTACTAATATCATTCATCGACATACTCATTGGATTTACTAGGGATCATCACACAGATGGAATAACCACTGACTGAGAAATGTTAGCTATTTACAACGTTAGTTTCACTTTGCTAGAATAGTTCTAAAAGATCAGATGTCCAGACATAAATTTTACCCGCACGATGGCCATCATGCTGTCTTCCGTTTTCAATAATTTCTATTGTGAAACAGTATTAACTTCGACTGTATTATTACTGAAAATTAATTACAAATCATTTAATATTCTCAACAAACAGTGCGAGAGGTGAAACGTTTCTCCACAATTCTATCTGGTTAACTCTACTGGTTATATACCAGAAGAACTTTTGGAATGGCCTGTTGTCCGTCGTCCGACGTCTGTCCATCTGTTATAACAGATTTCTTGTTGCTACTCCTCCTAAACCACTTGGAGGATTGCCATGAAACTTTACACACATTCATCCCAAAGACTAGTAGGTCCTAAATGAAAATGGTACTGCTCAGACATCCATCTTGAAAATATTCGTTATCGCTACTCCTCTTCAACGTATGGTCATATAAATATGGTGTTTTCACTAAAATATTTCTTATGTTGTCTAGTTGGTCATAAATGAAAATGTTGCCGATCTGACGTCCAATATGGCCGCTGCGGCAACAATCTTTTTTTATCGCTGCTTCTCCTGAACGGAAAGTTATGTTGAAACGGGGTTTTCACCAGAAGACTTCCAATGATGTGTAGTTGCTACTAAATGAAAACGGTGTCACCTGCACATCCAATATGGCAGACACAGCGGTCATCTTGAGAATATTATTATTGAAACTTCTGAATGGATGGTCACATCAGCGTGGAGTTTTCAGTAAAATACTTCGTATGATGTATAGTTGACCTAAAATGAAAATGGTGCTGATGTCCAATATGGCCGCCACGGCAACCATCTTGAAAATTTTGTTGTTGCTACTCCTTCTGAATGGAAAGTCATATCGACATGGGACTTTCACATGAAGACTCATTATAATGTCTAGTTGGTCCCAACAGAAAATGGTATGGATCTGGCTTCAATTATGGCTGCCACAGCCACCATCTTGAAAATCTTGTTATCGCTACTCACACAAGATGGAATGTCATATCAACATGGGGTTTTCACCAAAAGTTATTTTGTTATATCTGGTTGGACCTATATGATAACGGTGCTGATATGACATCCAGTATGGCCGCCAACGGTGCTACCTATAAAATCTTGTTATCACACCTCCTCAACGGAAAGTCACATCAACATGGTGTTTCACCAGAAGACTTCTTATGATAACTAGTTGATTTTAAATTATAATGGTGCTAATCTGTCCGCCAGTATGGTCACCATGGCGGCCACCTTGTAATACTTCTTATTGCTACTCTTTTTGATGGATGGTCTTATCGACATGGAGTTTTCACCAAAAGACTTCTTATAATGCTTAGTTGGTCCCAAATGAAAATGGTGCTGATCTGACATCCAGTATGGCCACCATGACATTATCTTGAACTTGTTATTGCTACTCCCTCCGGAATGGATGAGCATATTCACATTGGGTTTTCACCAAGAGACTTCGAATGATGTCTAGTTGCTCCTAGATGACAATGGTGCCGATCTTACATCCAATATCGGCTTCAATGAAACTCTTGTTATTGCTTAGAAATATCAGATATGGTTTCAACACTCGGCAGTTATCAAGTAGAAATGGTCTTATTTTGACTTGCTGGAAATTCTTTTTGCCAGTAGAGCGTTAGTTCTTTCGAGGGACTCTTATTTTCTTGCACGTTGGGTTGTGTATAAAAATTCCACTCTTATTATAATATCATTGTTTATGGCACGTAACTTAAGGGAGTCTCAGTAATTAGAAATGGTGTCGTAATTTGGACTTGTTTTAGGCAAAATTTAGATATTAAGGTAATAATGTTCCTTAAATCTCTTCGTGGTCTATAGTACTCCTAATCGTTTTGATGTCCAATACCGACATTTCTTGTAATATTAATTTAGATACACCGAATAATTAAAACGTACGGATAATCCCACATCTATTATTTTCCCGGAGTTGATATATATCTCGCATTTACAAGAATATTTTCAATGCTAGTTGGTTACATTGACATGCGTATTTCAGATGGACGACATCATGCTTTGGTTAAACAATGGCACATTAGTTTGCACAGGTCTGGGTACCTCTTCACTCCGTCTGATTAGCTTTTCAATACAATTATGTAGTTTGAAAGCTAATTAATTGAATGTATATCAATCCTCTTTGTAATGTGCTTTGTTGAATTGATACATGTATTTAAAATTATACATTTTTTCATGATACACAGTGTCATTTTCATGAAATTATCCTCGATATTTTTTTATATTAAATGTTTATTGTTGCGTTATAAAATTTTATGAATTTATTATATTGCCTTTTGTAATAAATAGATAAAAGATCGCCTTCAGTCTTGTGCTTGCATCCTTTTCCATTGCTTTTTGCATTCTTTTCCTTCAACTTTTCCCATTCTCATCTCTATTACCCAAGCATCTAAGTATAGACGTTATCACCATTACAATAATATAATAACATTACAATAATATAATATTATTACAATAATATAACATGATTACAATAATATAATATCATTACAATAATATAACCTGATTACAATAATATAACCTGATTACAATAATATAACCTGATTACAATAAGATAACACGTTTACAATAATATAACATCATTACAATAATATAATATCATTGCAATAATATAACCTGATAACCTGATCACTTTAATTCTCCGTACGTTTGTTGGAGTTGGAGTAATTTCGTTGGCTTTTGATTCAAAGCCATAGTATAGTCAGTTTGACTATCTGCTTTATCCGCAGTTTGTAGAGAGAAAGTTTAGATCGGATAAACGAGACAAGATTGCAAGTTTTGTTCGTGGAAAAGTACACTGAAATAAGGGTAACTGGGATACAAGACAAGCTGAAAGGAAGCTTCAAGGCCAGTATGGACTATGCAAGTTGTGTTCGCGGAAAAGTACACTGAAATAAGGGTAACTGGGATACAAGACAAGCTGAAAGGAAGCTTCAATGCTCATTAATGCTGCACGTGTGTTTTTCAAGACGCCGGCGTACGATTCTAAACAGCTTTTTGCCTCTAATTTTGCTCGAATCAATGTTTTGTAAAAACGATGCAACGCACGAAAGACTCTTAAGTAGCAGCTATTTTTCTTACCTGATTTTTGTTTGTTTTTTTCCGTGGGGGGGGGGGGGGGTCCCAGTGGCCCAAATTTTCTTTCAAACTATTTCATCAATTGTTGCGATCAGCTGAGATGTATGGCAAATGCAAAAGAAACACTAGGGAATCCAAATACTAGTGACGTAAGAATGTGAGGTTTCCTTATCTCACCTAACGCCACTCAGTAGGGTAGTCTTTAGGCGACCTGTTCTGGGATTTCGCCCAAACACCAAGAACACGTTCTCATATGTTCTAGATCAGACGTGTGTAAATTACGGAAACATGGTTTTGTCCGGTTACATTTACATCATACGGGTACATTTAAAAATCGCTATTCGGCTGACCCCCTGGAGGAAGTTGCACATGCCTGTTCTATATCTTTCCTGAGTGTACTACCCCTAACAACTCGAGTTCATCTCTGAACAAACATATGGCGGATCAACGCTTGGCATGTTCCGCAATCTTTGTTTTTGTCTTCTCCCGCTTAGGAAGTGATGTGAGTTCTCAACTCTAGAACTATGTTCTTGTATGTTCTCAAACAAGGTTCTTGACGTTCGGGCGAGAAGAACCACAAGAACATTGTTCTTGTGTTTCGCTCAAGGACACCCAAAAGGTCTGTCGGACCATTGATCTGGCCGCACATTGTATTCATCGCATATCACTCATCCGCGACTTCAATTCTTGTATCATAAACAATGAACGATAATACATATGGTAGGTCCATCATTCAAAGGTGTCGGAACTTTGCAAACTCATGAAATACCCAGTGACGCTGAAAATGAGCCAAGAATAAAGCAAAGTAATGGAAAATTACACAATTCAGCAGATTAACTTGAGACTGGGGACACCGCTCCCTATTCAAACCCCCTCCCCTCTTCCTCCCGGTAAGCAGCCAGCCTAAAATATCGTAATTGTATTTCTTACAAATATAGTAGTATGTGACCTAAAGAAAAGTCAAACTAATGCAAAATCTATACACACAGTGAGTAGTGAGGCATTGGTGCTGATCTGGAAGTGAAATCTGTGACCCATTGCACGTTGCTTTGTTTACAGTCCAGTCTCTCAGAAGAATGCCGGTTAGCCTATGACAAGACCTTCACCGTGAGTTCATATTTGAAGATACTTTACATCAGAATATGATTTATTAGAATTTGGACACAGTGGAAAGTTCAGTACTGACAAACAAATGTAGAGACTATATAGGAAAATTAATTGTTGTCTGAGGTCCAATGGATGAACTGTTGACCTTAATTCATTTTGCATCAGTCTGTAGGAGAGAGAGAGAGAGAGAGAGAGAGAGAGAGAGAGAGAGAGAGAGAGAGAGAGAGAGAGAGAGATTTTCTCTGGAGGGAGTCATCAGGCTTATATAGATTATATGAAGGAAAGGCCATAGTGATAATCTTGACAACGCCATATTGTATGTAAGTGAATAAATAAATTTTGATGAATGAATGAATATAGATGCACTAAGAGCTCTCTGATACACTAACTTGGTTAAAAATGGTCAATGATAAAATCAAATCTTAGCCTTTTGATGCGGTGATGAAGGTGTAAATATTAATTATGATTATGAGCAGGAGGAAGATTATATTGTAGTGATAGTGATGAAAGTAGCAATAATGATGGGGTGCAAGGAAAGCAATAGATGGAAAAATATATTAGGACTTTTTTTTTACAAAATAGAAAGAGTAATGTTGAGATGTCAGAGATACAATGTAATGCAAATAGAAGTATGGTGGTTGAAAATGAAGTCAAAGTAGTATGGCTAATTGTTGAAAGATTAAATAATGAGATGCTGCTGCTGATGATGATGATTTTGGATTTGGGTGATGTTTATACTGTGCATATAATAATAATAATAATAATAATAATAATAATAATAATAATAATAATAATAATAATAATAATAATAATAATATGTTGTTGTTATTTGTTTAACGCCATTTTTCAGCACATGATATGCTATACATGGCGGCCAGTATATCTGAAGATCCCGGGAAGAACCACCGACCCACGGAAAGCTACTGGCAAGCTTTCTCCCATACCCTCGTTGGCCGAACCCGAGACTCGAACCCATGCGGACAGAGGTGAGATGTATGTGATCTGTAAAGGCGAGCGCCTTAGAACACTCGGCCACCTGGGGCAATAATAATAATAATAATAATAATAATAATAATAATAATAATAATAACAATATAAGTAGTAGTAAAAGGGAATTTGACTTCACCTTGTATCACAAATGCTAAGTCACTAAGCCGTAACGATTTGTACCCCCACGAAACACTTCCCAAGTGGGGGTATATGAGGTGGGGATGGCACTCAAATAAGGATAGTATGCCGTCATAGCTAGGTGGGCAGCAAGCGACCATCAACAACACAACCAATTAGAAACGAGGTGTGTCAATGGGATGTCATAAGTAACCATGATTAGACGAGGAACTAAGACGTGTACCTGGATGCGCTTGGGACAGACAACACCATGCGAACGAAAGTGCTTTTGGCACTTACTGCGCTGTTCACACCCAACGATATAGAGACATTAGCAAGGCTCATTCCACACGCAAAACGACAAACGGCTCTATTTGAGCTGCGCTGAAGAATACCATAGCCCACGCTAGCCATGCCTAGCATAGAGCACATGAACGCCCTGCTAAGGGAGGGGTAGATCACCGAGAATGAATACGATAATATGCTGGAGGCAGTACTGGCAGCCCCAGCAAGGCAGCCAACTTCGGCTACCTGGCGGCCAACGCCTGCCCCAAGGCGTAAAAAGCACATACCGGCTCCAAGGCCACCAATACGGAAGTCCTTAGCAACGGCATTATACTTTTGAGTGACGACCCATACGCTAATGCCAGCGTGTCGACTCGTATAGGCGAGCTTAGTAAAAGCGGTCTCCTTGTCCCGCACCCCGATAAGAACTTCGCCGTCGTCATGAATGAACAGAGGGTCCTTTTCCTCAAACCTGGTCGACAGTCTCAGAATCAGAAAGTCTAGGTCCTATTTAAATTGATTAAATATACGCCAGGATCTTTATTCCCCCAGGCCCACGGCCGATCATAAGTTTTGTTCAGCCGGATAGTGGGGCAGAAGACGATGATAGTCTCAAACCGTTCTTTAAACGTTGTTTCCAACAGCTCCCAGGCGAAAATACTTTAACCGCATCTGCGGCGACCTACTAAATTGCACAGTGGGATATGAATTGGTCATTTTGTATGTTCAGCTACGCGTCCATGAGCAGGCAGACATACATGTTTAAAATCCCGGCCGCCTGCGATGTCTTTTCTATCAGCAGCGTTAATCCTTCGCTGGCATTTTCTATGCGCCTACCCGACCCATGAAGCGAGTGATCTTCGTAGACCTTATATCCAGTACCAAGGCAAATCTGTTCTGGTAGAAGGTCCCTACGTCGTTCGATAAAAGTTCCGTATCTTTGATTCTCTCCCAAGCCAACACCCAAAAGGCCTTCTCTCACTGCTGGTAACGTGCTTGCCCTTGAGCGAAGACCTGGTTAGGTACACCCTCAATGACAAAGGTCACTTTATTGATCAGGGAAGTAGTGGTATACTGGCTATTTTAGACCCGATAGCTGGGATAAGTCATCCCTTCTATACTCGTTGACTTTAGTATTTTTTTTATCTCGATCGTTACATATTAGTGCATGCGTGGTTGGGTTTATAAAATATAATCGTAGCAGGTAATCGCTATGATTTATATCGCAAAGACGCAACGGAAATTTTTCCCAACGTTGCAATCACCACAATTTATACTATCAAGGTTGCTACGGAACTAGCCCAGCGATGTGTATTGAGGGTTGCTATACTAACACAGCTGCGCCAATTTCAGTGTTGCAACAAGGCCTCAATTATTGTTTACAACTATACTACTGTGAAAACACAATTATTGATCGCCACCGACTGTGTAAGCGATAATGCTGATATTATTTTCTCCATAGCAGAAAATATTTTTTCAGCAGCTGAGTTAGTCTGATATTATTTGCAGCTGTGTATTTTACACCGGCGTTGTCGATTATAGTTTCGCTGACAGAAAATATATCACACCAACTACCACAGAGAATATGTTTATATTAGACATTTAGCTGGTATATAACAATGGCGAAAAATCCACATATTGATGCATATAGTATTCTAAAAGAATATATGAAACTATCCGAGTCTGGAATTACTCTGCCAAACCAGTGGAGTGTGCAAAACGTTACAGAAACGATTAGGTCGTTGTTTCACTTAAACGCATCATACAGATTTATCAAAGATTCTCAAAAGATGTATGAATTTTCAAACGTATCCGGAGCATCTTGATAATTTAATCAATTTAGGAAATATCCTCGAAAAACAGCGATGCCTACTTGGAGAAAAATATAGCAAGCAACCTGCGAAAACATTATTTGATATTGTGCAAGAAAAATAAAGTCGCTAACGTTAGATGCACCGCCTAGTATAGATAGCAAAACGAGCGAATACTATATTGATTATGATAATGTCGTGACGACGACAACGACACCGAAACATCGAGCGATTATTGTAGCGGTCTTAAAGATCACCAAGAATAAATTAATTAGAGAGATGCTTTTGGTATTATAATATAGGAAAATGTTCAGAAAAATGAATTATGATGAGTTTGTAGACTCACTTCATGATGATGAGTTGCAAGAACTTATAAACCGCAATAGATTTATCGGAAATACAAAATTGATGGAAGAATGTTTAGATAAAAGGAAATGGTGAGCACAAACGCAAAAAGAGGCTGGTGAAAGAATAATTGCTACAGAGATGCAGAAAACTCCAGCTGAAAAGAAAGCAGAAGAGGAAGATTTTGAGCGATGGTTGCGATGCCATAATTCTAAGAGAACATCGCAATGTATGAATTTTGTTTATACGAGATGTTCATGCAATGATACAGAAACTATGGGGTCAATATACAACAAAAAGTGCAAGACATTTTATATTATGGGATGTCATTGTACAAGACGCGGTCATTTACGAGTTGGTATAGGATTTAAGGGTACTGATGAGTATGCGGTGATTTGGCCAAATACCGAATTGAAGAAAATGATATTCAGACATAAAAATATATTTGCCTGTGATCCCCATTTAATGTCGCCTGGTGCATGAGTTTGTTTACATTCCACTGCTGAGAATTTTGAAATTACAATGACTTATGAAAAGTCTTTACAGTGAATGGTCGTATAATCAAATACTATCCATTGTGAGCATCTTTGCAACCATTTATCGGCGATGATGAAGATGAGGAGTACATACGCCCGAAGTTATGGAGGTCATTATTTGAAAACATAGATGATTATATCTTTGAAAATACAGATGATTATCTCTATAAGGGAATACAATTTGTAAATATATAAGAAGTTCAATGGCATTATGACGAAATCGATGCAAAGGTGTCTGCCATGGAAAATATGAACTCTGTGGTAGAACATGCCATTACGAATACTGTAAATCGCATTTGCTCGCGTTACGTCTTGGTCCGGGTGCTCGACCATGTACCAAATGTGGTATCGGAGTAAAGTCTCGTAATCGGCTTTGCCGACCATGCGGATCGGTCTGCGAGTATTATCGCGCCGCAGTCAAAGATCCGCATGCGCAACAGCAGCGGAAATACCCAACGTTAACACCAACAAGGACGGTGATGAATACGATACAGAAGTAAAATGAAATAATAGCCAGTATTGAGGCAATTACCATTTCCAACTTCAGATGTACGGAAGTTCAAGTACATATGTCCCCAAACATGCCATTTCGTGGATCTAATTACATACTAAAGCCAGACTATGTTCCGCCGCGGTCGGTAATAAGTGTAAAAAAATGGGCGATCACGTCAGCGTTACATCCCGCAAGCGATCACGTAGATCAGCTGCGGAAATACCAGCAATACTTGGGTGAACTTGATTTTGGTAACATTGAATTTCCGGTGCAGGTTACCGAGGCTACACTGAACAAGTTTGAAGAACTTAACCCGGGTATCGCAGTTAACGTGTACGCTTGGGACAAAGGCTTTTAATTTCCTGCACTATTCCCACATGTTCAAAACAAAAATTGGTATGGACGGACCCAGATTGATCTGCTGTTGATAGAGGGCATAAAAGGTTCAGAGTCGTTATCTCATTACGCATGGATAAAGAATCTTCCCACATTGCCTGGATTTATATAGCACCCAAGATGGGCTTGACAAGCATGACCTTTACTGTGGTGGAATTAGTGGAAAACCTCAGCTTATAATTTTGCCAGAACCCGGCAAAAACATTTTGAAATTCACCTCGGTGCAACGAAAGATGACGGTACCATATGTGATGTATGCGGACTTTGAATGTCTGAATGTTAAAGTGAACGCTCCTGAGGTTAACGCAAATACAACACAAGCTGCAGAACAAATCTCATGTGGGTTTGGTTACATTGTGGTCAGATATGAAGGAGCACGTGAGCCACCAATATGGTATCGTGGCCAGAACTCGGTTGAGGTGTTTCTTAAATTGCTCGAGGTTACCAGGAAATGGATCCGCGAACAGCTCTACTCGCTCACAGACATGATCACGACCCGTGATGATATTAATGATTTTTCCAAGAGAACTCATTGCTGAATTTGTGACGTCCCTTTGATACTGCAAGTTCCAAAGTTCGCGATCACTGTCATATCACTGGCGCGTACAGAGGAGCCGCACACAACGCATGCAATCTACAGTTGCGGATTTGCTCAAAGAAAATAAAAATTCCTGTGGTGTTTCATAACCTGCGCGGGTATGATAGCCACTTGATTATGCAGGTAATCGCAACAAAGTCGAATGCGCCAATAAGCGTCATCCCCAACAACATGGAAAAATACATGACGTTTTCGGTGGGTCAGTTGCAGTTCATTGATTCGATGCAGTTTTTGCTTTATCATTGGAGAAACTAGTTAGCTACCTGGCGGTGGAAAGTTTAAAAATCACCAGTCGATATGGTGCCATTGGTGGACACAGTCCACTCACCGCTGACAAGTTAAAGTTGATAACGCGAAAAGGAGTGTACCCATACCAATGCACGAGTGGATGGGAAAAGTTTGATGAAACTCAGTTACCACCGATCGAGGCATTTCATTCGTCGTTGTCTCGCGAAGGTATTTCCACCGACGTCTACGCACACGCAAACGCGGTTTGGCCCACACTGGAATGTAAAAACCTCGGTGACTACCACAATTTGTATCTGCGTATGGATGTGTTGCTGCTCGCGGATGTCTTTGAAGCGTTTCGCGATACTGCCAAGTGAATATACAATCTCGACCCCGCGCAATATTTTATGTCACCGGGAATTGCCTGGGATGCATTGCTGTTAATGACAAAAGTAGAGTTGGAACTGCTCACCGTTATTGATATGCATCTGTTTATCAAGCATGGTATTCGAGACGGGATTTCAATGGTCAGTCATCTTCCAATAACTCATAATGACTACCCACTGGCACCGGAAGCGCTGTCGGTGCCCCGCGAATGGCTGTCCCCGTATCAGTGCGAGATCGTGGACGAATCCGGACGCAAGTTTACCGAATGCAACAAATTTGTTTCAAGTCTTCGGCGGAAAACCAACTATGTAGTTCACGTACGAAGACTGCAGTTGTATCTGCGATTAGGAATGCGTGTAAGTAAAATTCATCGGGTGTTTGGATTTCGCCAACACGCTTGGATGGATCTTTATATCCAGATGCATACGAATCTGCGTACAAAGGCCAATAACAATTTTGAAAAAGAATTCTTCAAACTAATGAACAATTCCGTATACGGGAAAACGACAGAGAATCTGTGAAAGCGAATCCGTGTTGACCTTGTCCGTGATATCAAACCGGAGGAGCTTCGAAGGCTCACCGCGGACCCAGCATTTGAATCCCAAAAGATGTTCGATGCTGGGTATGTTGCCATATATAGTAAAAAATTGAAACTGAAGCTGACAAAGCCTATCGATGTTGGCACGTCTGCGCTGGACTTGTCGAAGCTGCTCATGTATAAGTTTAACTATGATAAAATAAAACCATTTTACCTCGATCGTGTCAAGATGCTTTACACCGACACAGACTCGCTGCTGATGCATATAACCACCTATGATGTATGTGCGGATGTCGCTTCGGACACACTTGTAAACGAACATGATAACAGCGAGTATCCAGAAGAGCACTCGTTGTTTAGCGACACCAACAAAAATGTAGTAGGAAAATTCAAAGACGAGTGCAAGGGTGATCCTATCGAATAATACGTGGGACTGCGCCCTAAAATGTACATGATTGTGGTCCCATCCGGAAAAAAAGAGGGCGAAAGGAGTGGCCCAGGTTATTATGAAAAAAGATCTCACACACGAGATGTATGTGGAATGTCTTAGAGAGCGACGTGAATTCACACATACGGCCAACATGATCAGGAGCAAAGAACATCACATGAGTGTATACCAATGCCCCAAGGTGAGTTCGTCACCGCTGGACACCAAACGATAGATATTTCCCGATGGAATTACCACTTATGCGTTTAGACATCATGCGGTTACAAATCCGCTTACGATTTCAAATGAGATTTTGGTGACAGTTCTGTATTCGCGGGAACAACATGAAATTCGTCTCGCGCAAATGCTATACCGGGAGGCTTTGTCGATTGCTCATCCACAGGCGACAAATAATAACGTGTTGGTTGCCTTGGAAATCCAATCCGGGCCGAGATAGTAAATACATCAACGGACCATACCGGATCAGTAGCAGGGCGCTGCCCACCTTCTAATTCCCCAAACTGATTTCACAACGGTGACAGTTTTTTTTTCAAATTGTTTCAGCGGGTTTTAATCCAATCGTAGGTTTGATTTCATTATTCAGTGCTGCGATGACTGAACAAAGCCGTATTACCCACTCATGAGACCTCTCTGCGGTACGAGATCGCTCTACGGTCTGAGACCCCTTTAATAATTCTTGCGCGCACTGATGTCAAAATAATCGTTCCGCAAGTGTGCAATTAAAGCGTTCCACAATAGCTTGGTCGCGATGTATGTTAACATGTCCAACACGAACCCACACATAGTGTGTTGTCAACAATGCAGCAACGGATCCGATAAATTCTTTACCTGGAGCCACTTGTAATAACCGTGGCCATGTTAACGGTCCACGTGTGTAAATACATTTAAGCCCATCTGCGACACCAGCTGAATCTTTAGACCTCAACGGCTCCGCTTCCTTGTATCTGCCAGCGATATCTACAACAGCTAACGCGTATTGTATGTGTGTCCGTGTACCCGATCATGTGGGAGAAATAAAATATCAGCAGGGTGAACTTCGTTAGGTGTTTGGACATCAAACCAACAACGGGAAATCTTTCATGGCGCGGGTAGGTAAATTTGCCACAGCGTTTGTTTGGCTAACCATTCTCGAGCGGTCCCGTGAGTGACCGCTGCCGCGCTTGCTAACTTTTCCACAGCAGCTTCACCTTTCCAATAACCTCTAGGACTCTAGTATATATCGGCTAAAGTTTGCTCGGAAACCATGTCTGTTTATTATATCAATATATGTTACCTCCAATGCGTGGACTTTGTCCATCACCTAGTGGACTTTGCCAACTGGAGGTGGAACCGCGTTGACTTTGTCCACCACCAAAAACAATCTTGGCCTTCGTATCATAAATGATGTTACTGAACAAACCGCTGTCCATCTGTCGAATCAAAATTGCACGATTCGTGGTCATGGGTCGAGATCTTCGTCAGCAAAAAGCAAATGTAACACGCAGCCAACTGTAACCAGGACAATACCCAGTACCACGCTACATAGAAATAACCAAAGGTCACCACAGGACACTAGAGGACAGGATACTAGAAATTTAGACTGCGATTTAAGATGTGGCAATGAAAAAGGAAGCGCATAGAACTAGGCTTGGCGGGGGAAAGAGACAGAACGCGGACAATATTTTTATTTTACATGAGCTTATCTCACATATCATTAATCAAGATAAAAAATGTATTTGTGCGTTTATTGATTTCACCAAAGCCTTTTGTTTATATAGTAAGGGATAACGTATGGTATAAATTAATCAAGCTTGGTTTAAGGGGAAATATTCCAGATATAATCAAATCGATGTACAGCAATGTAAAGTCAAGAGTTAAATATGATAATAAGTTAAGTGATGAATTCTCTTGTATTCTTGTTGTCCGGCAAGGTGACTGTTTATCACCATTTCTTTTTTCAATGATTTAGAGAAAGAGTTTGCCAAGCATGGTATTGAAGGTATAGACATTGGCATGTTACATCTTTTTATTCTTTTATACGCAGATGACATTGCCATCTTTTCAGGTTTTCCACTTGTTGACGAATATCTGCTTTAAAATGGTGTTACCAGACCCTCGTATACGCTCAAATATAATCTTGCTAAGGGCCAAATAGAAATCAACCGTTGGGACCACCCTGGTGTGGAAATGCCACTCGATGTCAGCTTCGCGTTATAGCATTAGTACGTGAAAATACCCGATCGCTGACCGCATCACCAGCGAAAACATCCAGGGATTGTTTCTACAACGATGAAGTGGGATTCACCGCTGAATCCGCCCCGGTCACATTCTCCAAAGAATATGTTAAACCGACATTGACTCAACCGAGGAGAGAAAGAGCTAGACTGTTATTCAACAAGGATGCACTTGTCTGTGTAACAGTTCTTGGGCGAAGACGAGCACAATGGTTTGAGACACCAACCAAGGGCGTAATCAATATGGTTCTATATGAACGTGGTGCCGTACGCCCAGAACGCACAATTACCGGAGATTTAAGTATTCCACAGGAAGATATTTTCTATAATTGTATGGCGGTTGTGCCAGTAAAAAAAGGGTAATTGGTTAGAATTGCGTGTGCGTGTTGCATCTGAACCGGGCATGGTTGTAGACGGCAAAGCCGTTGAGTAATTGTGCTACACAATTGTATTATTAATAGAAGAATTATAATGGACCCTCAAACGTACCGACGTGAAAAAATAATCGAAACGGAACTGCAACTGCAAGATGAAATCGTTAAGAAAACCGAGTTGCTGGTGAAATACAAACGCTTGTGTGTTGTTGTAGATGCAATTTGCGGAATCGCCACGGCAGCAACTGTTGGCCTTGGTGTTGCTGGAATCACGACGACGGCGACTATTATAACTCCACCAATCGGAATTGTTGTCGGGGCTATATCGATAGTAACCGGTGTCACGGGCGTAAACTAACTTCTGTGCGAGTGCGAATACGTGTTTATGCGGAACTTCTCACGGCGACACAAAGCAGTCTCAATACGATTGCGAAGCTGCATTTAATAGCCGTAGAAGATAAAACGATTACCATGGTGGGGTTCGAGACCGTGTTGGTGGAAATGCAAAACCACCAGCAACTTCGAGCAGAGATACGGAACCGCGCTAGTAACAAAGAACAGAAATTGGTAAGTAACCCTCAATGCACATCGCTGCGCTAGTTGGGAGGATTCCCGTAGCAACCTTGATAGTATAAATTGTGTTGATTGCCGCGTTGGGAAAAATTCCCGTTGCGACTTTGCGATATAAATCATAGCGATTCCCCGCTACAATTATATTTTAGAAACCAAACCATGCTTGCACTAATATGTATCGATCGAGATAAAAAAATACTAAAGTCAACGGGTATAGAAGGGCTGACTTATCCCCAGCTATCGGGGCTAAAACGCCCAGAATGCCACTACTAGGGAGTTGTACACGTTTTCCGTATCTGGCGCAAAGGCTGCGCGGGTGGCTGCGTCCTCGAAGAGAAGGACGATAGCATTCTGACTCTTGGCTGGCGTGTTAAGGTTAACGTTCCATGCTGTGTCGCTTTTATTAGCTACCACTTTGGGGTGTATAAGAAGGTGGCTTTATCCGAGTATTGATTCTTGACTGTGGGGGGCGAGATCGGCATTGGTTACCACTTTGAACTCCAAGGAGAAGCCGATGATGTCGTAGATAGCTCCAACGTTCGTGCTTTGGATGACCCTGCTGTAGGTAGGTGTTAAAGGTAATCTCAAAGGTTAGGCGGTCAGTGAGGCCGGTTTGGTAAAAGGGCATGTGGCGTTCAGCAACTCAAAGTCAAGGGGGATTAAAGACCTGTTACCATAGGCGGAGGCGATAGAGGAGTCAGGCTGATTAGCAGCAACGTTATTGCCTGTCGTTATGCGGATTCTGCGAAAGACGTAAGGACGGACATCCAAAAGTGGGGTCTTCCTTTGCGGGATATAATGACATTAAATAGTTGGCTTCAAACCTTGCGAGGTGATCGGGCTAATACTCAAACTAAATAGTTGCTTTAGACTCCGAAGAGACCGCACTCAATTAAAGTATCGAACGCACGCAAGATGAAGAGGAGCAACAACAGCTACAGGCTCAGCTTGCGGCTACATCTGAGGAAAGAGAGTCACAACCCATGTGTTAAACACAGGTAACTTTCGATTAAGGAGTCAGTTGACCGCGATCAGAGAAGCGTTTGCCCAGATTTGACAGGCAGATCTAACTCTAGCTGAAAGGCTGAGGATCTTGTTTCGCGAACAAGGCATAACCATTGCTTAATACAAACCGCGCTAAGATTTATTATTTCTACGATCGTGGTCTCCAACACCGGAGAAGGAGCGGCTCCAGCCGCAGCAGCAGCAGTAGCACCAACAAGTCCTGCTTCTCTTGAATCTGGAGGCGCCAGGAAGTGGATTAAAGAGCAGCTGACTAGGCTGGCTGATATGCTAAAGTATTTGGCTTCAAAGGCAGCAGTGGCGCTCCCGGATATTATATGAATCATTGTTCCGTTTTGCTGAGAACTGCAGGAGCTATATAGCCAACATGCATATTGATACCCCTGTTGCAACCAGCACTGTCTTATTGTCCTCATGGTCTATCGCCACGCGCTGCCCCCTCACTAGATGTTGAGGTTTAGCCTCAGCTGGGACTGGTAGTTGCCTGATCGTGTACGACTGGTTGAGAGGCTGGGTTGACTGGCCTGCACCAGTGGCGGTTGGAAGTACAATATATGACCTCGATTGCCTCACTATCGCTACTGGGGTGGTTGGCGGCGGTGGGGAATGTCTAACCGCATTGACGTTATTGTTGGTTCCCAATGACAGGCCCTTGTCAGCTATCAGAAGTTCATTATTGTATCCCTCACTGGTACACACTTTAAGGTCCGTGTCCAAAGTTACCATGTAGAGGCCTCCGCCTAAAACGTAGTTCAGCTTGCTTTTGGCATATCCCAGCACCTCCAGATACTTACGGACTTACTCTGGCACATCCTCATCGTGGGCGATCTTTGATTCCACATTCGCAAGGAGCTGCTTTTGTGCGTCAAGGGCCTTCCCTACCTCCACTACCGTGGATAGTGTTTGCGTCTGCACGCCAAGTATAGCCCAGACAAACGTTCGGATGATGTCGTTGAGGCGCTCTACACCGGCTTGCGTAAAGCCCTGTGACCGACCGATGATAAAGACGACCCATCCATTGTCGCCTCCCCAGCCTTGCTGCGAATAATGAGCCAGCGTCACCTCAAAGCGTTGCATTTTGGCGTCCCTCATGGCCGTGGCCTGGTAGTCTCGTTTATGGGCGGGTGAGTAGAGATACTTCATGCCTTGCCCGCCGTAGGGTAAAGTCTCCTCTCGCCAGTCCGTGTTGATGCTCACGCTAAATTCTTTACACAAACGTACGTACTCCTCCATGCTAATGTCTGTGTCAATCGCCTAGCAACCTGTTTGGTGATGCAGCGAACACTTCATAGAGTCAATGATGTTCTTCGCCTGTTGGAGGACGTAGAAGCGGTAAATACTGCGAGCCATGGTTGGCAGGCTGGTCAACAGTAAATGATCGTGGGCACTGACACCACAGTCCATGCTTGCGCACCAGATGACTTGTTTATGGCAGTACCGCATGATGTCAGCTCCGGAGCTCATTTTTTGTACTTTTCAAATATGCTCTCAGAGGATGCCTTAAAATGAGCCGCCTCTGAGACATATATGTCTGGGCTATCAAAATGCCTTGCTGATGTTAGCTTTCTCCGCGTTGCTATAGTGGATTGCAACCCCGGGGTCGTATGTACCTTCACTATTAAAGCGGAGTTCCTGTGGCAATACCATTCTAATAATGAATGTTGTAGTAACCAGTCCTCTAGCTGGAGCGGTATCCTTCAAAACGGTGATAACCACTGGACACTTCACGCACGTAGGCCTGTGGGAGATCACGTACTTACCTAGGTGGTATGATGTATCAGTGGCGATAGGTAATAACGTTTTTTATTTGTATGACCAGAGGCTTGTTCCAACATTAGAAAACGTCACACTCTCGGAAAGATATTAAAGGACGCCCTCTTTTACATGTTCTTTTCCTATGACCTGTCGACTGGAAGAGTAACCTTTGTGATACCCAATGATACGTGAGGATTTTTCTATTATGGGGGCGCTTGTAATCTGTTTGGTTTTATCGAGCACTGCTTTGAGGTTGGTACGTACGTGGCCCCAAACCCCAAACTCGCCCGCGTTTTTAAACATCCCACACTTCTACATGCATCTCGAACATATCAACACTGAAGGTAACCAGGTAGATGAATACTCCAGCACTCTCTTAAAAATGGTTTCAGTTGAAAAAGAAAAGCACCGTGTCTTACTCTCGTCTCCGCTGGTGCAAGCTTTGTCGTTGTGGCCTCGAGGAGTAAAAGGCAATCATCTTAGACTCACAGCGCAATTCAGTAGACCTATTGAGTTACTCAGTTGTGCTCGAGATAGAGGAAAAGCATCATTTAATCAAAAATGTTACTCGCTGGGCCTGGTTACCTCGATGTTGCCGCAGCGTCTACAGCGTGTTCCCTTTGCCGGTGGAGCCCTGACTGGGTGAAAATAGGATTTTTACCTTGGGGTCTCCCGTATCAAACTCAGATGCGACCTTTTTCCAGCTAACAAGACCGTCGAAAATGGAAAAATTCAAATTTTACACGTATTGGTTGAGAGGTACGATGGTGAATGGTTTTCAGCCTTCTCTCCAGTGTTTGGAGCCATCTGGACATACTTCTTTATATTTTCGCGGGGTCCCACCTTAATGTGTTACTTCTCTGCGGCTCCAGTGCCTGGTTGGTGGACGTGAACCTCTCGTATTAGCTATGTAGAGCTGCCATGAATTGGAGGCGAGAGTTGAGACACATATATCATCATGACCAAGCCGCTAGACAAACACTTCCACTCAGCCGCGCCTCTCATCGGCTGCATATGCTCCACAAGGATAGGGAGGCAACAATATCAAAATGAAATTTTTCACATCCGATACCATCTGGCGAGGACCTCGAAGCCTTTATCATAGTAGAACAGCGCGAGGACAAACCGGAAGTGGTAGAACTCCAAAATGGGGAAGATCTTCCTGACCCTGCTGACGTTCCCGTGCTTCAGTCCACTCAGGCAGCCGTAAATGCTGTCGAACAGGATCTTTGAAGGCGCATAGCGAGAAAGCTCAATAAGGCGCATTATCGTAACTGGAAATCTGGACATGAGGTTGTTTGAGGTCATTGCAATGGGTAACCCCGTAGACGCACAAGATGCAACAACCAAAACATATGTCGACCTTCAAGACGAGTACGTTAAAAAGCATGCCAACGATAAAGATGAAAAGGTACAAAGATACCATGATGAACTTATCGGTCGTTTAAAAGCTTATGCTGACAGCCAAAAGGAGGGACGGGTTTGTAAAAGGGTGATAGCATGACTGGTCCCTTGGATATGAGTCGAAATAAAGTTACGTCCGTGGCAGATCTCGTAGCTCCCCAAGATGCGGCAACCAAATCATACGTTGATCATTCTTACAACAATCAGGGCGGTGCGGATTGATCTGCGCCCCTAAAGGACCCTCTAAACATAAACGCAAATAAAGTCGTGGGTGTGGGGATCTTACTAATCCCCAAGACGCGACTACCAAAGCATCTGTTGATCAAAAAGAACGTGAGAAGTGGAGTTCAGGAAAAGGAATGGCTGGCGATGTTCGTACCTATGCCAATGAAATGGCTCTTTCTAGGGTAACCAAAGCGGGCGATACCATGCCGGATCCCTTAAAAATGAACGATAATAGAATCGTTGGTATGAGAGAGTCAGTAGGCCCAATAGACGCTGCTACCAAAGCTTATGTTGGCCGAGTTAGTATCGAAGCCTCTGTGGGAGGCGTTATAAGCCCCCCCCCCCCCCAAATATGAATCAAATAAAACTGTTGGCGTAGGAATCCCTGTAGACCCTACGGATGCCAACAACAAAGCATACATTAACCGTACAACCTTCCTGGGCGTTGTTGATGTAACCGCCCCACTAATAGGGCACGTGGATATGAATGCAAACAAAGTAGTAGGTGTGGGAGAGCCTACCGATCTTCAAGACGCGGCTACAGAGACATATGTCGGTGCAACTGTACAACCCACAAACTTTGCAATCCTTTTTACTTCAGTGGTTAATTTTCCATTAACATCAGAAGGTGTTAGGCCTCATCTTATTTACACTAGAGGTAACCCCAGTATATCACTTGTGAATGGTCCTTATGTTATCTTGAGCGCGAAGAGCATGCGGACGGAGCCTGCACAGCTTTACGGTCGTGGGTGGATTTGCTTCAGGAGGGGCCCCTGGTAATGAGTTTGACATCTCTTTTGCGCGGCAACAAGAGAGCGACGATCCTGTAATTGTTCGTAGCACGACAGAAATATTAAGCTATGATAAGCTAACAACAGGTTCAACCAGTTTACTATCATTTTGGACAAATGAAAAACTATACGAACCTCATGAACGAAATCCGGGCAGCCACCAGAACGGCCCATGTATGTGGTACCCATCAGCGATGCAGAAAAAATGCGTTCCTGGCCCAGAGTCGGTATAGGGCCGCGCAGATCTCATAAAACGGTTAGGCGACGGTTCAGCATTAGCTGTATCTTATATTCCTCTAGCCTGCCCTACCTCCCTGAGCGCTCCGCCGCCTAATAGCCCTAATCGAAGTCCATGGGTAATGGTACTACCGACGTGCCGCTTGGAATGGGTCCACTGGCGTATGTGCCGGCTCTCATGGGCTGCCGAGTTTCGTACGGATCATCCTCGAGCATGTCTGTATATCCCATAAATTCTTCTTCCGATACGCTAAAGAAGAGTCCACGAAATACGTCTGTCGATGGGGGGGGGGGGGGAGAGGAGGTATACCCCCATAGTGTGAACCCAGTTGTATCTAGTTCGATCCGTTTCGCCTAATCATATCAGATAGATTTTGTCGGCGACCGGAAACAGACAATCGAATGACTCCGGATGACGGCCGTAATCATCGGTCTCGTCGTCAGAGCAATAGGTAATTTCACACTCAAACATAATACCTTCCTTGTCATTAGAGGACTCCTCCATATCGCTTCAAGACCCCCATCGATAAAGATTGTTGGCACTCATTGTCTATGATGGTATCCCATTGACACACCTCGTCTCTAATTGGTTGTATTCTTTGTGATCGCTTGCTTCCCACCTAGCTATGACGGCCATACTACCGTATTTGACTGCCATCACCCCTCTTATACTCCTGCCCCTTTGGAACTGTTTGGTGGTGGTGGGAAACTCGCTGTTCCGTGACTTAGCATTTGTTATGCAAGATGAAGTCAAATTTCCCTTTTACTACTACTTATATTATTATTATTATTATTATTATTATTATTATTATTATTATTATTATTATTATTATTATTATTATTATATGCATAGTATAAACATCAACCAAATCCATCATCATCGTTGTCATCATTATCATCATCAGCAGCAGCATCTCATTATTTTATCTTTCACCAATTAGCCATACTACTTTGACTTCATTTTCAACCTCGATTCTACTCTTTGCATGACATCGTATCTCTGACATCTCAATATTACTCTTCCTATTTTGCTATAAAAAAAAGTCCTAAATATATTTTCCCATCTATTGTTTTCTTTGCAACCCATCATTATTGCTATTTTCATAACTGGAGCCTCGGGTGGCCGAGTGGTCAAAGCGCTCGCCTTTACCGATCACTGACATCTCACCTCTGTCCGCGTGTGTTCGTGTCTCAGGCTCGGCCAACATGGGGATATGTGAGAAAGCTTCTCAGTAGTTTCCCGTGGGTCGTTGGTTCTTCCCAGGGTTTCCCGGGTTCTTCCTCCACCAGATATACTGGCCGCCATGTATAACCTATCATGTGCTGCAAAATGGCATTAAATCCACAAACTTTCATCACTATCACTATAATATAATCTTCTACCTGTTCATAATCATAATTAATATTTACACCTTCATCACCGCCCACATCTATCTGAGACCTCAGCCACCACACTAATTAACTGTCTACAAATTATCTGCACATTTATATTTAAAGTTTTCATTTCTCTCCCTCCATATCTTTAACCCGACTTTGAACTCCTTTTCAATAATCCTTGTGTATATAGTCTCATTCTTTTGCTTCACACGTTGTCTAAGTTCATATACACGTTGTCTAAGTTCATATACACGTTGTCTAAGTTCATATACACGTTGTCTAAGTTCATATACACGTTGTCTAAGTTCATATACAAGTTTTGATAATCTTCTCCGTTCTTTTTCATCAGCAGGAGTAAGTCAGTAACAATTCTTTTGCTTGTGCACAAGAGAGCACAAGCTCTCTCTTATCAAACAAAGCAAAACGCACTGTTATGGATTTTGCTCCAGGCTGCTGGATTGGGACTCTGCGTGGATTTATAAAAAACATTTAATCAACTTGACATATGTCTGTTTGAAGACACTGTTCGAATTTTCTCTGACAATCCCATACACGTGGGGGATGGGGGGGGGGGGGGCGCTATATTGCTTTGAACATTTCCCGCATATTTTTTCTCCGCTCCAATTTTAACACACACACACACACACACACACACATATATATATATTAATTAGCAAACTGATTGAAAGATACACTTCACATGGTGATATACGACTTAGTTATCTCGTAATTACGACTTACTATCTCGTAATTAAGAGTTATTATCTCGTAGCTAAATCGTAATTACGAGACACTAACTCGTAATTACGAGATACTAACTCGTGATTACGAGATAAAAAAAAATTATTTCAACGTGATACTAACAGGCTTCCGTATTTACCTTCATCATTCCTGTCAAATATTATATATTTTGGGTCTCGTGTATCTTTCCCCAGTATCCTCAATTGCAAGAGCGAGAAGGACATGCTAAATGTAACCTGTTCCATGGTCAGATCCAGAAATATCGTTTAGAATTGGGGGGGGGGGGGGGGCGCCGTGGGGTCTGTGGGACGGAACCTCTGGTGGAGGCCCAGGGAACGAAGCCCACAGAAGCTCCTGCATTGTAAGCGTTTCCAGTGCATAATTTTTCACCCCCTAACTGTAAAGAAAACTTACTCTAGGAAAGGTTCCGATTTCTTTGCGTTCAATGTTTTATATTTTTAGTAACTGCTGTCATTCTTGATTTCTGATGGGCATTATTTATTTTTTTACACAAGTTGCAGACCATTATAACAACATAATTTCTATAACACTTAATTAAAGTATTATTATTATTATTATTATTTAAAGAATAAGTCTTTCAATTTTATTTCTTCTTCCTACTTTTAGTAACAGCATCCGTATTTGATACCTTATCGGCATCATTTTGTAAAATCTGAAAAGCTTTGACGCCAGCATAATATTTCTCAAATACAGTTAAAATATATCGAACGATTACTGAAACTACAAACTTAACTGTGTCAGAATGCTCTCAGACGAATATTTAATTTTTCAAGTTTTTTTTTTTTTTTTTTTTTTTTTTTTTTTAAATACATGAAAGTAGCAATTATTGATGGACCACAGACGATATCTGACGAACGACAAAGCCGGAAGCGAAGAGTTATCATACAAGTTTATATGGTTTATGGCCAGGTACGTTCAGCTGCAATATGTACCCTGTTCGGCTGTAAATACACCCTATTCCGCTGTAAGGGTATGTACCCTGTTTCTGTTGTAATATGTACCCTGTTTCTGCTGTAATATGTACCCTGTTTCTGCTGTAATATGTACCCTGTTTCTGCTGTAATATGTACCCTGTTGGGCAGACCTATTGGGAACGTTTATATTATTATGCAAAGGAAGAAAATACATCTTTGAAAATGATATACAATCAGTATAAGTATATAACTTGCAATGGATATAAGATGTCTTTAAAACGCCAGAAACAAGAAAGGTATTTCTCTAACAAATTTTCAGAGTCGTATGGTTGTAACTTGTTGTCCTTTTTGACTAAGTTTATGTATGTCCACGAATCAAATCATTCTTGTTGACCAAGTAACCCTCCCTCCCACTCCCCGCCCATCATACTACTTACTTTTCTTTCTTCTTCTTTCCAGTATCCCTAGTGTTTGACTATCTAAAGTTTGATCCTATTGTATTTTTTCCCATTCAGGCAGAATGGAGACTGCGTATGTTTTTATTTACCACGATTTAACTCAGTGTCATGATCTATCGATCAAGTTGAGAGTTTTTCAATTACATTTGGAAAATTTATCAATGTTCCGTCCTACAACAAGTGGTGGGTACGTAACGTACATGGCCGTTCAAAACTGGAGCAAATATATACTATAAGCGTTAAACTGAGAAAATAGTCATTTGATATTGTAGTAACATACATTATAAAATTATAAATACTATTTACAAAGAATTTCATACCACGTAAATTACAGCTGTACAAAAACGTTTTTTTCTACTATATTTAAGTATGAACGAGCGTTTGTACAAAATTTGGCAGGAATGAAGTTGTGCGCAGAGAATGATCACGTATAAACGACTGTTGGAAGCCAGTTCTAAATTTTTCGGAACAAGAGAAGTAACTCTTCCGTGCTTGTGTCATGAGTTATATATATATTTTTTTGTTGTTGTTGTCCCAATTATTCAAGTGACTATTGAGAAAAAGTGGTTTAAACGTATAATTCTTTCAAATATTGTTGGCTATATTTGATATTTGAAGGCAGTTAGGTGTCATTTGTACAAAACTGAAAGGCCCTTATGCTGTCTGTCAAAGCTGGTAAACTTTAATGGAGCGGCTTTTGAGAAGTCACTTAGAGATTTTTCTGTTTTGTATCAGTATTCAATGGTAGATCGGTATCATGGTATAAATGTTAGGGCTTTGATGCCGGATGCTCACCTTTAGATTCCGACCAGTTTTTCAGCACATTTTGAGAAGTCATTTCATAGTTTTATGTTTTCAGTAATGATTGTTATTCTAGATTACGGATAGGCATTTTTTTCTTTGAAAAAAAAAGTTATAAATCTTTTTAAGAAGATAATTTCTATAACACTTAATTACATTTTATTTTTAAAAGAATAAGTCGTTCAAAAGTTTTTCTTCTTTCTTTCTCTTTTAAGTAATAAGGAGGAGGGAATAAAATTCCCAGACTCGCACAGTCATCGTATATTGTGGTGGGGACTCTCTCTCCCAAGCATTTGTTGTTATGTATCACTCGCAGCCTTTGCCGATCCTTTAGTAAAGCCCATGTGTTCATCCTTCTTCTTCATTACTATCATCATCGTCGACGTCACCACCACCACCACCGACTCCACCACCACCATCACCATCATCACCATCACGACCATCATCATCAGTTTACATGACTTCTATCGACAAAATCCTAGTATAATAAAGACTCCAGCATTTCTCCGAAGCAAACTGAACATACTGCACATAAAATGTATTTCTGTGATTTTTTTTGCGGTTGCAGAATACGGTATCACAATACTATTTCTTGCTCCTGCCTATGTTACGGGATGAAAATGAGAAGTTTTGGAAATAATGAAAGTCCTACCTGTCAACGTGTTTTAATTTTTGTTTTCGCAATGATGGACATTTTTTCATGTATGGAAAAGAACAAATTATGCACGGGCGGCTCATCGAAAAAGATAAACAGAACCTAAAACAAAACTAAACAAAACACATAAATGAAATATTAAAGACATCATTCGAGAAATGGACATCAATGAAAAATTCAAAAGATAACATGAATAAATAAATATTCCTTTGTACCTTATAATTTGCCTAACGCTTTTTTCACAATCGGCCGCCAAATATGCTTTTTTCCCTTCATAATACAGATTCTAAGCATGCAGTGTAGTATTTATAACTATGATAAACTTTTGAATGTAGGACGGTAACACTAGACTGACCAATTATCTCCTTGCAAACTATGGGGAGTGGGGGGTGGCATTCTGCTAAACATTTAAACTATTTCAATTGCACTTGTTGAATTAAAACTTTCACATAAGCTGATGAAATAGTACTAGCAAACCCTGCGGCAGATGTGCACCTGTTTTTTATTCCAACTGCGGACCACCATGGCTACAAATTCCAGACGAGCAAATAATATAAAGAACATATTACAACTAGATTTTATAATTTATCGAGTGTCCATAGTGAGTAGTGCAATATATATATATATATATATATATATATATATATATATATATATATATATATATATATATATATATATATGTAAGATTGCATTGTATACATGTGTGTATATATATATATATATATATATATATATATATATATATATATATATATATATATATATATATATATGTAAAACATCAGTCTGTTAAACGCAAAAGAGATTTCAATCACATATTCTATGTGACTATACACACAACTACACTATCATTTCATGAAATACCAAAGGAATTCAAGTCATACACACATCCTTAATGTCGCTAAAATACACTGTAGTATCATGTGTTGATATATATCCTTATTTTTTTCTTCTTCTGGCTCCTAATGTACAATCACCTACTCCGATTGCACATATATCTGAGAAACCATTCACACCTGTTAATATAAAGGATAGAAACAGTGGAATCAACAGGGATCAAAAGAAAAAACAACAACAACAACACGGAAACAAAATGCAAAATTTAAATGGAGGCAAGTTCAGTTAGGAACTATCCAATAAATTTTAGGGCATACACCTTTTCCCGGAACAAGAAAATCGTCCACACGAAAGTGTTATCTGACAAGAAAATATACAAATCGATATCAGCTTGGTTCAACTAATTTTATCAGAGAATTGTTAACTTGATTGTATTTTTATCGATTTTCCCCACCATGCTCCTTTAACTTTAATCTATTATTAGTACGGAATCAGCGAAAATAGTACGCAGTGAGAGCACTGACATGGGGTTTATCTGTAGGGAAATTAGTAAATAATCAGTTGATGGTGGTGGGTGGGTCTTGACCAGGTGGTTTACCTTGCGAAGAATCAGTGAAAATGCAATAGACGGTGGTGATGGTGGTGGTGGTGGCAGTGGTGGGGTGGAATGGGTCTTGATTGAGCGGTTTATCCTGGGAGGAGTCAGTACATGGTGTGGTGGTGGTGGCGGTGGTGGGGTGAATTAGGTCTTGATTGGACAGTTAACCCGGAAAGGAATTAGTAAATAATCAGTAGATGGTTGTGGTGAATCTTGACCGGGCGGTTTATCCGGGGAGGATCAGCCGACAATCAGTACATCGTGATGGTTCTGGTGGTGGCGGTGGTAGCGTGAGGTGGATCTTGATTGGGCGGTTTACCCTGTTTGGAATCAGGAAATAATGAGTAGGTGGTTGTGGTGGTGGTCGAGGTGATGGGGTGGAGCGGGTCTTGATTGGACAGTTTACCATGGGAGGAATCAGTATATAATCGGAGATGGTTGTGGTAGGTGGGGATGGGTGTCTTGGCCGTGCGGTTATAGCTCGGCTAGGCGTATGTCATGACTCTTTTTGAGTTAAGTGAGTAAGCAAGTCATTGACTTTTTCACATTGTTTTATTTGACCGTTACATTTGAAAGAATGCTTGGAGCTAGATTAGAAAAATAAGCTATTTGAGAAAGGATTGAACATATCTATTTGAAGAAATCGCACTTTATTTGGTTGAGTGTTCTTTTTTTAAAATCTGTGTACATAAAGGATCAATGTTCCTGACAAATATCGCAGATTATGCGCCTTACGTGTATTTCTTTTTTTTCCAGAACCCTCAAATGTAAGGACGAGAGGGTTATTACTATTTGTAAAATGTACCCTGTTTCGCTGTAATATGTACACATTTCGGCTATTAAAAATATGTATCCTGTTCCACTTACCTGTAAAGAATGTTTTTATTATTATGCAAGGGAATAAATTGCATCTTTGAAAATTATATCAGACCAAGTATACAACTTACAATGGATATAAGAACGTCAGAAACAAGAAAGGGTAGGACTGTTATTACTCCAAGAAATATCGTTAGTAATGACTGTAATTCTTGACTCCGGATGGGTTTTATTGTCTTTATAAAAATGTATAGACCTTCACAAGAAGATAATTTCTATAACACTTTATTACATTTTTTTTAAGAATAACTCGTTAAAAAGCTATTTTTGTTTCTTCCTTTCTTTAACAACAGTGGTCGTATTTCATGGCTTATCGGCTTAATTTTAGACAATTTTAAAGGCTTTGACGCTAGCATACTTTTTTCTCAGATATTGTTAAATTCTATCAAGCGATTACTGAAAGTACAGAACTTGAATGTCAGAATGCTCTCTTACAAATTTCATGTAAATTCTCTAAGAGTTTTCTTTAGAAAAATTTGAAAATTGGTGGGGCGGGGGTGGGGAGAGCACTCTGATAAAGATTCAAACTATTTCATGTGCACTTCTTGAACGTTCGCGTAACGGGATGAAGAAGTATAGTGAACCCTGCTGCAGATGTTGTCTAGCTATTTACTACGTCGTGCACCTGCTTCATAGTGCGAAGCACCATGGATACAAATTCCAGATAAGCAAATAATTTAAATGTATATATTACAACTTGATTTTATACGGAATCGAGGCCCCCCATATATATATATATATATATATATATATATATATATATATATATATGTCTACACCATCATTCCATGGAATATCAAAGGAATTCAAGTACACATACTCTATGTGACTATACGCGCATCTACACTATCATTCCAAGATACACCAAAGAAATTCAAGTCATACACACTTCCTCGGTGTTGTTATAATAATTATTAGTCAACTACGTCGCTAAAATACACTGTAGTATCATGTATTGATAGATATCCTTTATTTTCTTCTTTTAGCCACTAATGCACAAACACCTACTCCGATTGCACATATATCTGAGAAACCATTCACACCTGTTAGTATAAAGGGTAGAAACAGTGGAACCAACAGGGATCAGAAGAAGAAAAAAAAGAAAAACAAAAAACAAAAAAACCCCAACAATTATTAGAATATCTCAAGGGATTCAGTGAGGTGTAAATATATGTGTAAAGCTCACGAGACATCCGAGGCAAATTTAGTTAGAAATTATCCAATAAATTCTAGGGCACAAACATGTTTCCAGGGCAAGGAAAATGTCCTTGCTAAAGTGTTACCTGTAAGGAAATTATTTAAGTCTACATCAACGTGGATCAAATTCAGCTAATTTATAAGAGAATTCTTTTTCTGATTGTATCTTTATTAATACTCTCCCTCCCGCCACCCACCACCCCCCGCATTTTCTTTCAACTTATTAGTACGGAAACAGCAGAAAATAAATTCATAGTGTGAACATTGACCTGACTTTGACCTGTGGGGAAATTAGTGAATAATCAGTTGATGTCTGGGGGGGGGGGGGGGGGGGGGGGGCGTGTTTTGGTCAAGTGATGTACCCAGTGAGGAATCAGTAAATATTCAGTAGATTGTGGTGGTGGAGTCTTGACCGGGTACTTTACCCGGAGAGGAATCAGCAAACAATCAGTACATGGTGGTGATGGTAGTGGGGGTTTTGATTGGGCGGTTTACCCTGGAAGGAATCGGTAAGTAATCAGTAGATGATTGTGGTGGTGGCGGTGGTGGGGTGGAGTGAATGTTGATTGGGCAGTTTACCCTGGGAGGAATTGGTAAATAATCAGTAGATGGTTGTGGTTTGTCTTAACCGAGCGGTTTACCCATGGAATCAGCAGACATAGTGGTGTTGTTAGGGTGGAGTGCGTCTTGATTCGGTGGTTCACTATGTAAGGAATCAGCAGACAATCAGTACATGGTGGTGGTAGTGGTGGTGGCTGTAGTATGGTGGAGTGGGTCTTGATCGGGCGGTAAATCCTGCAAGGAATCAGTAAATGGTTGTCATGGGTTTCTTGAGTTGAGTGCGTAAGTGCATTGACTTATTCGCATCGTTTTATTTAACGACTACGTTTAATTTTAGAAAAATGCTTCGCGTCAGATTAGTAAACTACGCTGTTTTGAGAAAGGATTATAACATAATTATTTGAAGAAATCGCAAGTTATTTGGCTCCGAGTTCTTGATACACATAGCATTAGTATACAGGTAAAATATAATACAGTTCTTGCCTCACATGTATCTTTCCCTGGAATCTCGAATGCAAGGGCAAGAAAGCTACTACCTATATGTAAAATGTACCCTGTTTCGCTGACCTATAAAGAAAGTTTATATTATTATACAAGAGAAGAAATTGCTGTTCTGATTGACTAGATTTAAATATGTCCACAACCAAAATTATTTTTTTTAACCAAGTGACTCGTGACTCTCTCCTTTTCATTCTTCTTCTTCCCAGTGGCACACTATTTGACTATGCTAGGCGTTCTCCATCCGGGGAGTTTGGAGACTGCATAAATATTTCGTTTACCACGATTTAACTCAGTGTGATGATATATCGATCAAGTTGACTTTTTTCAATTACAGTTTCAAATGTTCAACTTTACGTCCCACAACTAGTCCAATGTCGCCTCGGGTGGCCGATCAAAAATGGAGCAAACATATAATTTAGTCACTAAATTGAGACAAATCCATTTGTAATTTTTGTAACCAACCTTATAAAATTAGAAATACTATTTATAAAGTGTGCCATACCAAGTAAATTACAGCATTATGAAAACAGTTTAGGTTACCCACAATTTTGAAGTATAAATGAGTTTGTATACAAAGTTTAACAGGGTTGAAGTTATACACAAACAATGATAACGTTTGAACGATTATTTCTAAACTTTGTTTAAAACAAGAGAAGCAACTCGTCCGCGCTTGTGTTATGAGTTACTATTGGTTCAAATGTAACTAATTACAGACGAATTCATTCTGGCCGAGTTTAATACTGCGATCCTTTCAGTGATGTTAAAAATAGTTCCTTTGTTACGTTCTTCGAGATAGAATAAATAAGTTTATACTTGCATAGTCGAAAAGACACTTAGGTCGAGGGTCCAATTTAAAGTGTCAATATAGCACCTTCTTACCAATTTAACTTCATGTGTTTTACGTCTCACTCAAAAAATTTCGATGAAAATCATGAATGCAAAGGCCAAAAATATCATCTTTGCGTAAATCATCTGCTGTCCCGTTAACCTTAAGAGAATTTTCAAAGTAATCTCCGTTTTTAAATCAGATATTGTGCGAAAGGTAAATATAAATAGGTAAATAAGAGGTTCAAGTGAACAGAGATCTATCACCTGGCTGATATAGGCGTATGAGCCAAATGTAATAATAAAAGTTATCCAGGCAATCTGCGTTAAAAGATCAGTCTAAGATGATTCCCCATCTAATTTGTACACAATCGACAAGCGGGTTTCATTTTTAAAGTCATTTAAAGGTTTCGATGTTTTCAATCATGGCAACAGCTTGAGATGGCAAACTGACCACATTTTATAAGCTTGAAAAGTTTTCAAGTCCAAAGGTTCTCTACTTAATTGTTTTGTCAAAGTTATTCAAATGACAATGAAAAAGTGGTTTAAACTTATATTTCTTTTAAATACTGTTGGTCATATTTGATGATGGCCGGACATCGTTTGCAAAATCTCGAAAGGTTTTGATACTTTCAAGTTGCAAGTCAAATTTGGTCCAATTAATCCAGTGATTTTTCAAAACAAAGTAACGAAATATCTTTCTTGTATAATGGTACCCATATCTGATGGCTGTGTGGCATCATTTGTATAAAACTGAAAGGCCCTTATGCTGTCTGTTAAAGATGGTAAAATTCTATTGAGCGGCGGCTTTTGAGAACTCTTTTAGAGTTTTTTTCTGTCTTGTATTAATATTGAACAATGAATCGGAATCAGTGTATACATTGTAGGACATTGACACTGTGCTTAGTTTTGGGACTTTGGTGCCAGGATGCTCACTTTTGGTTGGCGCTAGGATACTCAATTTTTGTACCTTGGTGTCAAGATGTTCACTCATTTTTCAACGGTTTTCCAGAAATCATTTCAAGGTTAAGCATTTTTAATAATAGCTGTAATTCTTAATTGCAAATGGGCTTTTGTTTAAAAACAAATGTTATACATTTTTATAACAAAATAAGTCCCATAACAATTAATTACATTCTTTTTTGTAACAGAATATAATTCCTACAATATTTAAATACATTCTTTTTTTAACAATAGAATCAGTCTTTCAAAGTTTTTTCCTTCAATTTTTATTACAACAGCGGCAGTATTTGGTTAATTATCAGCATCGTGTTGTAAAATTAGAGAGGCTCTGACACCAGCATAATTTTTCTCAAATATGGTTAACTTCTGTCAAGCTGTTTCTGAAAGTACAAAGTTGAATGTCAAAATCCTCCCTCACAAATTCAATCTAAGTTTGCTAAAGGGTTTTTAGGAAGAAATTGATAGTAGCAAATGGTGACGTACAACGGACGACGGATGACTAAGAATTCAAGTCGGATGCAAAGCGTCATCATATTAGCTTATTTTTCTTTACGACAAGGTAAGCTAATAAAAGCTCGGTTTAGATTTACAGTTTGGAAAAAAAAAACGCCAAAACAAACAACATATTGGTCTGCAGGAGGAGGGGAAAAGATCCTCCAATCCTCATTGTCACCGAAGAGTGGTTGGATTCCCTCTCCCTATCACTTGTTGATATTTATCACTCTCAAACCTTTACCTCACCTTACTGAAGCTCACGAGTTCTGTCTTCTTCTCCTTCATTACCATCACCGTCGTAATCATCAACACCACCACCAACACCATCATCATCATCGTCATCATCAGGGCATCAGTTTACACGATTTCTTTCACTAGGAAAATCAACTAAAACCTAGTATAATAAAGACTCCAGCATTTGTCCGAAGCGAACTGAACATTTTGCACATAAAATGTATTTCAGGTATTTTGTTTTGTTGTTGTGTTTGTTGCGGTATCACAATACTGTTTATTGTTCCTGCCTATATTACGAGATGAAAATGAAATGTTTGGAAATAATGAAGGTCCTACCTGCCAACGTGTTTGCATTTTTGTTTTCGCAATGATGGGCATTATTTTTGTATGGAGAACAACAAAATATGCACAGGCGGCTCATCGAAAAAGAAAAACTGAACCTAAAGCAAAAACTAAACAGAACATCTAAATGAAATATTAAGGACATCATTCGACAAAAGGACATCAATGAAAACGTCAAAGATAACAGGGAGAAATAAATGTTCCCTTGCACATTATAATTTGCTAACAGTTTTTATCCCAATCAGTCCCCCAATAAGTTGTTTTTTTCTTCTTCATAATACAGATTCTCAACATGAGCGTAGTATTTATGGCTGGGATAAATGTTTAGTGCATAACCGTAGCTCTGAGAATTACTAATGATGTCCTTGCAAAACGGAGGAGGTGGCATTCTGCTAAACATTTAAACTATTTCAAGTGTACTTGTTGAATTAAAACTTTCACATAACCTGATAAAAGAGCACAAGCGAACCCTGTTGCAGATACGACCTCGCTATTCACTACGTCGTGCACCTGCCAATGATTCAAGTGCGGACCAGCATGCATACCAATTCCAGATTAAAAATAATATAAATGTATATATTAGAACTAGATTTTATAAAGAACCGAGACCCCACATGTGCTTGTGGTTTTGTGGGTTTAACACCATTTTTCAGCACATGATATGCTATACATGGCGGCCAGTATATTTTGGTGGAGGAAGAACCCGGGAAGAACCACGGACCCACGGAAAGCTACTGGCAAGCTTTCTCATATACCCGCGTTGACCGAGCCGAGACTCGAACCCACGCCTTAGACCACTCGGCCACCCGGGGCCTCGGCCTCATAGCGAATAGTACAATATATGCTCTATGTGCTATGTGACTGTATACACATCTACATCATCATTCCATGAAATACCAAAGGAATTCAAGTCATATTCATATCTTCTATCATTACCATTATTTGTCAACTATGCCGCTAAAATACATATATCCTTATATTGTCCTCTTTTGACTCCTAATGCAAAAATATATACAAAGATTGAATATAATAGATAGAAACAGTAAGATCAACAGGAGTCAGAAAATATTTCAAAATTTAAACTCTTGTATGTAACGAATTCCGCCATAGCTTTCCACTATTAGACACAAACTTTACAGGTGACATTTACCGTACACCGATAAACCTGTGTGGACGTAAATATTAATTGATGAACGGACAATCATTATAACTATTAATTTCTCAATGGATTCAGTGAAGTGAAAAGATATATGTGTAAGTACATGAGACAACATAGGCAAATTTAATTAGAAACTATCCAATAAATTCTAGGGCACATACATTTTCTCAGAGCAAGGAAATTGTCCATGCTAAAGTAATAAATGTAAGGAAAATAAAAATTTCAACATCAGCGTGGTCCAAGTTAAAATAATTTTATCAGAGATATATTTTTTTTTTTTACCTGATTGCATTTTTATCGATTTACTCAGGGAGGATTCAGTGAATAATCAGTAGGTGGTGGTGGTGATGATAGTGTCTTGACCTGGCACATTACCCGTGGAGAAGTTAGTAAGTAATCAATTGATGGTATTGGTGGTGATGATGGCGTTTTGACCTGGCACTTTACCCGTGGAGAAGTTAGTAAGTAATCAGTATATGGTAGTGGTGGTGATGATGGTGGTTTGACATGGCATTTACCCGTGGAGAAGTTAGTAAGTAATCAGTAGATGGTTATGGTGGGTTTTATTGGTCTTATTCCGGCGGTTTGCATGGGGAGGAGTCAGCAGACAATCAGTATGATTCAGTCGATGAAGGTGGTGGGTTGGAGTGGGTATTGACGAGGGAGTTTATCCGGGAAGGAATCAGTAAATAATCAGTAGATGGTTTGATTATAGTGGGTTCTTATTCATTTTTTTCCAGCGTGATAGTCAGCAGAAAAAATTCTGATAATGTTCAAAGAATAATTTAAAACAGGAAGCCATTAAGATCAGAGTAAAAAGGTGTTAAAATCCACATAAATCATTTTCCTCAGCTTCCATGGTTTCTCCCACGCATAGAAAAAAAAACTCATTAAACAACTTTTCGACTTATTTGCCACTAATATTTGCCCTTCAAAATTCCATTATATTACCTTATGGAGCGATGTGAATCTGACACCCTTACACTCTGATAACGAGATACGGGTTCACAAACGAGGGAACAGTGACACAGTGTATATCATGTACATGAGATGGAGGGCACCTTGATGTATCCTTGTGCCGGTCAAGACTGGTTTAGTGTGGCTTAAAGTAGAAAACTACTCAGATCATTTACATCCTGAAATCTTTTACATTGAAATAAGATGAACTCTGGAATTTTGTAAGTACGTCAGAGAGAAGAAAGTCGGGTTTCACCGAACTAATTAATATCACTATGGAAATCTTTGTAATATGACCCTCTCTATCTGATTTTACACAGGATTTTATTGGAATTTTGCCATGAGGAGAAGATTTTACTTATTACTTCCAGATTTTTTAATACTTTGCAGAGATATTTTTGAATAATAACAGTTTTCGGAAAATAAAAGAAAATGTATACGTCATTTCGTGTAACATAAATATACAGGAACTTCTTGTTTATGTGTAGAACAGTAAGCATAACGGAGGTGCCATGACGCAGATCGGACATTTTTGGTAATTTAGTCATGTACGCGTAACCCGATGAGTCATTTTATCTCCAAAATAAGGCAGTTTAGTAAAGAAATGTACAGATTGCTTCAATCTAATTGCTTTGCGAAAACATCTTTTTTTTCAAATGGTTCGATAGTCTCAAAATAACACTAACTTTGGACCATTTTATGGTGTGTCGCAAAATAACTTGCATAATTTAAAATCACGTTTAATAGATGTTAATATTTAATTGATGTATTTGTTTCTGTAAGTAATTATTTCTCCAAGCTACCTAAAGAAAAAAAAGCATTTGCGTCCTTTTTTTATTGATGTCGCAAAACCCGCAACAATGTGGTCGTCTGTTTTTGAAAGTCTACTTCTACCTTAAATTTTCCTTATTTTGCATACAACACAAATACCAAGGACAATTTACGATAAGAACGAAATGCAATTGTTAATTGGGATGGGTGGTGGTGGTGATGGTAAAGCTACCAAGCCGTGAGCAATAATAAAATAATGATAATAATAACAACGGTAACAACGACAACAATAATAATAACAGCAATATAAACAAGGACAACAACAACTCCAACAGCCATCATTATCGCCATCATCATCGCCATCGTCACTGACGATGTCATCTTGCCAGTATAATGAACATGAGCAGCAGTCGAAGCTATACAACTGTACATCAAGTGTCAGTTTTAGCACAAAATATGCAAAACATACTCCACTTCTCAGAGAAAAATAAATAAAATGCGTGTGAGAAAAACCAGGCATTTCTCGTGATTTTATTCGCTTTTCTGCAACACCTGGTATATTAAAAGCAAAAACCAGGTTTTTCTTGCCACATGCACAATAATTAGAACAAAAAACGTGGTATATCAAGAGTAAAACCAGGTTTTTCTTGCCAAATGCACAATAAATTGGTTGTTATAAGAAAAGAACAAGATTTTCAGAGAAAACCGCTGTTTAACAATTTAAAAAAAAAAAAAAGGTTTGAGTGATTGCTGAGTTATTGACTTGCCATAAGTAAACCCAAACGGTCCGTATGCCTTACTGTCTCAAGTCTCTTAGACTGTACTCATCCTCCACCCCACCCCCGAACACAGTATGGGGGACGTGTAACTTTCCTGCAAACTTCCAGTTTTGTTTGTGTCATATACCTTTTGATCTTTTCTGACCGACACGCGAAGAAATGTTATTTAAAAAAAAGCCTCTCTCGATTACCGAGCTGATGTTTAATCACATTAAGAAATATAAATATGGAAATAATCTATTTATCTCACTGTGTGGGTGAGAAAAAGTACAATATAAATCTGTAAACGTATCTCTACGTAACAAGTAAAAAGCGTTGTGTCAACATTAAGAAACACAATTTTTAAATTCGGCAAAAAAACAGATATAGACTTAATGGAACATAAAGTTCGATTTAAAACATCACACGGTAACCAAGTATATGAACTTGCTGTTTTTTAATCAGCAATATAATTTTTTTTTTTTGGCACAACTCTGAAATCAGTTCGAAAGAATTGAAGACACGTTGAAAATTGTTGAAAATGAAAGTTCCTGTTGTAGAGGGATGTCCTATTGGTTTGTTGATAACGCCTAAAGATAATTTGGCGTGTGTAAAGTATTCACTACATGTTTTTATATCGTTTAATATGGTTGAGGTCAGGAACTTTACAGAACAAGAAAAAGAACAGTATTTAAGACATCTTTTCTTCGATCCTGAAAGTACAGTTCCTCACGCAAATATCAATTTTGTGGGAACAAATTAAACGGAACAAAAGGAAAATACAATACAGGGAATTGAAAGAATGTTTAACTCAACAATCTACCTACACATTACACAAGTAAGCTAGAAAATGATTTTTATATGGAAGGGTATATTATAGACACTTTGATGACCAGTATCAGGCAGACATTGTTGACAGGCAGCATTTGAAAAATACAACAATGAATACAAATACATTTTGACCGTGATAGATGTTTTCTCAAACTACGCATGGACTGAAAAAGTAAAAAAGAAAATTGGGGATGACATACACGGTGGTTTCTGAGAAATCCTAAAAGTTGGAAAGCCTGAAAAGATAGGTTTGATGAAGGAAAATAGTTTTACAGCCGGAAAGTTCAGAATTGGTTGAAAACGGAGAACACATAAGGAGCAAAAACAGATCATCACACGTCAATAGACATGACTCCATTTACAGCAAATATGAATAAAAACAGATCATCACACATCAAAAGACATGACTCCATTTACAGCAAATATGAATAAAAACAAATCATCACACGTCAATAGACATGGCTCCATTTACAGCAAATATGGATAAAAACAGATCATCACACGTCAATAGACATGGCTCCATTTACAGCAAATATGAATAAAAACAAATCATCACACGTCAAAAGACATGGCTCCATTTAATTACACGTCAATAGACATAGCTCCATTTACAGCAAATATGAATAAAAACAAATCATCACACGTCAATAGACATGGCTCCATTTACAACAAATATGAATAAAAACAAATCATCACACGTCAATAGACATGGCTCCATTTACAGCAAATATGGATAAAAACAGATCATCACACGTCAATAGACATGGCTCCATTTACAGCAAATATGAATAAAAACAAATCATCACACGTCAATAGACATGGCTCCATTTAATTACACGTCAATAGACATAGCTCCATTTACAGCAAATATGAATAAAAACAAATCATCACACGTCAATAGACATGGCTCCATTTACAGCAAATATAGATAAAAACAGATTATTGCACGTCAATAGACATGGTTCCATTTACGGCAAATGTGAACAAAAACAAATCATCACACGTCAATAGACATGGCTCCATTTAATTACACGTCAATAGACATGGCTCCATTTGCAGCAAATATGAAAAAAAAACAGATCATCACACGTCAATAGACATGGCTCCATTTACAGCAAATATGGATAAAAACAGATCATCACACGTCAATAGACATGGCTCCATTTACAGCAAATATGAATAAAAACAGATCATCACACGTCAATAGACATTGCTCCAATTACAGCAAATATGGATAAAAACAGATCATCACACGTCAATAGACATGGCTCCATTTACAGCAAATATGAATAAAAACAGATCATCACACGTTAATAGACATTGCTCCATATACTGCAAATATGAATAAAAACAAATCATCACACGTCAATAGACATGGCTCCATTTACAGCAAATATGAATAAAAACAAATCATCACACGTCAATAGACATGGCTCCAATTACAACAAATATGGATAAAAACAGATCATCACACGTCAATAGACATGGCTCCATTTACAGCAAATATGAATAAAAACAAATCATCACACGTCAGTAGACATGGCTCCATTTAATTACACGTCAATAGACATGGCTCCATTTACAGCAAATATGGAGAAAAAAAATAGATCATCACACGTCAATAGACATGGCTCCATTTACAGCAAATATGAAGAAAAAAAACAGATCATCACACATCAATAGACATGGCTCCATTTACAGCAAATATGAAAAAAAACCAGATCATCACACGTCAATAGACATGGCTCCATTTACAGCAAATATGAAGAAAAAAACAGATCACACACGTCAATAGACATGGCTCCATTTACAGCAAATATGGAAAAAAAAACAGATCATCACACGTCAATAGACATGGCTCCATTTACAGCAAATATGAATAAAAACAAATCATCACACGTCAATAGACATGGCTCCATTTACAGCAAATATGGAAAAAAAAACAGATCATCACACGTCAATAAACATGGCTCCATTTACAGCAAATATGAATAAAAACAAATCATCACACGTCAATAGACATGGCTCCATTTACAGCAAATATAAAGAAACAAATAGATCATCACACGTCAATAGACATGGCTCCATTTACAGCAAATATGAATAAAAACAAACCATCACACGTCAATAGACATGGCTCCATTTACAGCAAATATAAAGAAACAAATAGATCATCACACGTCAATAGACATGGCTCCATTTACAGCAAATATGAAGAAGAAAAAAACAGATCATCACACGTTAATAGACATTACTCCATTTACAGCAAATATGAAAAAAACCAGATCATCACACGTCAATAGACATGGCTCCATTTACAGCAAATATGGATAAAAACAGATCATCACACGTCAATAGACATGGCTCCATTTACAGCAAATATGAATAAAAACAGATCATCACACGTCAATAGACATTGCTCCAATTACAGCAAATATGGATAAAAACAGATCATCACACGTCAATAGACATGGCTCCATTTACAGCAAATATGAATAAAAACAGATCATCACACGTTAATAGACATTGCTCCATATACTGCAAATATGAATAAAAACAAATCATCACACGTCAATAGACATGGCTCCATTTACAGCAAATATGAATAAAAACAAATCATCACACGTCAATAGACATGGCTCCAATTACAACAAATATGGATAAAAACAGATCATCACACGTCAATAGACATGGCTCCATTTACAGCAAATATGAATAAAAACAAATCATCACACGTCAGTAGACATGGCTCCATTTAATTACACGTCAATAGACATGGCTCCATTTACAGCAAATATGGAGAAAAAAAATAGATCATCACACGTCAATAGACATGGCTCCATTTACAGCAAATATGAAGAAAAAAAACAGATCATCACACATCAATAGACATGGCTCCATTTACAGCAAATATGAAAAAAAACCAGATCATCACACGTCAATAGACATGGCTCCATTTACAGCAAATATGAAGAAAAAAACAGATCACACACGTCAATAGACATGGCTCCATTTACAGCAAATATGGAGAAAAAAACACAGATCATCACACGTCAATAGACATGGCTCCATTTACAGCAAATATGGAAAAAAAAACAGATCATCACACGTCAATAAACATGGCTCCATTTACAGCAAATATGAATAAAAACAAATCATCACACGTCAATAGACATGACTCCATTTACAGCAAATATAAAGAAACAAATAGATCATCACACGTCAATAGACATGGCTCCATTTACAGCAAATATGAATAAAAACAAACCATCACACGTCAATAGACATGGCTCCATTTACAGCAAATATAAAGAAACAAATAGATCATCACACGTCAATAGACATGGCTCCATTTACAGCAAATATGAAGAAGAAAAAAACAGATCATCACACGTTAATAGACATTGCTCCATTTACAGCAAATATGAAAAAAACCAGATCATCACACGTCAATAGACATGGCTCCATTTACAGCAAATATGGATAAAAACAGATCATCACACGTCAATAGACATGGCTCCATTTACAGCAAATATGAATAAAAACAGATCATCACACGTCAATAGACATTGCTCCAATTACAGCAAATATGGATAAAAACAGATCATCACACGTCAATAGACATGGCTCCATTTACAGCAAATATGAATAAAAACAGATCATCACACGTCAATAGACATTGCTCCATATACTGCAAATATGAATAAAAACAAATCATCACACGTCAATAGACATGGCTCCATTTACAGCAAATATGAATAAAAACAAATCATCACACGTCAATAGACATGGCTCCAATTACAACAAATATGGATAAAAACAGATCATCACACGTCAATAGACATGGCTCCATTTACAGCAAATATGAATAAAAACAAATCATCACACGTCAGTAGACATGGCTCCATTTAATTACACGTCAATAGACATGGCTCCATTTACAGCAAATATGTAGAAAAAAAATAGATCATCACACGTCAATAGACATGGCTCCATTTACAGCAAATATGAAGAAAAAAAACAGATCATCACACATCAATAGACATGGCTCCATTTACAGCAAATATGAAAAAAAACCAGATCATCACACGTCAATAGGCATGGCTCCATTTACAGCAAATATGAAGAAAAAAACAGATCACACACGTCAATAGACATGGTTCCATTTACAGCAAATATGGAGAAAAAAACACAGATCATCACACGTCAATAGACATGGCTCCATTTACAGCAAATATGGAAAAAAAACCAGATCATCACACGTCAATAAACATGGCTCCATTTACAGCAAATATAAATAAAAACAAATCATCATACGTCAATAGACATGGCTCCATTTACAGCAAATATGAATAAAACAAATCATCACACCTCAATAGACATGGCTCCATTTACAGCAAATATAAAGAAACAAATAGATCATCACACGTCAATAGACATGGCTCCATTTACAGCAAATATGAAGAAAAAAAACAGATCATCACACGTTAATAGACATTGCTCCATTTACAGCAAATATGAAAAAAAACCCAGATCATCACACGTCAATAGACATGGCTCCATTTACAGCAAATATGAATAAAAAACAGATCATCACACGTCAATAGACATGGCTCCATTTACAGCAAATATGGATAAAAACAAATCATCACACGTCAATAGACATGGCTCCATTTACAGCAAATATGGATAAAAACAAATCATCACACGTCAATAGACATGGCTCCATTTACAGCAAATATGGAGAAAAAAACACAGATCATCACACGTCAATAGACATGGCTCCATTTACAGCAAATATGGAAAAAAAACAGATCATCACACGTCAATAAACATGGCTCCATTTACAGCAAATATGAATAAAAACAAATCATCATACGTCAATAGACATGGCTCCATTTACAGCAAATATGAATAAAAACAAACCATCACACGTCAATAGACATGGCTCCATTTACAGCAAATATAAAGAAACAAATAGATCATCACACGTTAATAGACATTGCTCCATTTACAGCAAATATGAAGAAAAAAAAACAGATCATCACACGTTAATAGACATTGCTCCATTTACAGCAAATATGAAAAAAAACCAGATCATCACACGTCAATAGACATGGCTCCATTTACAGCAAATATGAATAAAAACAGATCACACACGTCAATAGACATGGCTCCATTTACAGCAAATATGGATAAAAACAAATCATCACACGTCAATAGACATGGCTCCATTTACAGCAAATATGGATAAAAACAAATCATCACACGTCAATAGACATTGCTCCATTTACAGCAAATATGAATAAAAACAAATCATCACACGTCAATACACATGGCTCCATTTACAGCAAATATGGATAAAAATAGATCATCACACGTCAATAGACATGGCTCCATTTACAGCAAATATGGATAAAAACAGTATAAAAGTATGGACCAATCTAATCTATTAGTTAACAACTGATACATTTTGATTCTTAAATTCTCAACCGGCGTAATAGTCAGAATTTCGAGATAGAAAACAATTATTTGCTAATTGATACCTTCCTAACTTTATCGACAAAATATTCAAAATCAGGCAAGTAATTTTAGGCCATCCTGTTGTTTTCGTACTTGAAGATTTAAAGTGAGAGGATACGGTGTTTCTTTATACACAATCAGGATGTTAGATTTTGTCTGTGTGTACTTAGTACTTTCCCTTCAAAAAGCCTCAATGCTGATGCAAACAAACCATCACTTAATTTCAGACGAACGAAATTGGCTCTTCAGTATGCTACCAAACTAGCTTCTAATCCATCTAATCCTGAATATGATGTAGGGTTTGGGGTCAAATACCAAACCCTTGTTCGCTCAGAAACCAAACTTCATTCCTCCTTTCGGGCATACGAATTCCTCTTCATTTAGAAACAGCAAAACTCAGTGTTGGAAATACTACAAAATTCCAGTTGGTTATGAACAGCACCCAAAATTATTGATCTTTGGAAATTCAAAAAGTCTTCAACAAGTCCTCCCCTTTTTCAGAGTAAATAAAATCAGAGCTTTCTATCGTAGCCACGTGTCCCTGCATATAGACGGTTCGAAAGCTGGAGACAATGTTGGAGCTGCCATTGCATCAGCCATCTCGAGCCGGTTACCTGATAAAGCCTCAAGAAATTACAGCCATACTCAAAGTTTTGAACTTCAATGAAACCTCTGAAAAAAAAACGAATTTCATCGTCTTTTCGGATTTCTTTTCCACACTGAAAGCCTTGTAAAACCATACATTTGACAACCAGTAATATCCCAAATATTACAGAAGCATGATTTGCTCATACAATCTGGAAAAAGTATTATCTACTGCTGACGACCTAGTCACATTGGTATAAAGGGTAATGAAAGTGCAGATAAAGCTGCCAAATCTGCATTACAGTCACCCGTTTCAGAATGTAAGATTCCATATACTGACTTCAAATATTATATAAATCAGCATGTTCTTCACACTTGTCAAAATATGTGGAATGAAAACTCCACAAAAACTTCAGAACATCAAACACATCATTGAGAGTGGCTTCCCGCGTATAGAACAAATCCCAGAGATGATGTGGTATTGTGCCTATCGCGTATCGGATACACATACCTGACTCGTGCATATCTTCTGAAGGGTAAACCTGACAGAAGCATTTTGATGAGAGTTTGATGAATAAAATGTATGATGATGTATCACCCAGATAAAATCTTGGACTTTTTGAGGGTATGCGGTTTGTATAACAAATTTCGACCAGATGTTTAAAGGATTTTATTTGTGTTACATTTATCTTTTATTTTATATAACATTTACAAAATTTTAACATCTTTGTCTTTTATATTGTATCTTGTCGTACTTTATGTTTACATTTATTTGGAAGGGTTTATCTTCTTTGGGGTATTGTGCAATTCTTCGATTTTACATATTTCGAAGTTTACTTTTAGTTGGCACCATATAATTACTATTGTGCTGATGTGCCGTTAAACGCTACTGCATACATACATACGCATATTTTACAAAGAAGAGTTATCTATATACACCTAACAAGATGACATATGCAAAGTTGAAATGACTTTGAAGACCATACAAATTAAAGATAAAAAAGCACGTCCTTGTGAAATAGAGTGGATATGATAAATCGTTTAACAGTTAGGAGCCAGCATAAAGCAATATATAGATAGTAGTATCGAGCTTAAGGAGCATAAATAATTAAAGCGTTAAATGACGGAACGCAATACATATACAGCAGTATCACGGAGCATGAAAAAATGAGTTTTTGAAAGATATTGAGTTTCTAGAATGTGATAGATGTAGAGCGGTGAGAAAATGACGGAGTTAAAATATGCACGCCATGCTAATTTGTATTGATCAGTAAACCAGAGGGAAAAAACAAAGTACATGCAAAAATGTAACCGGTTAACAATAAAATGGTACACATGAAAAGCATGATAAAGCGACTACAATGAAGGCAATGTCCAATCTGGGTAATACATGACATCATAAAAGAAATGAAAAGAATTTACGTTGAAAAATGTGAGGTTGATTTTCGATATATATGGTAAGGCGACTACAATGAAGGCAATGTCCAAGCTGGGTAATACATCGGTATATGTCAAAGAATCAGAAGAAAAAAAAAACAAATACAATGTAAAAGACTACAAGCTGTCATCCGAGATTTTGAACATCATTGGGGCTAATGATAATCACATAGACGTTGAATGTACAAGAACTGAGCTGTGCCTTTGCGTGAGGCTGATCTGTGGTCCGCCGTCTCTGACGTCTAGATGTATTTCACAGAAGGAACAATTTTGTCTGGTAACAATTGTGCACAATTAAATACTATATCGTTATATCGGATATATCGATGGGTACAAGCATCTGAAGTATTTCTTCGATCGACATTTTAGACAGTGTGGCCCTATCTTGTAACCGACTATATTTTGCGCTCGCATGCTGTACGAAAGTATTAAAACGGTTTTCAACTATGCGCGGTAAACGCTATTTACAATGTTCTTTTTCTCAGACATTTAAAGTACATAGAACTGTGCAAAACACGCATACAAAATATGATCTATAACATTTCGGAAATGTTATAGCTGTTATTAGGTTGTGCAGTAGGTTTGATTTGCAATGTCTCTGACTTCTTAATATCTTGTTTTCTGCCTTCGCTTCGTTTTGTAATTGAAATTTGTACAGGTTTTGGTGATGACTCCAATTTGTGCACGATATAGCCGACACCAATAACCAACAAAAAGTTTTATATTGATGTGTCCTAAATAGACTGTGTCTTAACAGAAGATCTCTTTTAGCTCTTCTGTTTCCTCTACTTTTAACTTGTTTTCCAGTTCATCCTCTATTTGTTCGAGAGTTTCATCAATTTGTTCTAACTCTATTCTCTGAAGTTTTAATTCACTAGATAATAATTACATGCTTCTTAAATGGAAATCTTTTTTTTATCAGTTTTGGCCGACCTGACTCAATGTACTTTAAGTTAGTTATAAAGTTATAGTTGTGCCTAATTGCACCATTTAGCGACAAAAAGCAGCATTCTGTGGGATTTAGTCTGTTACATTGAGTGCTGTTAAGTGATATTTAGTTAATGACTTTTTACCTACCTAGGTAGGTAATAATGCCTAAACTGTGTCTTTATTGTCCTTAAACTACAAGAGACACGTGGAATTTAACTGGTCATAGAGAGAAAACAAATCGTGAAAAATTAAAAGAATTTTACTTTTTGCTGAAGCCGTTGCCTGCAATAGTATCGACTGAAGAAAAGCAACAGTAGAAGATTCTGCTATTACAGTTGAAAAACATCATAGAAGAAAGTTGTCGTGGGAGTTGGTGTTTATCGATACCTAGAGGATGATCGACTACGGTTTTATAGCGCGGATCGAGCGAATATTAAAACAAAAAAGAAATGGATGGAATAAATGGAGATCTGAGCAGAGATATATAATGGAACAACACGAGCCCCCTGTATACAGAATACAACAATTTGATTAATTAGATAAAACAAAATAAAATTGTACAGGACCAATTGCAGGAAGCACCTCTACTCAATTTGACTCAAAGTTCTTAAGTGCAATTATCAGTCCCGTTTATATCGATACGGCAAATTTCATCCCGAAACCGAGTGAGTGTTTCGAACTTTGATTGTCCGGCATGTCTTTCTTAACCTGATAAGTGGTTGCTGTTCACTATCCAAAATCAACATAGCTTGTCGGTTGGGGTCAACTTGAACTGGAACACTCTCGGGTCCCTCTTGCCTGATTATGAGTCACATCACCTTTAGTGGCCTCTCTCGATCGTTCAGTCTCTTATACTGGTCGTTCATCTCTTATATTTAGTCGTGGAAGCTATTTTACTTTTAGCTTTGAGGTTCGCTCTCTTTTCCCTTTTGCAGAACCGTCTCCTTAAACCCTGGTTACGTGTCTCTCATAGACACAACTAACACGTCCCTTGAACAAACTTTACGTAGGTCTCGCCCCCCCCCCCCCCCCCCCCCCCCCCCCCCCCCCCGGAGTCAAGATCAGTTCGACTCGCGTAAAAACTGGACTGCCTGATTCCGCTGTGTAAGTTATTTTCAAATATGAGACTACCCAATCAGATCTAAAGTTCATCTAACCGCCATTATTAACACACGCCCCTCCAGGGTTTGGAAAATTCTACATTCCCCGCTCCGATCCATATACAGATCTCTGCAAAGTTTCAACTTATGACAAATATTTCAACAAGTACAAACGCTGCTTCTGCAACATTTCAAACCTTGACCATTTCGATAATCAAAATCCGATCATCAACCTCCGCCCAGTTTCGCCTGACATAGTTACCAAACGAGACCTCATTAATAATCAAATCAAGTCCCAAACAGATGCACTCAAGTACTAGCATCCTTAAATATGCCACGGATTTAATCCAGTGCAAAATCACATACATCAAAACGCTGAGAATAAGAAATTTGCAATTTATTTACTTTATAATGACATCTGCAAAATTCACTCTGTTACAAAAGTTTGGCTAAAGCTAATATAAAAATGGTATGTAAAACAATGAATAACAAAATCTAAGCTCTTCTTACGGGACATTTTTAAGATTCATAATATTTTTTCACCATGGTTTCATCTCCATTCTATTTTAATTGTAACCGTTGTAGCGATAGGTATGTTGCATTTTGTATGCAGTATATATGTCCTGAATTTCTTTGACCTGCTGAGTGTCCTCATCACACCACTGCACCTCATCGTGTACATTAGTATGCTTCGTCTCCTAAAATATAGCACGGATTTAATATTGCACTCGCAGATGACAACGACATTTTTCCTAATTGCAAAAGTTTGTGTGGACGGAGGAAGGTACGGTTTGAGATTTGCAAGGTATGAAGGGATTAAATAATTGTGATGCCAGATTGTAATTGTGCCAGGTAATTACTCTCTGAGATTGAAGGTTCGGTACGATTGTGAAGGGCTATGAAAGCAGACGATAGTATTCATTTGCTTTGTATGTGCTGAAACCCAAGCTTCCCAACAATGGCATTGTATCAATGTCTGAAGTTTAAAAAAAAAAACAACAAATGTATACATTATGTATACATATGTTTTAATCTCTGTTAATGTATAAAAAGTTTACTATTCCAACATGCTTAAGTTTTGTGGACGCGCGCGTGATTATGCGAGTGTTATGTTCGAGAGGCATTATAACATAATTGTTGCATGATATACTTATAGACTAGTTGTCTAGATAAATTGTGATATATTTCAAAGTTGCCCATACATTGATTTTTAATAAACTTGTGAACATGTGACCTGTATAGAGGTATATCCCAATCTGACAGGGAGGGAAAGGTATGTATGTATATATCATTTAACGGCACGTCAGCACAATACTGGCTATATAGTGCCGATTGAAAGTTAAGTTTACAAATGTTAAGATAAAGAATTTTTAAAAAAAGAAACCCTTCCAAATAAATATAAACATGTAGTACTGCAGGATAAAAAATTAAAGGTAAAGATTTTAAAATTATGTAAAATGTATAAAAAATAAAAGATAGAGGTAAAAAATATACAATCCTAAAAATAATGGGTCACATTTTTTTTATACAAACCGCATTCTCTTAAAAACACAGACCCACATTTCTCTGGTGGTACATCATCATAAAGTTCTACATTGAGTTCACATAAAAAAAACATTAAAAAAATAAATAAACAATTTCGGTCTCACAGCGTGGAAGTCGATTCACTTGACAAGAAAATTTTCCACTGTCAGTTGACACTGGCAAGGTATGCTTTTTAGTCGAAGTTCATACGCGATTGGCAAAATACCACCTCATCTCTGCGACTTGTTCGATATGATGGATGCCACTCTTCGATGATGGGTTTGATGTTCTGGAGCTTGTTTGTGGAGTTTTTGTTCCATATAGTTTGCCAGCTATATAGAACCTCTCAATTTATATAATATTTGAAGTCAGCATATGGAATTTTTCATACGGAAATGGGTGACTGCACGGCAGCTTTGGCTGTTGTAGCTACCCTTTCATTACACATTGATGCCAACGTGACTAGGCAGAGAATAGTGCAAAATAAGTTTACCTGATTGTATTAGCAAAATTTTGCATGTTTCTGTAAGATTTGGGATATTTACAGGTTGTCATATTTATGGTTTGCAAGGCTTTCACTATAGAAAAGGATCCGAAAGAATGAATAAAAAAATTTTTTTGGACGGGTTTCAATATATTTGAAAGATTTGAGCATAGCTATAATTTCTGCGGTAAAAATGGAGGGTTTATTTGGTAACCGTTTGAGATGGTGCCGTGGGGTGCAACAGCAGCTGCAACCTTGTCTCCATATTTTGAACTTTCTGTATACAGTGACGTATGGCTAGGAACTCTGATTTCGTTGAATTCATTAAATTTACGCTGGAACACGAAAGGATTGGTTGTGGACTTCTGTAGTTAGGGTAGGTGCTTTGGGGGGGGGGGGGGGCGGGAGTGTAGTGACGGGATAACAAAGGTGGTGATTTGTGAAAATAGAACTTTGCATTATTGCCAAATTGATTTTTGCTACTTCTAGATTACGACGAATATGTATGCCTTACGGTGGATTGACATTTTGTTTATGTGCTTACACGGTCTCGTATTTAAGCCAATAGATGACATCATATCCGGGATCAGACAGATTAGACGAAGTTCAAGTATATGACTGTGTATCGGGTGAAGCACATTCATAAAAGATTTGCAAGCTGATCCGTACACAGTCGAGCCACTGTAAAGTTTAGATCTTACTAAAGTACGACCTTCTGGATTGCTCCCCAGTCTGTGCTTGCCAAATGCCAGAGATGTTTTTGAAAGAAAATCGAGTAGTAGAAGCAGGATATAGAAAGAAATGGTCAGTTTGAAAAGGTAAATTACAATCTTGAACAAAACATTCCTCACTTAGACATTATCCTCCTGCATATCCACAACTATAACGAAAAGTCGGTATATGACGGAAAAATCCGTACATGTGGTCAGCCTGTTTTCCAGATGACAGTCTAATTCTTTTGGAGACAAAATCAGTGTCCGTTTTAGGCCGCGCCATGGGTGAAATAATTTTGCTTTCATAAGGCAATATTCCCTAGCACAACAACAGCATAATAGTATTATTTTGCACCTCTTGCCAGATACCATCTTTTGTATAAGGCCACATTTCCGTCACAGAAGGGAGGCCAGATATTGAGGTTCCTTATCGTGAGGGATAACCATGTGTTGAACATACCTGTACAGAAATATTATTGCCGTGTTATATTCTGCTTATTATTAAACCTCACTGCCACCCTACCTGGAGCGTCCTTGATAGCATGCATATATCTTGCAAACATTTGTCACTGTTGGACACTCCTGTCTGGCTGCCAAGCCAGTGCTTTTCTCGTATGTACATTTATCATTTCTAGTGACAAATGACAATATTTTGAGAAAGTAACATATATAAACTGCACGGTGGAAAGTTAGTACAGATAATAGCCTCACGTAAAAATTAAAACATTTTCCATACCCCCATTGTTCTTCGTACAACAGACATGTGCAGGGTATTTATTCAATGCAAGACCATCTTACTACATTGACGACATATATATATATATATATATATATATATATATATATATATATATATATATATATATATATATATATATATATATATATTGTGGATGTGTTGCCAAGCTCGATTTATCTACCATAATCTGCCGGTCGGTACATTTTTTTTTCTTGCCTGCAACGCACAAGCAAGAGAGGGGAATAACTTTTCCGACTGTGTTGTTATTGTTGTTGTTGTCGAAGGCGTTAGCAGTAAGTTTTTGCATTTAGCTCAGTTTCTCTGACACCTTTGATGTACAGTCATGAACTTTGATGAGAGTGTTCTAATCTTACATGTCACTACTCACCTCTGGCAAAAGTAGTTCATGAAGAGTTACTTTTCATCTTACAGCCAATACATAAAGTTTTGCATTTAGTTTAGTTTGTCTGTATGCACAGTCGGTAAACTTTAATGAATGTGTTCCTCTTGGGGATACAATTCACCACGAGCAAAAGTATGTCATAATGACCTACTTCATGTTCATTCAATTTCATTCAGTGTTTGCATTTAGCTATGCTTCTTGGACTCTGGTGTGTACAGTCATGAAATTTGCTGTGTGTATTTATATTAGGAATGCTACAGTCACACTGATATACTTTTCTTGCTCAAATATATGTTTACAGTGTTTATCACATCTGACCAAATTGAGCACAGATCATCGTGGCAAGAAGGGCTTTCAAATTTGTACAAATGATGCTGATACGCCCTCAAATATGGTCACCGTTATCAAAAATAGTAAGAACCTTTTCAACGACTTCTTCTCAAAAACCACGAAACAAAATTGATCAAATTGAACAGAAAAAATCTTGGCATAGACGGCTTTTTATATTTGTACAACTAATGCTGATTCACCATCAGATGTGGCCGTTGTTGCTATAAATAAAAAAACCCGTCAAAATGATTTTCTCCAAAACTATTAAATTGAATCTGACAAAACTTGAAAGAAACTGGGAACAATTATAGCCACCGTTACCAAAAACAGAAAATCCTTTAAATGACTTCTCTAAAATCCCTAAATAGATTTGACGAAACTTGATAGAAAGCTATCTGGCATGAAACCTTTCAAATTCGTACAAACGATACCTGTCCGTCATAAGATATGGTCACTGCTACTCGATGTAGAAAAATCTTGAAACAACTTCTTCTCAAACACGGCTAAATAGAATTTGATCACATTTGGCAGAGCGTTTTCAAGTCTGTGCAAATTATACTGATCCACAATCAAATATGGCCACCGTTACTAAAAAAATAGAGAAAGCTTTCAATGACTTCTTCTCCAAAACAGCCAAAACAGAATTTGATCATATTTGAGTGGAAACATGCCGGTATGAGGACTATTCAAACTACAAATAATACTGATCCACCAGCAAATCTGGCCACCGTTTACAGAAAATATAAAAATCTTTAAACAACTTCTCCAAAACCGTCGAATAGAATTAGACTTAACTTGACAGAATGAATCCTGACATAAAGATCTCTCAAATGTATACAATGATGCCAATCCATCATCAAATATGGTCGGCGTCAAACCACTTCTTCAACAGAACTATTCAATAGAATTTGACCAAGCTTGAAAGAAAGCATCCGGGGATGAACACCTCTATAGTTTGTACAAATTATGGCGATCAGTCATCTAATATGGCTGCGGTTGCTACAAATAGTAAATATGACGAAACTTGATAGAAAGCATTCTGGAACAAACCTTTTAAATTTGAACAAAAGATACCTTTCCGCTATCAAATGTGCCCGCTATTACTAATAGAAGCACCTTTAAACAACTTCTTCTCAAAAGCCACTAAAGAGAATTTTACCGAGTTTAACAGAAAGCATCTGACATAAAGCGCTTTCAGATTTGTATAAATTTTGCTGATCCGCCATCAAATGTGGCCATGGTTACTAAAAAAAAAAGAAAAATATTTAAATGAATTCTTTTCAAAACCGCCGAACAGAATTTGATCATCATATTTGATAAAACAATCTTTCCGGCATGAAGACCTTGCAAACTGTATAATGATAACGATCCGTTATGAAATATGGGCACCGTTGCTAAAATGGTAAAACTTTGAAACGACTCTTCTCCAAAACTGTTAAATAGAATATTATTTATAATCTTGACAGAAAGCATCCTGGTATTATGACCTTTCAAATTTATACAAACAATGCCGGTCCTACATAAATGTGGCCACCGTTACTAAAAATAGAAAAATATGTAAAATACTTCTTCTGAAAGACTATTAAACTGAACTTGACCAAATTGACAGAAAGCATCCTGTCTTAAAGATCTTTCAATTTTATATAAATTATGTCAGTCATCCATCAAATATGTCCACTGTTGTTAAAAATATAACAAAACGTTTAAATGACTTCTGAAAAACTGCTCAACTGAATTTGACCAAACTGTACAGAAAGCATCCTGGTTTAAAGGGCTATCAAATGTGTAAACAAATAATGCCAATCCACCACTTCTTATCGCATCGCTAATGCTCCTCACCTGTTTCTACTGAATGGGTAGATTTTTCACGTTGGTCCTTTATAAAAATTGTGCCAATCTGATTTCTAACATGGTCGCCACAGCGGCTATCTGGAACATCTTGTTGTCACTCCTCCTTATGAACAAGTGGCCATACAAAGATGGAGCTTTAATTAACTCAAAAGCTTTATTTGATATCTAGTTGGTCCAAAATGAACAATCGTGCTGATATAACCTCCAATATCGTCACCAAGGTGGCCATCATACAAATCTTGTTGTCGCTACTCCTCTTGAGTGGGTGAACATATTGGCATGAATTTTTTCCTAAAAGACTTCTTACGATATGTAAATGATCCTAGTCGAAAATTTTGTTTTTGCTTCTCGTCCTGCACGATAGGCTGCTTGGTTATGGGGTCTTCTTTTAGAGACTGACAATTATATTTAGTTGGTTCAGCATGAAGATGGTGCTGATCTGACCTCCACAATCACCACCGTGACGACCATCATGAAAATCTTGCTCCTGTTAGTCCTACCGAACAGATGATCACACTGATGTGAATTGTTTCATAAAACACTTTTTATGATAACGCAGATGGTTCTACGTAAACATGGAGTGGATCTAACATCAGCCATGGCTGCCATGGCAACCGTCTTAAAAATCTGTTTATTATTGTCCCTCCTGAAAAAAAAAATGGTTCAGTCAGATGTTTTTCACTATCAGTGTGCCACTATTCCAATTTACATAGCCTTACAGTACTTCTAGTACTTTGATAACATTCTGTCCATAATGTATCTAATATGCGAAAGTAAAGTTAGTTTTCGGTTAAAAGTAAGGCCCCCAAATGTTATTTCCTCCACAACAGTGATGAGAGAACTGTCATTATGGCATTTTGGGTCTTTAGATGTGCATGCAAACAGTTTCATATTTCGAAATCTGAACCCATGTTCTTATCACCATTTCTGAATTCTATTTAAACATATCTGAAGTATGCATGCTCTTTGAGCTATAGCAGATGAAAATGTTGTCGACGTATAATGAGCATTTAGTTCTTGGATTAAGGCATGTCATTATGTTGTTAATTTTGATGTTACAAAGGATGACGGACAATAATGCTTTCCTGAGGTACACATTAGAAGTAAGGAACATATTGTAACCTTATCTCAGATTATGGATAATACCTCTATACACCGTGTAGTATAAATTTGATCTACTGCTTTGGTAACCATGACGACTAGGACGATTGTGACACTGACAGGAAGTTGTTTAGATAAATGTAGCGACTTCATGAAACAGGATAATATATACCCTGTATAAATCCGACCCATTTTCTCTCACCACGGTACATTGCATGTTTTTCTACTCTTGAGTACATACATCACGTTTTTTTCCATGCTTCTGACTGTTCTATTGACCTACCCTCAGATGTGTAGTGCTAAGTCTCTCTCTCAAAAAAAGAAAAAAACATTTACCTAACGTTGCAACAGATTGTCGAATTCGTAAAGTTGTACCTCTTTAATCATCAAGATTTCGACCGTTGCCATATTTGTATCTTCTTCAGCCAAGTATAGTATACATGCGATGTGTGTATAACGTTCAGCCTAGTATACATGCAGAGTGTGCATCATGTTTAGCCCAGTATAGTGTTTATGCAGAGTGTGTATCATGTACAGTCCAGTATACATGCAGAATGTGTATCATGTTCAGTCCAGTATACTTGCAGAGTGTGCAGCTTGTTCAACCCAGTATAGTGTACACGCAGAGTATGTATCATGTTTAGCCCAGTATAGTTTACATGCAGAGTGTGTATCATGTTTATCCCAGTATAGTGTGCATGCAGAGTGTGTATCATGTTTAGCGCAATATACATAAAGAGTGTGTATCATGTTTAGCCCAGCAGAGTGTACATGCAGAGTGTGCATCATGTTCAGCCCAGTATAGTGTACATGCAGAGTTTGTATCATGTTTAGCCCAGTATACATGCAGAGTGTGTATCATGTTCAGCCCAGTATAGTGTACATGCAGAGTGTGTATCATGTTTTTCGCCCAGTATAGTGTACATGCAGAGTGTGTATCATGTTTAGCCCAGTATAGTGTATATGCAGAGTGTGTATCATGTTCAACCCAGTATACATGCAGCGTGTGCATCATGTCTAGCCCAGTACAATGTACATGCAGAGTGTGCATCATGTTTAGCCCAGAATGGTGTACATGCAGAGTGTGTATCATGTTCAGTCCAGTATACAAGCAGAGTGTGCATCATGTTCAGCCCAGTATACATGCAGAGTGTGCATCATGTTCAGCCCAGTATAGTGTACATGCAGAGTGTGAATCATGTTCAGCCCAGTATAGTGTACATGCAGAGTGTGTATCATGTTCAGCCCAGTATACATGCAGAGTGTGTATCAAGTTCAGCTCAGTATAGTGTACATGCAGAGTTTTATGAAGGCATGATGTTTCCTGTATCATCAGTAAAGAATGAGCGTCAAAAGAAAATACAGACACCGTATTTCAGGTTGAGAAACGACATATTTTCATTTTTGTGTGTGTATGTGTGTGTGCAAAAAATATTATTTATCTATCATGATATCTGGGACACACATAATACGTATATGTGTTAGTCCCAGATGCTTTTATTTAATTGAAGATCACAAGATTTTGATGGTTTGAAACATCTGGTACTCTGTGGGATGTGTAGTTCTTTGTTTTTGTTGGTTTTTTTGTTGTTGTTGTAGTTGTTTTTGTTTTGTATTTTTTTGTAAATGAAAAATATCTTGTAAATCCAGCTAAGTGTTGAGATCTTTAAGGTTTCTTTTCGAAAGGAGTTTGTGCCTAGCAATCATGAAGTCGTCGTAGTCGTCAACTTAATGTTCAAGTTTTTTGTGCAAGCCCAGAACTCTGAAAACTATTGGTAGGAATTTGATAAAACTCACTACATTAAATGTTTAGGAAGTTGCTTTTATTTTCATCAAAGTGAATCCCACCCCACTGGCAAATGGGTGGGTGGAGGTCAAAGTTCACTCCCTAATTTATACATTTTGATAGAATTCAATGAATGTTTACTATAATGCATGATGTTAACTCCGGATTCACCTTTGGAATATTGTATAAGAAGAGAGTAAACTTCATTTTTAAATCAATATTCTCCTTTGGTCATTGCCCTGTATCTGTCCCTACTCTGGGTCACAGTCTCTGGGTCACAACTTGGAAACCATATATACACTTTCTCGGCATATAATGTCAAATTCATTTATGCATCCAGCATGGATCCCCGGGTCTATTCTCTAAGTCAGAATGGTTTCCTGGGTTTCGTCCTAAAATATTTGTACAGACACGCAAATGAACTCTATTTGGTAAATCGTGCTCCCGAAGTTTTGTTTACATGCAACAACATACGGTAGGTGAACGACCTCGTCTGGGTGTCAGGACGAACTCTCTAGGTCATGTGTACTTTTTGTGGTCGTTTCTACTGTAAACAGGGGCATAACAATCCATTGTATGAAGTTATATATACGTGGCGGGATATAAGCAAATATGTGATTTTGTACTTTTCGGTCGCTTTTAATCTCTCTCTCTCTCTCTCTCTCTCTCTCTCTCTCTCTCTCTCTCTCTCTCTCTCATCTACTAGACCAAACCTTAATCCATTAATGTTGCATTCTCGCAAAACAATTAAAGAAAATATATTTTAAAAAATGAGATAATGACATGACATGAGTGTGGCTCTGTCAATAGTTGCGAAAATATTTTTAACCAATATACATCAAGTAAAGAAAAAAAAGGAGTTGAGGAATCTGAGCGGAATACTAAAACATCGGGCTGAGATTTATCATTTATATAAATAAGACGGGGGTGTTTCCTAGTACTAATATTAGTACGCACTACCTCTTTCGTAGACCTATCCAAATGTCAGTAGAGAATACGATATCGTAATTAAGGTGTGCACAGTCCGAATTTCCTCTGACCATTCCGACCCCAACATAGGTTTTAATTGTCCAAATATCTAAAAGGTCAGAGGAAATCCTGACTACCCAATACATTGCTCATCACTCTCTCGTATCACGACGTCGCCAACTGTAAACAAACCAATCCAGCGGTCACGGGTATAACCACGCGACAGTTTATTCCAAAACTTGCCGCTCTGTGAAACCGCAGATGTTTCAGCCATGTGGCAAACATAATTACTATTTATTCCAAAAATTTGATATCTCATAAACTATATAAATTATCTTATAAACTCTCATAAGATATAAACTGTACAAGACATCTTATATACTTATCATATATATATATATATATATATATATATATATATATATATATATATATATATATATATATTATATCAAATTTCAATTCAGATATCTTATAAAGTTTGTAAGACATCGTATATAATTTATAATATATCTTATAAAGATAATGATATATCTTTAACAATTGATAAGATATCTGAATTAACTCTGTTTATAAGATATCTGACAAATTATATAAGATATAATTAAAATTGTATACATTATATCTTGTAAATTATATAAGATATATTATAAAGTATATAAAATATCCTATACGTTTTATTAGGTATCCTGTAAAATGTATGAGATATCGGTATCAGCATATTATATCTTATATAATGAACATTTTTTATAAGATATCTTATACAATTTATGAGATATCTTATACAATTTATGAGATATCTTATACAATTTATGAGATATCTTATACAATTTATGAGATATCTTATACAATTTATGAGATATCTTACAAAAGTTTATAAGATATCTTATACAATTTATGAGATATCTTATACAATTTATGAGATATCTTACAAAAGTTTATAAGATATCTTATACAATTTATGAGATATCTTATACAATTTATGAGATATCTTACAAAAGTTTATAAGATATCTTATATAGTTCATGAGATATCTTGTTTTTCGAAAAACTACCAATATGGTTTACCATACAAACAGCTGGAAACAGCTGCCGTTTATGTGTGCTTATTTCTCGCTTGACGGCTTTGATAAGGAGTTGCCGTTTATGTGTGCTTATTTCTCGCTTGACGGCTTTGATAAGGAGTTGCCATTTATGTGTGCTTATTTCTCGCTTGACGGCTTTGATAAGGAGTTGCCATTTATGTGTGCTTATTTCTCGCTTGACGGCTTTGATAAGGAGTTGCCAATACTTTTTCAAAGCGGACGGTACTCATCGAACATTAAAAATGGTAAATAAAAAAATATAAGCGGGATTTATCCATTTTTGTCTATTTTTCTGTTATTTTTGAAAACTCACGACTATGAGGCATGCATCAAAATTAGGATTATTCTTCTTCATTTTTCATTTACCAGCTTGCTTCTTGGTAACACTGTTTACAATATTCTTTGGTGTATTTCCGATTTATCTTCGCCGACGTTTATATCCGAAAATAGTTTGAGCACTTAAGAAACAACAAGTTTCCCTATGCATTATGATCCTCGCGTTTGTACCATACGATGACGGCTTGTATAGTCCGTTACACACATTTTGCAATGTCAGCAGTCCAATGCCATAGCAGGTTTTATTTAAAAAGTAAGATAATAAAGATACAAGAGACAACATCCTGCCTAACATTAATCTAGTTTCATGAATGAATAGTCTCATCAACTATCGATGGACCTAATAATTTATTAACATATTGCACTTTCAGGATTTCCCTACATTTGGGTCTTTTTTATTTATTGATTTGTTAAAGTCAGGCGTGGAGATTGAAGTCGAGACAGAGCCCAAGATAAAGCCACCCCTAGTATATCAATTCAAAGACTTTAAATTCTATAAAACCGAACCCAAAAACGTCATGAAAGACTACGTAATTCTTGCAAGCGGCATAACACGGTCTTAAAACATCTTGAAGGAAAACTTAAGAGCTATTTCTTTTACCTATACTTGTGTTACAAAATTATCATGGCAGTCAGTTTTACTGTTCTATGCTAAAATGTGTGCTTACTGTAAAAATAAATCAGTTTTGTCAGTCATTTATTCAACAATTCATTAACAATACTGATCCAGGTTGGACTTTCTCGTAAACAAGTTTACATGTACATTCTTCGCTTGTTTGCAGATATAGGGAACACAATTAATCTTGTCTATTTTGTTTACGCACACTTTATTTTCGCCTGCGTGTGGCCTGAGATTTCAATACCAAATAAAGGTTACGTTCTATTCTTTTCTGTTCTAACAACAACATATTTTCTATGATCAAATTGCAACTATATCTTAAAGCCATATGTCATGAAATGTTTTGATTTAGAGCGCTCCTGATCATTATGTGATACAGTTATCGCTCCTGATCATTATATGATATGGTTATCGTTCCTGATCAGTATATGAAATAGTTATCGCTCCTGATCATTTTATAACATAGTTATCACTCCTAATTATTACATGAAGCAGTTATCGCTTCTAAGCATTATATGACAGTTATCTACTTGATTCAAAGTCATAGAGTCAGTTTGACTATCTGCTTCATCCGCATTTTGTAGAGAGAAAGCTTAGATCGGATAAACGAGACTAGCAAGTTGTGTTCATAGAAAGTACACTAAAATAAGGGTAACTGGAATACAAGACAAGCTTAACGTACACTGAAATAAGGGTAACTGGGATGCAAGACAAGCTGAAAGGAAGCTTCAAGGCCAGTATAGAGTACAGATACATGGAACAGTACACTGAAATAAGGGTAACTGGGATGATACAAGACAAGCTGAAAGTACACTGAAATAAGGGTAACTGGGATACTAAGAGAAGCTGAAAGGAAGTTTCAAGGCCAGTATAGAGTACAGATGCATGGAAAAGTACACTGAAATAAGGATAAATGGGATACAGGACAAGCTGAAAGGAAGCTTCAAGGTCAGTATGGGCTACAGCTGCATGGAAAAGTACACTGAAATAAGGGTAACTGGGATACAAGACAAGCTGAGAGAAAGCTTCAAGGTCAGTATGGACTACAGCTGCATACTACTTTGAGTAAAATGTGTAAAATGAAGAATTGGAGTGGCATCCAGATACACGCATGCCAGAAATACTGGAAAACTGCCGGAAAAAAGCAACAAAAGAGAAAAACACCAGCTTCTGAATAAGATAAGTTTAAATGTATATTTTGCATTCTTCACGAGGTAACATTGAGTTCCGCGACATATTAAAGATTATTTAACGCCACCCTGAACTTTAATATGGCCCAATTATTGTTCTCATTTTTTGCATTTTGTCGGCAAATGGTCAATTTGGCCATCAAAAGGGATGAGTTTTTTTCTGAGCTCGGGATGTCCCTGCTCTCCATTGAGTAAAAATTCAGACATATTATATGCGTGATATTTAATTGCAATATTTTATATCATGTTTAGTTCAACTAACTATACAGTTATCTACATGGAAAGCTTTAAAAAAAAAAAAAAAAAAAAAGGGACAATTTGACATGGGACTTTGTAAAAAGCACAGAATAATGATTCATCTGTCAAATTCTATTAAAATCTACAATATTTTAAAAGTCGTTTGCAGTATGTACCTATGACTTTTCGTTTGGGAATAATTCATGATTTTTCAAGTACATCGTCGCTACAACCTTGTGCATAATTTTAATTGCAAAATCTAAAGTGCATGTTATGACGTGTAAACCAGACAACATCTAAAGCGCCTGTCATCACGTGAAAACCGCACAAAAGGCTGTACGAAGAAAATATTTAACGCATATATTTAAGACAAAAGTCACAATATTCTACATTACTCGGACTCAAAGGCATATTGTTTACCGACACACTTGTTTTCACCACCACACAGAGCAGCAGTTTTCTAACAGATCACGTAACAAGCTCTGTCGTTAGGTCAAGAGGGATCGTAGCGAGTTATCCTCCCAACACTTTGAGCCACAGAAAAACCCAGTCCCGATATTTGGTTGCCCTCGGATTTTCTCTTTCGCCAGAACAATATATTGTTAATCAGTCGAGTGATAAACAGCTGTCAAAAGTTAAAAACATTCAATCATAACAAAGCCTGGGATGTGTTTCTGTGTACGTGGCTGTCACAATAGAGGGGGGGGGGGCATTCGTTCCCTGAGGGAAAACGGAGGAAAGAATGGATCCATGCGATACGAAGAGGCAAGGTCGTGTTCAAAGAGTGGATCCCGTAGTCGTCGAGTACTATATGTAGAATGCACTTCACAGTTGACGATTACATTCAGGAAACCGTACATGGTAGATTATTTTTGCATAGATTTGGTTCATTCTGAAGAGTATAGTTCAGTCTGACACCTCTTATATTCAACTATTCTTAAATATAAAAATGAACTGTACCTAAAGTTTGACTCTGACTTTCTAGTGCACACTACCGACCCATTGATGCATCGGATTTATGTCAAAGAGATGTACATCTGGATATTACTAAACAGCATTGTTAATACGATTTGTTTATAAATTATAAAAAGTATCACTTGTTAGATACTTAATATTATTACCAGATTTCTACTATGCTTTATATGTAATAAATTATATAAATAATAATAATAATAATAATAATAATAATAATAAACTCACGGATTAAAGAAAGAAAAGTAAATGCCTGTGATTTTATGTCATATATTATAACTTTCCATACAATATCAATGATTCAATAATTAGTATTTTTACCAGAAAAGGAAAATAAATCAATATTTATAATTTTCAATACATCTTAATCTTATCTTTTCTGTTTCTTCTAATTATCAAACATGTTATATAGCTGTCCCTGTTTTCTTTTAATGTATATGTTGTTGCCATTATTATTATTACATACTGCCTGAAATCAATCAATTTTTCTGAGAGAGAGAGAGAGTCCAATATTATTCTGCCTGCATTCTATAAAGGATTATGCTATACAAATTTTAAAAACAAAAATAAAATCTCATAACACAATGAAATGCTTTTTTTTTTTTTTGCGATTGACACCAAAATGATATGTTAATTTTGTATGTAACAGATTTCGACATTTCAGCGCGACAAACAGCCTTAACACAAAACACATAATTTTTAATTGTGAAATCACGCGTATTGCATTTTATAAACAAATGCAGATATCAGAAAATGTGATCGTCCACTTTCGAGAACAATATCACCGATTATGCATACTATCTGCTTACCGATCGATTAACTCCTTCTTCCGCCCAGATAACTTAGATTTTCGTTTTTTTTTTTTTTTTTTTTAAATCCTCTCTGAGCGACGGCAACGTCCATGATCCGTAAACTGAGACATTTTTAAAACAAGATGAAGATGCTATCGATTTTTTGTTTGTAAAGCAGGAAGAAAACCGGAAGTAATGTTGGACCGCTTTGTTTAGTCTTGCCACCTATCGAATTAAAGGGATGTTACTGCATCGATATCTCGTTGATTTCGCTTGCTACGGACAGTAATTATTATCCTATTATCCGCAAGAGTGCGCTTCTTCAAAATACTCTTTTCGCTCATTACATATGACTAGGGTCGATGTGGAACGAAGTGGATCGACAACCCTTGGCTGGCGAAGATGGTAATTAATGACGTAACAGAAGAAATGAAAAGTGATAACATAAAATAATATGACACTGATTCCAACTACATCTAAAAAAAAAAGACAAAAACAAAAACAAAAAAATCCTGTGATTTTGATACAGTCTAAAAGAATATTGTTAGTCTATGAGATTTTGAACAAACTAAGGGGCAATACAAATCACAGAAATGTAGACTGAATCATGAAAACATTAACTCATCCATTAAATATAATTCAAAGAAAGTTTAGCAATTACACAATCAACTATGCATTTGTCCTGGACAAAGAAAGTATAGCAGTTACACAATCAACTATGCATTTCCCCTGGACAAAGAAAGTATAGCGGTTACACAATCAACTATGCATTTGTCCTGGACAAGGAAAGTATAGCAATTACACAATCAACTATGCATTTGTTCTGGACAATGAAAACATAGCAATTACACAATCAACTATGCATTTGTCCTGGACAAAGAAAGTATAGCAGTTACACAATCAACTATGCATTTGTCCTGGACAAAGAAAGTATAGCGGTTACACAATCAACTATGCATTTGTCCTGGACAAAGAAAGTATAGCAGTTACACAATCAACTATGCATTTGTCCTGGACAAGGAAAGTATAGCAATTACACAATCAACTATGCATTTGTCCTGGACAAAGAAAGTATAGCGGTTACACAATCAACTATGCATTTGTCCTGGACAAAGAAAGTATAGCGGTTACACAATCAACTATGCATTTGTCATGGACAAAGAAAGTATAGCAGTTACACAATCAACTATGCATTTGTCTTGGACAAGGAAAGTATAGCAATTACACAATCAACTATGCATTTGTCCTGGACAAGGAAAGTATAGCAATTACACAATCAACTATGCATTTGTCCTGGACAAAGAAAGTATAGCAGTTACACAATCAACTATGCATTTGTCTTGGACAAGGAAAGTATAGCAATTACACAATCAACTATGCATTTGTCCTGGACAAGGAAAGTATAGCAGTTACACAATCAACTATGCATTTGTCCTGGACAAGGAAAGTATAGCAATTACACAATCAACTATGCATTTGTCCTGGACAAAGAAAGTATAGTGGTTACACAATCAACTATGCATTTGTCCTGGACAAGGAAAGTATAGCAATTACACAATCAACTATGCATTTGTCCTGGACAAAGAAAGTATAGCAGTTACACAATCAACTATGCATTTGTCCTGGACAAGGAAAGTATAGCAATTACACAATCAACTATGCATTTGTCCTGGACAAAGAAAGTATAGCGGTTACACAATCAACTATTCATTTGTCCTGGACAAGGAAAGTATAGCAATTATACAATCAACTATGCATTTGTCCTGGACAAAGAAAGTATAGCAGTTACACAATCAACTATGTATTTGTCCTGGACAAGGAAAGTATAGCAATTACACAATCAACTATGCATTTGTCCTGGACAAGGAAAGTATAGCAATTACACAATCAACTATGCATTTGTCTTGGACAAAGAAGGTATAGCGGTTACACAATCAACTATGCATTTGTCCTGGACAAGGAAAGTATAGCAATTACACAATCAACTATGCGTTTGTCCTGGACAAAGAAAGTTTAGCAATCATACAATTAACTATGCATTTGTCCTGGACAAAGATCTTGCCATGTATAATTTAAAAACATCTATGAAACCTAAAGTTTAAAAACATCTATGAAACCTAAAGTTACAAAGAATTTCCACAAAATTAATTAAAATCTGTTCATGTTTGTTCACATTTTATCCATTTGTCTGATTTGTCAATACCACACCGATATTATTTACCAGTTCTCGATCAACATATTGTTTTGTATCTGGTTTTGATTGTTCAACCTCAGCATGTAATTTATTGTAAAATTCAGTAATTGCAATATAATTTATTGCTTGATCTTATTAATCAAATCCATATATATATATATATATATATATATATATATATATATATATATATATATATATATATATATATATATATATATATCGTACTTAAATTTAAAAATTGTATCCAAAACATTTATTCAAAAATATTCTTCTATTTTTAAGTGATTTATATATATATATATATATATATATATATATATATATATATATATATATATATATATATATATATATATATATATATATTTATTAGTTAACTCTGTGAAATCTTTCTTCTTTTGCAACTCTGACATGGCATTCATTTCAGTTTGTTACCTTGATGTTCATATCAGTATTTCTGTATTAAAATCATTCATTATCGTCTTATTTCTTAGTCAGTTTGTTAGATTTCATAATTGAAATTTTCTGTGACTGTTCAAACTGTGTTATTGTTCTCCAGATATTTCTCTATATTTTCCATGTCACTCTTCAAAACATCTATCTCACTGTTGAATATTGGGGACTGATTCTTGCAAGATTACTCTTTCTCTTTGATTAAAGGAAAACCTAAGTTACTAAGACCTCGTAAGAATATGGCAACTTCTGTCATTTTGCTCTACAGATACTACGCTATTTACATAGCGATAAAGGCTCCGCCGACGAATTTGAGGTGTCCCGATGGAACGGTGCATCCAGTACCCATCATTATCTCATTATTTGTCTAACGTGAAAACATGTTACAAGCATAGAGTAAACGTCTATCGCGTTTCCATCGTCATATTTTATGTTAATATTCAATCTGTTTATGGATTCTCGTTGTAAGTGCTTGCAATGACCATTAACACCGAATGAAACAAAGTCACCGTGAAAAACATGTGTAACGTGTATTGACTCAAGTGAAGGCAAATAATAGCCATGAGAGTAATTATTGTTATTATTGATCTGATCATTGTAAATATATAGATTTGGGGGTTTCAAAACCCCCAAATTATAGAGTTCTCCTGCTATTGAATCCTAGCAATTTTGATTTGTTCTTTGTGATATATGATAAATTAAGGGATGTATTGAAACACGCTGATCCATTTTGAGATTTGTTTTTCCTTCTCTTTCTTTTAAAATTCTGTATTATCTCACCGTTTTCTGTCTTTCCTTTTGACACATGAATACAAGACTGCATAAAAGATGACGTGAAGTTTTAGATATAAGAATGTACACAACTGTTCTAGTTCGGACAGATTTTTAGATAAGAGGAGATAAGCGACTAAGTCAGCACGCTGACCTGTCGTGACACTGCTACTGTATATTCTGATTACCTGCACGGTTACAATCTTACCATCCTACGTCACGAGCATGCGTAATACTTTGAGGTTTTTCGGATGTGGCCTTTAGACTCATCCAATCGCAATAATCGGTCGAAGCGTTTGAAGAAATCAGAGCCGCTCAGACAAGAAACCAAAATAAATAGCAACAACTACAGAGTCTGCTGTTCGCTACCTCATTTTCAGGAATCATTACTGGGAGTAAAACTACAAGCATTTTTGCTTTTAATAGGACAGTCTCTCTCTCTCTCTCTCTCTCTCTCTCTCTCTCTCTCTCTCTCTCTCTCTCTCTCTCTCTACTTTGCCAAACCTGAATCCATTAATGCCCATTAATGCTGCACATGTGTTTTTTCAAGACGCCGGCGTACGATTCGAAACAAGTTTTTGCCTCTGATTTGGCTCTAATCAATGTTTTGTAAAAACGTTGCAGCGCACGAAAGACCCTTAAGTAACAGCTATTTATCTTACTTGTTTTTGTTTTGCTTTCTCCGGGGGGGGGGGGGGGGGTCCAAGTGGCCCAAATTTTTTTTCAAACTATTTCATCACTTGTTGCGATCAGCTGAGATGTATGGTAAATGCAAAAGAAGCACGAGAGGATCCAAATACCAGTGATGTAGCGTGGTGAGGTTTCTTTATCTTACCTAACGGCATTCAGTAGGGTCGTCTTTGGGCAACCTTTTCTGGGATTTCGCCCAAACAACAAGAAAACGTACTCATATGTTCTAGATCAGGCATGTGCAGCCTACGGCGACATGGTTTTATCCGGTTACATTTACATCATACGGGTCCATTTAAAAATCGCTATCTGGCTCACGCCATGGAGGAAGTTGCACAAGCCTGTTTTAGATCGTTCCTGATTGTACTACCCCTAACAACTCGAGTTCATCTCTGAACAAAACGGATCAACGCTCGGCATGTTCCGCAATCTTTGTTCTTGTCTACTCCCGCTTAGGAAGTGATTTGAGTACTCAACCCTAGAACGAAGTTCTTGTATGTTTTCAAACAAGGTTCTTGCCGTTCGACGAGAAGAACCACAAGAACATTGTTGTTGTGTCTCACTCAAGGACACCCAGAAGGTCTGTCGGCCCAATGATCTTGCCGCACATTGTCTTCATCACATATCACTCATTCGCGACTTCGATTCTTCTATCATTAACAATGAATGCAGGCGATGACACAGACGGTAGGTATATCATTCAAAGGTGTCGAAACTTTGCAATCTCGTGAAATACCCAGTGACGCTGAAAATGAGCCAAGAATAAAGCAAAGGAATGGAAAATATTAACTCGAGACTGGGGACACCGCTCCCTATTCAAACCCATCCCCTCATCCTTTCTGGAATCAGCCAGCCTAAAACATCCTTATTATATTTCTTACAAATACAGTAACATGTGATCTAAAGATGTGATTGTTTGCTCAATACGCTAGACAAAAATATTGCAAGTAAATGGTGAAAAACGTATTGGCGTATTAACCAGTCAAAAGCAGCGACGAAGTGACACATTTACTATCTGATTTTAAAAACTGTACCATTTAATGATATCATTTTAGCAGTAAGAAAAACCACAAAACTTTACCGCATCTTTTAGAAATATATATCAGTGAAATAAGGTGGTACTGGCATAAAATACCCGCCATCTTGCAGGATAGGTTTGCTCTCTGTCTCTCTGTCTGCTTGTCTGGAAAGATATTACACTTTGCAACAATTTAGAGAATACACAGATAGAAGTATGTGTATTGTATTGGTAACTGGGGAACAAGAACACAGAGAGCACAATGTTTGTTTATAGTGTAATAATATTACTTAATTTGCTTTAGATTTCACATACTTTATGTTATTCTCCATTTCTCTTCAATAAACGGTATGGAAAGTAATAAAAATACATCTAAGACTAAGGTCGTGGTCAAGTCGCAAATAACGAAAGATTTTATTATGATTGAAATGAAAATAACATTGTTAGTAAATTTGTATATTTAGGAATTCTTTTTAGGACGGGTGGTTCATTTGCAGAAACCTAAAAAACTTTAGCAGGAAAAGCAATTAAATCTTTGTTTACATTGAATGAAATCATGTATACATTTTCTGGTACAGCGTTAAAACATTTTATGCAATTTATTTGGTATTCGTATTGTTCCAGTTCTGAAAGATAATTTTATTAAAAATTGGAATTCTAGGCTTGAATCTTCTAGCAGAGTAAGGCTATATATTCATCTTTGCAAACATCTTACTATCAAGAATTTAAAAAAGCACTAAAGCATCTCAATGACTCCATGTTGAAACAGACATATGGGCTAAGCCACAAGAGATATCATGACAATAGAGCATGTCATTTTTGTAATGTGATAGAGAATGAATTTAATTTTGTGTTAGAATGTCAGTGTTGCATGGAATACAGACGCAAGTATATACCTAAATATAATTGGAGGCATCCAAGTATGGACAAATTTACTCACCAACTTTCAGGTAATAATCAGAAGATTCTAAGAAATTTCAGCATTTTTCTTTTAGATCATTGAAACGTAACAATACGTTATTTATGTCAAAACCATAATAGATGAAGTTATTAAACATTTATTTAAAAGTACACTTTAATTATATATTTGTACATTTGCTGCTTTAACTGCATTAGTTGACGATAATGCACTCGCTTTTTCTTTTCCTTTTAGATATTTTTTTTCCCTTTCGTCTTCTTTTTCTTTTGTTTTTTTTATTTATTTATTTGTTTATTTTTCCCTTTGTTTTTTGGCTTCTCCATTATGTTAGTTAGTTAGTTCATTTATAGCAATTAACATAGAATTAAAAAACATAAAGATTCATATTTGGACACATTTGGACACATACGTCATAAAGATTCATATTTGGACACATACGTCATAAAGATTCATATTTGGACACATACGTCATAAAGATTCATATTTGGACACATACGTCATAAAGATTCATATTTGGACACATACGTCTAAATTCATATTTGGACACATACGTCTAAATTCATATTTGGACACATACGTCTAAATTCATATTTGGTCACATACGTCATAAAGATTCATATTTGGACACGTACATCTAAAGTTTTGATTCTAATTCAGACCATTGTATTTTTCAATTACACTGTGTGACCCGAAGATATTGATTTATACTGCATATTGTCAAATATGTGTCTGACATTACTTCTCTTTGTGGGAGCCCGAGGTGACCGAGTGGTCTAAGGCTCTCGCCTTTATAGATCACTCACATCTCACTCTGTCCGCGTGGGTTCGAGTCTTGGTATGGGTATATGAGAAAGCTCGCAAGTAGCTTCCCGTGGGTTGGTTCTTCCCGGGATCTTCCCAGGTTCTTCCTCCACCAAATATACTGTCGGTCATGTATAGCCATCATGTGCTGAAAAATGGCGTTAAATCCACAAAACCACAAACATACTTCTCGTTGGAATTAATTAATTTTTGTATATTAATACATTTGCAAAAAAGGCTGATAGGTTAATATGCAATAAAGAATATATATATATATATATATATATATATATATATATATATATATATATATATATATACATATACAAGGTGTTGTAACCTGCGAATGAATTTATTTAATCTAACTCGAAACATTAGTACTAACACTATAACCATAGTACCAACACTAAGATCATATTACAGACACTAAGACTCCTTTCTGCATTTAATCTGAGGGATCCGATGGGCTGTCGTTATTTGCTCTGTTTGTATAAATGTTTACCTACTAAATGCTGAAAGACACGTAGACTGTAGAGAATACGAGTGATACACTTGTTTAATTCAAATTTGAGAACGTGGATACAAACACGTACAAAGGGCAGGGGCAATGACCTCGTCATTAGACGAACTAGGGCAAAACACAACGCAACCTTTAACCAATAGCAGTTAGTTTCACCAGACAAAAACAAGTATACAACTTACAACTTTACAAGTCTCCCAAACTGACCAGGCCCAAAAGCAATCCGTTACGTCTGGCCAAGACCTAAAATAGACAGGTTATTCACCTCACTTTCTTTTGTGTTGCGCTATGCATATGGATAATAATAAACTCGAGTTTGTCTGAACGGTCATTTCTGGTCAATGTTCGTACCCAAACCTTCTCCAAATATGAATGTGTGTGCATGAGGGCGCGCATGTGTGTCTGACATCATATTTCCTGTTTCTGACGGATTCTCAGCCGCAGAGTTAATCTGAAACCTGATAATATCCATCATCCACGGTCTCTCTTGTATTTAATATTGATACTGTATGCTTGATTTTTAATAAAAGGTTGATTAAGTATTCTTTAAGAACTCGTAATGACGATGGCGGCTTAATACTTTCATCAATTAGTCGTGAAGATATTTTGAACAAAGGTACATTAGGGTTAATAATAATAAAAATTCAAAAGAGAAGGGGGGTGATTAAAAGGTTTAAAGGGTCAGACGATTTAGCATTTTAATAGGGTGGGGTGTTTCGAAGTACATTGTTCTTCACGCATTCGTATTACGATGTCAACTAACCTGAGACGAGGTCACCGTGGCACATGCAATTTGACACAGCCAACCCATAATTAGCTCAAGGGATGGCAAAGCAAAGTGTAGAGAGCACGTGCTATCAGTGCCCAAGCTGCGGTAGAAGACGATTTGTGCCTGATCTAAAACCTGTTTAACATATAAAACTGTAGAAGAATCAATAAATAAAAAAGTCATGTTAACAAAAACCATAGTCAGTGAATGTAAATAATACTAGTTTTAAATCCCAACGCACAGATTTCCTGAAAATTAAAGAAACCAAACTGGATGATCTGGTTAGATTTTGGTGTGAAGACCATAGTTTAACATTGTTAGTCGCTGGAAAGAACAAGCTCAAAATATTAGTTAAAAATCGGTTTGGGAAAAAAGCATGCAGCTCTAAATTTAAACAAAACAGTCGGACTATTGAACACTTGACTACAATGACCTGCTGGTAATTCTTGACGCAAGCAATTGGTATCACATTGTCATCGTTCTATTTCTATAGTTGATATAGCCATCATGTTTTGTTTGTTTTTATGGGTTTAACGCCATTTTTCAGCACATGATAGGCTATATATGGCGGCCAGTATATCTGCTGGAGGAAGAACCCGGGAAAATCCCGGGAAGAACCACCGACCCACGGGAGGCGGCAAGCTTTCTCACATAACCACATTGGCCGAACCCGAGACTCGAACCCACGCGGACAGAGGTGAGACGGCAGTGATCGGTAAAGGCGAGTGCCTTAGACCACTCGGCCACCCGGGGCCCCAGCCATCATGTTTATGTGTGTATAAATTAAATCAAACTTCAGAACTCAAGGTCCATCCTCCTATCGAATACACGCAGTCGCAGTACACAATCTCAAACGCTTCTAAATGGCTCGGTGTGGTGCGAGTCTCCGGGTGGGTGAGTGGTCTAAGGCGCTCGCTTTTACAGATCCCTAGCATCTCACCTCTGTCCGCGTGGGTTCGAGTCTCGGCTCGGCCAATGTGGGTATGTGAGAAAGCTCGCAAGTAGCTTCCCGTGGGTCGGTGCTTCTTCCCTGGGTCTTCCCGGGTTCCTCCTCCACCAAATATTCTGTCCGCCATGTCTAGCCTATCATGTGCCGAAAAACGCACAAATCCACAAATCGGTGTGGTTGCAGTGCATGCCATCTTACAATATTTTGTCAGTTGACAAGCCCCCAACAGTATCAACAATCTACAGTACACGTCAGATAGAAAGTCCCCAGCAGTTTCATTAATCTACAGTACATGTCAGATAGAAAGTCCCCAGCAGTATCATCAATCTACAGTACACGCCAGATAGAAAGTCCCCAGCAGTATCATCAATCTACAATGACGTAAGATAGAAAGTCCCCAGCAGTATCATCAGTCTACAGTAGACGTAAGATAGAAAGTCCCCAAAAGTAACATCAATCTCCAATGCACGTCAGATAGAAAGTCCCCAACAGTATCATCAGTCTGTCTTTAAGTTTTATTCTATAATTTACAACGGTTGCATATTCATTCTCTTAGAAAATGACCAGGAAACCCCTTATTATTATTATTATTATTATTATTATTATTATTATTTAAAATATCGACGGCTTATCAGTAGTTAGAATAGCAGTAGCAATAGTAGACATAAAATATTACCATCGCAACAGTCTGTAAGTCTCATAATATAATTGTCGATCTGTACGACAACACATAAAGGACTTTGGTAATTTGTCCAATATTTGTTTATCAGGAATACCGACCGATCAGAATTTGTCTTCTCTTTCATCTATACATGAAGACTTCTATGTCAATGGTGTCATGCCTGTTGAATCTTGCACAGGGTTACTAGTTGGAATACTCAGTCGTGGTTTCACTGCTTTGTAGAGAAAGCCCCAGGAGCCATAAAAGAAAGTAGGCCATTTCATGGCCGACGGTTAATACGTTTAGAGTATGTATGCAGTCATACACACTGCTTATTTCTTAATGTGTATTTACCTGTAGATGACGGAGAGTCGTATGAAGAATTTGTACATTATCTTGGTAACATTAATTCTATAGCAGAAAAGGCAAATACTACAAATACTCTTTCTCACTGTTTCTCTCTGTTTCTCTCTCTCTCTCTCTCTCTCTCTCTCTCTCTCTCTCTCTCTCTCTCTCTCTCTCTATATATATATATATATATATATATATATATATATATATATATATATATATCTATATATATAAAGTAGGTGATTGGAATAATGACTCTCTTAGAGGATCAGGTCTTAGTAATGAATAGAAGATATTTTGTGATGAATTTGGATACATCGTATCTGATGTTGAATTACTTGGTATTGACCCGAAGTGGTTAGTTAGATCACTGCTGGTCATCAATGTATAAACTTATAAACTTGCAGGAGTGTCAAACATACGGCCCGCCAGACTCATTATTTATTATTATTAATTATTATTATTTATATCAAATCTGGCCCACCATAGCAAATGAATTTGACACCCCTGGTATAAAGGATGTGCGAATTCTACATCAATGTATGAAGGATGTGCGAATTCTACATCAATGTATGAAGGATGTGCGAATTCTACATCAATGTATGAAGGATGTGCGAATTCTACATCAATGTATGAAGGATGTGCGAATTCTACATCAATGTATGAAGGATGTGCGAATTCTACATCAATGTATGAAGGATGTGCGAATTCTACATCAATGTATGAAGGATGTGCGAATTCTATATCAAATTGTTGGCTAATAATATAGGTCTATTTTATTTACCGTTACTATATAACATCTACCAAGTCGGACCGGATAAAGGGGGAGCGCATAGGGGGCACGTGCCCTGCCCCCCCCCCCCTTCAGTCATTGGGACCCCCCTGGTTGCCGTGGATAAAATTACATGTGTTTAAATAAACCATATATAGGTCTAAACCGTCTAATACTTAGCCTAATATAACTATAATAACTACACATATATAAAAAAAACAATTTAAGGACAGCTTTCAGGGTGTATTTGTAGATCCACAAGGGCCCCCCCCCCCCCTATCTTAAGTGCACCTGGACTCCCAAAGCCTTAATCCGGCCCTGCTACCAAGAACTTAACTTGAAAGTTTTGGACAGTGATAAAACGTAAAAAAAAAAAAAGACATAAACTGATGCGACTTGACAGTAAATGAGAAGAAGCGTTATAGAGACATGACTGGTATGCAACTTTGTAATATACATATACTATATGAAGCTGTGTTATTCAACACAGTAAATTGTGTTCATCCGGAGGCTATTGATAAATTGTATCGTGCTGTTGTAAAAGTCCTTGCAGACGCGAATGATAATGTTACCCACAGTATGTATTGTAAAAATTATGTGGTACCGGCGATTGAACCACTGTATAAAATATCGTATGGCATGATAATGGTAAGACTAGGCATGGTTTTCTATGTGACTCGATGGCGAAATGCAGGATCTAGTTTAAGTATGCCTTAAGAGTATGTAAGATGGAAGAAATTAGATTCAGGACTGACTCCTTGCGAAGACGCCGAACAGCAAAGATGCTAATTCATTTTGGAAAGATGTTTGCCAAAAGACTTAAAAACACGCTCTCCCCTAGCCAATTCTGTGGGTGACAGAACAGGCCAGTTGAAATGTGGCAAAGTCATTATTGTGAAATTCTTATTCAGTTAAAGGCGAAATATACAAAGTAGTGCATGGACTAACTAGAGTAAACAGGCTGCATACGGTGATATTGAATTTGTAAATTTGCACGAGGTTACGGATGCTATTGCTAGGTTAAAATCCGGTCATTTCACCGTGTGCTAATTCTCATAAAGCTGAACAGCGTCAATATGCTAGTGAAAGGTCGCGTGCGCTACTTATGATTTGTTTTAATTGCATGCTTGTGCGTCACTTTATTCCTTTTGACCTCACAAGAGTAAATCTAAAACGAATAAGTCGAAAACCGGTGATGTATCTGATAAAAACAATCATGGACCTGTTGTCATGGCCACTGTGATATCCAAAGCTTTAGGAATAAGTTTGCTTCGAAATGTGAAATAGAGGACATAACAATAAGTTCGGCTTTAGGCGACATCTCTCAACTAATGCGTGTCTGTTTGCCTTCAAGGAAGTCATTAATTACTTTGTCGATAACGGTAGTCCAGTTTATGTATGTTTCTTAAATGCTATGAAGGCTTTTGACAGAAATAAACCACAGGACATTATTCAGAAAGCTTATTGATAAAAACGCTCCGCAGTATGTTGTTAGTTTGCTTACAATTATGGGTACAGTGGGGTCAACTATCATTGGTGCTTTTCCGTATGACTAATGGTGTGCGGCAAGGTGTTTTATCCCCATTTCTATTTAATGTGTATATGATGTCCTTAATCGTGATTTGAATAGGTCTTATACTGGATGCAACATCGGTGATTTATTAATGAATAACTTCAGTTTTGCTGATGATACGCCTGTACTTACCCATATATGGGAAGATTACAAAAATTACGAACACGTGATCGTTTCGCATTAGCCAATGGTATTGAGTACAACACAAAAAGGCTGTATGTATGTGTTTGAAACCACAATGTCTGGAAAAAAATGTCCATACATGAGGTTAGACTTTGCAGAGAAAAGCTGCTGTGTGTAAATAAACATATGTACCTAGGGAATGACATTCCTTCAGATTTGTTGATCATAGTGATATACAAAGACAATATCGTTCTCTTGATCAACAAGTAAATATGCTTTTCAGGTCTTTTAAAACATGTTTTACATATGTAAAAATATTGCTTTTCAAATGAATTTGTATTGTGCTCCTATCTGGACACATTTATCACTTTCTACAATGACGTGGTTAAATGTCTGTCACAACAGTGGATTTAGATTTTTAATGGGTTAAGATAGGCGGCATAGTGCGTCTGGAATGTTTGTGAATAACAATGTTAACAGCTTTTGCGTTTTACTTAGAAAAAGAGTATATTCATTTAGAAATAAAATCACTAGAAATAATAACAGAATATTGAAAGAAGTGTTTCACTTTTCATGTTGCCGCAAGTCATCAATATTTGATCGCTGGAGCAAATTGTTGTAATAATACCTTTTTGTCATACCTTGAATGAAATTGCTTGTCTTACCTATGGACTTTAGTCTGAAATAAAGTTGTTGTTGTTGTTGTTGTTGTTATTATTATTATTATTATTATTATTATTATTATTATTATTATTATTATAGTAACAACGCATTCCATTCAGTTGAAGATTACCAACTCATTTTATGGATTCCATGTGAACTTATGCTGACACAGTAACTAATTTATCCTGAAACCATAGGAAGCAGCTTCTAAATCATATGATGTGCTATGATAACAATTTGTTGACAGTAGAACATTTCTTTTCACGATGTCTTGTGCGTGTGAAGGTCATGACTTATTGTTCTGAAATAAGAGCTTGACCCTGATGCGTGGAGTATTCATAACGGATGAAATTGTCCATCTCCCTTCGCCAAAAGCTTTCTATAGCTGCAAGTAAAATTATCAAGTCTATTTAAAAACCATCGATTTGATGCAATGTTTTCATACTACTTTCCAAGTGTATATACGATGTGAAAATGTGCTCTCTCTCTCTCTCTCTCTCTCTCTCTCTCTCTCTCTCTCTCTCTCTCTCTCTCTCTCTCTCTCTCTCTCTCTCCTGACTGAAGCATAAGGTATGGCCCTGCGTACGTTGTCAGTCTTGCGGCCGTCAACATTTAGCACATTTTCAAACAGTCCCTCCAAAACTATTGGACCACTTTTTTGTCAAACTTTGTAGGTTATTCCTTACATGTTCTACCGAAGGTGTCGTCTTGGTATCTTCCCTAGAAAGTGTCTGGTTTCCACACCGACAAAGAGTTAAACGTTTCTTGAAATCTTCTCCAAAATCATTAGACTAATTTGGATCAAACTTTGCAATAATATTACTTTATCAAGGTGTGTTTTAATGACTTCCCAGAAAACGTTTGGTTTCATACCAACCAGGTGGAAAATGTCCTTTAACATCGTTTCTAAAACCGTTGGGACAATTACGTTGAAACTTCGTGTAATTTTGCACCTTTTAATTTTTTTTTTTATGACATGTTCTACCGAATTTGTGTTTATGTGGCTTCCCCAGGAACCGTTCCGATTCGACAACGTTTTTTTTTTTTTTTTTTTTTTTTTTACATCGCTATCAAAACCACTTGGCCAATTCTAATTAAACTTCCTTTCCTATGACATGTTCTACCAAGTTGTGTTTGGACGGCATCCTTACATCTCCAAAACAACTAGGTCAATTTTACCAATCTATGACGAATTTTGTCCTAAAAATGTTCTTTCGAAGTTGTGTTTCTGACACTCTCCCTAGCAATCACTATATTCCCACTGCAGTCAAAGTGAATTTTAAAAAGAAATAAATAAATCTTTTCCAAAAACGCTGATCCAATTTGAATTAAAATTTGTAGCAATGGTAGTTATGATCTACCAAATCTGCGTTTATGGTGGCCTTTCTTGCAACTGTTTGCTTCCATAGCAACCAGTTGATAAACATAATTTGGCATATTCTCTAAAATCTCTAAGTCAGTTTTGATCAAATTGTGTGAACAAGTTCAGTTATTACACGTCTGCAAAAACGGCTTTTTCCCCCGTATGAATCATTTGGCTTCTAGAGTAACTGGTGGAAATGTATTTTTGACACCTCGCTCCACTACTCTACTCCACCACTCGACTCCAGGTTGTATGCCTCCAAAACTGCAGCCAAGTCGCAATCTTGTATTTAGAATTTGAGGTTTCTTATCACCTAGGTAATACTAAGCTCGTGTTTTTTCCGTATAAACATGTATATCGAGATTGTTCCTAACTTCTAATGGGAGTAAATTCCATTCCGTAACATATTTTGCTGAAAAAAGAATTTTAATATATGCTGGTTCTGGCAAAAAGACCCAGAAGGTTAGATCTATCACGAAGCAGACTGCTGTTGGCACTGGGTGGAACCGGGGCGAGCAAGTCTAATTTAGTAGACAAACCATTTACCTTGCTTCAAAAAAAATCCCTTCTCTTTTTCCATCGTTATTTTCAACTGAAATGACCCTTTCAGTGATGAGATTAACATCTTGTATATTCCTAATCCAAAACAGTTAAGTATTCCTGTCATACCAATAACACTAGCTGTTAAACGAATACAAGAGACGTTAAATAAGAATTACATGAATGCGTACAGGAGGATAAATGGCGGTGAACTGTTTGGACACGGTGAATCTCTTGAATGTAAAGGTAGCAACAGGGGATGATTTTTTCAGAATTATAGAATATACAAAAATGGAATGTTTTCTGCATAATTTGAGTGTGCAGATTTCAAAAATGAGCCCATCTTTATGACATCTTTTCAAATAAATTCACAGGAAGCATTCAAACACATGGACCGTTCACCATTTTTAATATTGGTCTTTGGCACTTTTTGCAAATTCTTGACCTCATGTTATTTCAAGTTGAAATTTGCATATTTCTTACATATGTTTATATAGAAATGTTTTGTGAACATTCAGCTTTCAGAATAAATTGATTTTTTCTATGTTCCAGGTAATTCAGAAGCCCCCCTGTGCCTTTTTATCAAGCACCCCCCCCCCTAACGTTTTTGCATGAAATTCTATATTTTTCAGTCATACACAAGTTGAAATTATATGTTGCTGATAAAATGGAACCTTTTCTGCATAATTTGAGTGTGCAAAGTTCAAAAATAAACCCATCTTTATGATATCGTTTCAAATAAATTCACAGGAAGCATTAAAACACATGAGCCGTCCACCATTGTTAATATTGGTCTTTGGTAACTTTTTGCAAATTCTTGACATCATGTTATTTCATGCTGAAAGTTGCATATTTCTTACATATGGTTATATATAAATGTTTTGTGAACATTCCACTTCAAGAATAAATTCACTTTTTCTATGTTCCAGGTACTTCTGAAGCCTTTTAGTTCCTTTTTATCAGCCCCCCCCCCCCAACATTTTTGCATGAAAAAGGTGTTAAAACATTCTGCATCAAATCATAGGATGCACGGTGAACGAACTTTCAGTTTCAGCTGGAAACATGTGGGTATCTGTTACCATATTATTGGAGAATCGAGTACAGTATGACATGTCCACTCTCATGACAGTATTACAGTATGACATGTCCACTCTCATGACAGTATGACATGTCCACTCTCAATAAGCCACTTGTTGCTTAGCTAAAATCACCTTTCCCGTTACTTACAAGCCAGCTGGAGGTACGTCATGTGCCGTTGAAACACAGTGAGACGCAATTACTTAGGGGACGGCTCAAAATCCGTTAAAAGTCGTACACAACGATTTGGGAGAACGTAAATACTAGAAATCACACTAAAAGAAGTGAGATATTATACACTAGTAGCAAACAGACCTCCTTACTCCTAAATATTATATGCCAGCTTGCTTATATCACATAGCTTAAATGTCAGCTCATTCATCTTTAGTTCAGATATGTTATGATTACACACTCTGTATTGCTGAACATACAGTACACACTATGGAACCGAAGAGCACAAAAATACAGTTTCTTAGCAGTATGTTGTATTTCGTCACTGAATCTGCGGTTATTGTTGTTTTTGTTGTTGTTGTTGTTATTATTATTATTATTATTATTATTATTATTAACTAATCATCATCATTATTGACTGCAGGGTTTGTGTTGCCGTAAAAGAAGCAAGCACCTCTAAAATTGGCTTTAATAAGTGGTGTAGATAGCCAGGAATCAGATGGCAGAAAGTCACCCTTTTTAGCAGCATATTAGGGAAAATGCTTCTCTGTGCATTTCCTCTCAAATCAGGGAAATTTTATTATATTTTGTCTCTGTTTACAACATTCGTACATAAATAAAATACAATGTATTGAATACGGAAATCTCTTTTCAATCCAGATAGAAAAATGGCGTAAAAATTCACAAATGTAACCCTTCTATCCATTTACACTGCGTAGTCGTTTCTCACTTGCTAGAAATTAGTAGGCATGCACGTTCTAAATTGGCGACAAAGGGTTTATTTTTCTAGTGCAAAACGAGGTTGGCAATTGCAAAGGTTGGTCTCTGGAGTTTCCCATTTATGCACAGAGTTCAAAACTTTACAGACAAGATATTCCCCTTATATGTTGGCTGATTGGGTTTGAGAGTACACAGCTAGGCCTTACTTCTGATGCACATCTTGTAGAAGATCGCTAACTCTGCGTGGTCATTTACTCTTCCTGAACTTCAGAGACCAATTGTTAAAAATACAAGAATAGAATTGGTAATTTAGAAATATATCATAGAGAACGCGAATTAAATAGTGCATGAAACATACATTCAAACCAAATGAAACAGTTTTCTCTTCTTTCAGGCTTATAAGTGGATACGAATTTGAAGGTCTCTGCTAAGAATGAACCAAAAGGATATACTGTTAAATGATGTCTTGCCTACTACGCCCGTATAGTACATAATCCCAAACCTTGGCATAGCCAGTTTAGCAAGAAACGTAGGTCATTACAGCCTCAATTTACTTTTCATGGGTGTTAAGATAAGTGATCAATTTGAATGCACACATGAAATTGCATGACATGCACGCAACAGTCTCAAGAAAACAGAGCTACAAGCGATAAAGAGTGTTTTTGCTTACTTTGCTGAATCAATCATGATCGCTGTATATATCTTACTATAATATGAGAGAGTCAGAGATAACGTTACAGCATATACGTTCAATCCATAACACAAAGAATGATCCCCACGCTCCCATTATACAATAAATAACTTGCTTTATCTATTGCTATAAACATTGCAGATCAAACTGCTTTACTCACTGGAGAATACATTAACTGTGCATTAAAACGATTTTATCGTATAGGCGGCAACAGTAAATATTCTTTTATTACAACACAAAGTAACAGGACATCCCGAGGTCTACCTGCTATTAATGTTTCAGATTACACAGTGAGGCGTCATGTGACCATATTACTCGTAGTCATGCTCTGTTTTTAGACGGAGAAACCCCTACGTACATGTAAACTTGACCTTCTTTAGCGCGATTGTCAGCCTTTTTACAATTAACGTAACCATAATTTCACCATTTTTTGGACATTTTGAATCTGACAGAAAAACAAATTCAAAGTAAAATTTATGAAAATTTGTAAAACAGTAGTTTTTGAAGTGTCGCCCATAAGTTTAGCTGCTAACATTAGTAATGAAAATTTGCAAAATCTATTTTGAGCCGACCCTATAAAGTGTCCTTTGTATTTGCGCAGACACTAACATACATGTCTGACTAAAGAAGAATGTCCACGGAGCAAATACGATCAATACCTTTGAAGCAAATTATTGTTTGTTTCCTGCTTTCTACGTGTCCGCCAATCACCCGCTCACTCCATTATGTATGCACAGGAAGCGTAAATTGGACATGAGATCATTAATAAAAACAAATTCTTATCGTGTACACTGCTTTTTTTACTTCGTGACAGACGGGTACACTATTCTACTATTATTACATAACTTTGCATTGCATCAAGGTGTTAGAGACAGTCCAATATTGTCGTACACACCAATCTATTTACATCGTACCTCCATACACCATTCAGCTATTTTTTCATTTGTTTCTTTATGAAAACGAGAAAGACAGTCAAATTAGGAAGTATTCTTTTTCTTTAGGAAATAAAAACAACCCCAAATGTATGTAAAAAACCAAACTAATAAAGAGGATGTTCTAGCATTCTCTAAAAAAATTAAAACTTTTTGATATATTTTGTTGTTGTTGTTCTTGTTGTTGATATTTTAAAACTTCATAAATGCTCTTTCAGAAAACAGTAATGCCTACAGTGCGAAAATTCTTGCTTGTATTTAAAGGACAGGCAAAGTTGGTGGATTTTGTGCTATTTCATGTACATTTCCTCAGCACACAAAAACAGTAATTTTCATCACTTGTCTGCTTCAGACAGCACGTGGTTGTCATAATAGTCATACAAAATAAATGTCAATTCAAGTAGATGAAAGTGTATTTTAACTTTCTCTATAGAGAGCAAACAACTTGTCCCTTCCTCTCTTTCTAAGGTGCTCGAAAACTCCGGAGTGAAATTACAAGGGAAACAAGGAATGCTGAGCAAACATGGAGTTACTTTTTATCTGGGTTCTTCTTTCAGATTAAAAAGATCTGAAAAGGAGTTCCTTAGCTGGTTCAGGGTTTAGTTTGAAACAGAAGGACTCCCTTTAGCTCGGTCCCCCCCCCCTCCGGCATTTTGTCTCTCAAAAACTGCATAATTTTAGCGTAGTATGAATGGCCACGTTCTTTCTATTTGTCTCCGTTTTTGTTCTTCTGACACAAGAAAAATAAACTGGGGGTGGGGGTGCTATTATATGTAATAATGCTCGTGAAATCACAAAATATGGGATAATTTTCAGCAGGGAATAAATCGCACAATTAACCAAAATGTATGGTCATTATTATTGAAAATCACAGACTGTAACGAACTTGAGTATCAAATTGTAACATTGGTGCCGCCGCTTAGCATCATGTCAAGCCTAAATCACTAATTGGTTTTCACCGATAAGCTAACTCTGTTCCACTCTATCCGAGCACAACTTATCGCAACACATCTACATTGTTAGCTGCTTGCGATGATTAAGAGCACGGTTTTCTTTAGAGAATATCAGTTACAGACACTGTAGTAGCAGTACTTCCACTCTTAGTGGGTGGAAAAAGTCAAACCTGACAGAAACAAGACTTATAAAACAAACTACGCCAAATGCGCATTCAAAGAGCCTTGGATTTCACAATTCGCATTCGCAATAATCTATAATGTTTAATAGTACCCGTTATAAGAGGACGCTAGAGCGTCCTCTTTTTTAGATTCTATTTTTGTGTATGTGTGTGTGTGTGTGTTTTGGGGCTGTTTTTGTTTCTTTAAGTAGAGTAAAAGAGTACTGTAGTGTACCTCCCTCGGCTACACTACCCCGAGTCTCGCTTTCTTGGGTTCTTTGGGATAGGTCTATATATTGGACTGATACCCCGCTGTATCTGTCTGAAGACTGGCACTCCAGAGTGTGACAGATTTCTCCCCAGCGGGATATCGTCGTATTCCTGGCTTCTTCTTGACGCCGGGTCGCCAACCAGGTCGCCGACTGGATCGTCTTCCGAGTCGCCGACTGGGTCGCAGTCGTGGTCGCCGACTGGGTAGTTTACTGGATCGCCGACTGGGTCGCAGTCGTGGTCGTCGACTGGGTCGTCTACTGGATCGCCGACTGGGTCGCAGTCGTGGTCGTCGACCGGGTCGCAGTCGTGGTCGCTGACTGGGTCGTCTACTGGATCGCCGACTGGATCGCAGTCGTGGTCGTCGACTATGTCGCCGACTGGGTCGCAGTCGTGGTCGTCTCTCCTTCTAGATCGACAGCGAGACGAACAAAGACGTAATAAAGAGAAAAGCCGAATCCTCGATTATAATCTGTATTCCTGAAAAGTCGCAACAACAAAATTCCCGTGCTCTTAGAACGGGCCTTTAAGCCCGTTTTCTTCGGTCGACGAAAGACCTTCCTATCCTTTAGAATCTCCCGGTCTTGCCTTTTCCTGTTCGGTGAACTACGGCCAAGTGTGTTTGTTCTGGCGGGGTGGCTATACTGCTTCACTCAGAGGGACGTCTACAGGCTCCATCAAACCATACCACACCACCATCACAACCACAGTTGGCTCGTATATATACCCAACAGGCGGGATCACGTGACCAAAAACTAAGACGCTAGATGGAGCTACAAAACCCGCTAACATTTAAAATCAAATCTTAAGTTTTTAACGAACGAAATTACTGCCCATGTGTTTCCTCGTCACACAACCCACGCCTCCACAACTATGTGCTTCCACGCACATACTAATGCATATACAAAAATAATTACGCGAAAGCACGGTGAAATAAAACAAATACAAAACACAATATTAAATAATCATACAAGAATTAATCATGGTAACGATTGGTGTATCATTGCAAGTCTGTATCTGATTGGAAGCTGCGTAGAATAATTACAATCGAGCGCAGCCGCTTACTCTATTTACACGTAAGTGTGTTCCAAGCGCACTTATTGACTGTTCCGGATTTACAATAATCCAACATAAAAATCGTCCAACTTCTTGGGTAGTTTTCTCTGTCTCTTAGGTCGTTCATCACCAGTTGTTCTTGACTCTCCATTGTCGTTGCTCATCTCTGGAAGAACTTCCGTCGTGCTGTCGATTGGGTAAGGGGCCACAAGACTGGCATCTCAGGAGTCGTCGTTCCCCTGCTTATTAGCAATACTTTCCGACTTCTCAGAATCCATTCCCCTCGCTCCGTCAGAAATATCATTACATCCCTGATACCTTTTCAAGCGATCCACGTGCACTACAAGAGGCTTCCCGTGTCTACCGCATTTAATCCTATAATTGACATCACTCAGCCTGTCAAGGACTTCGTCGGGCCCATACCACCATGTCTGTAATTTCGGCGAAATCCCCCTTCTTCTCTTTGGCGAAAACAGCCAGAGAAGGTCGCCTACTTGAAATCGTTCCCATCTAGTTCTACTATCATAGTAGCGCTTCTGTCGGTGCATGTTGCATTACAAGTTCTCCCTGGCGAAACGATGAGAAATTTCTAATCTTCTCTCTAATGATTGAACCCATTCCCGCGAACTGCTGTAACGTTGATCGGGTGGTCTTCCAAACACAACGTCTAACAGCAAATCAGCCTCCCTTCCCATGATCATGAAATTGGGGGAGAAACCCGAGGTTTCATGCACTGCTGAGCGGTATGCCATCGCTAGGTAGGGGATATGCTCATCCCAATCTCTTTGTCGTTCTTCGACGAAAGCAGATAGCATGCTTTCTAGCGTTCGGTTCATCCTTTCCACCATACCGTCGCCCGCCCTGCGCATGGTACGGACTGGTCTTAGTTTTCTCGATTCCAAGGAGTCGACACATTTCACGAAAAAGTTCACTCTCGAACTGTCGGCCTTGATCCGTGTGAATTTATCTTGGCACACCAAAACGTGTGACGACTTCCTCTACTATAAGTTCTGCGACTACTGCAGCTTCCTGGCATGGCATTGGGAATATCTCAGTCCATTTAGTAAAGTAGTCAGCGACCACGAGAATGTAAACGTTTCGATTTTCGGTCTTTGGAAGTGGTCCTATGATGTCAGTAGCTATTCGTTCCATAGGAACCCCTGACGCAGCCAGCTGCATTGGAGCTCGCCTTTTCTGCCCTGGTGACTTTCGCTTCACACAGGCTTCACATCTCTGGCACCACAGTCGCACATCTTTCTGAAGTCCGACCCAGTAATACCCTTTTCTGATCTTCTCTAGAGTTTTCCTGATGCCGAGGTGTCCTCTACTGCGCGAATCGTGTGCCATACGTAGAACATCATCTCTCTTTTCTCGGGGAACAATAGCTTGACTGTGAATTTCTCTACCGTCGTGCGACTCCCACCTACGACAGAATATGGCGTTCTTTATCTCTAACTGGTCCCACTGACTCCAGAGACTCTTGACCAACACGCCATATCTTGCGACTTCTTCCCGCAGTGGTCGTTGCTTGCTTTCTACCCAGCCTATAACAATTGCGACATCCTGGTCAGATTTCTGAGCTTCGACGAACTCGTGGCTACCACAGGACGTCTGTATTGCAGCAACTGGCATATCAGTCGCAACACTCCGTTCTTAGTCTGTCGCCGGATCATTGCTGTTTACTTTCGTTTCCTCTGTCCCGGTTGGTGTCACTACTTGAAGACCGCATTGTCTACATGAATCTCTGGAAAGGGCGTCAGCGTTGAGATGCAATCTTCCAGGACGATGCTGAATCTCAAACTGATACTGTGACAGGACATCAATCCATCTTGCGAGTTGTCCTTCCGGGTTCTTAAAATGCAGTAACAACCTCAGGGAGCTGTGGTCTGTCCTGATCAAGAAACGCCTTCCGTATAGGTAATGCTTGAAATATTTCACAAAGAATACGATCGCCAATAGCTCCTTTCTTGTGACGAAGTATCTTCTTTCGGCTTTCGTTAGCGATCGGCCAGCATAAGCTACAACCCTCTCGCATCATCCGTTGTGTACTTGCGACAGGACGGTTCCAATTCCACTGTCACATGCGTCTGTGTCAAGAATGAAGGGCTTTGCAGGGTCTGGGAAAGCTAGCACAGGGCCAGTCGTCAATCGCCTCTTCAACTCGTCGAAAGAAAACTGACAATTCTCAGTCCAGACAAAAGGTCTCCCTTTCTCTGTCAGTTGGTGCAGACTAGCTGCAATATCGGCAAAACTCTTTATGAATCGACGATAGTATGAGCATAGTCCTAGGAAGCTCCGAAGTTCTGTCTGCGACGTCAGATTTCTCCAGTCGACGACGGTGGATACTCTCTCTGGGTCTGCACGTATCCCTTCTTTCGACACGATGTGTCCCAAGTACTTGACCTCTTTTGCGAACAAGCGACATTTCTTGGGTTTGAGCTTCAGGCCAGCTTCCAGCAATCTGTCAAAGACCTGTCGAAGACGATCCACTTCCTCTTCGAACGTCCGTCCAAAGATTATTATATCGTCGAGGTACACCAAACATATCTGCATTGCAAACCCCGCCAGAACTGTCTCCATCAGTCTCTCGAAAGTCCCAGGCGCATTACAGAGCCCAAACGGCATAATATTGAACTCGTATAAACCTTGCCTAGTTGCGAATGCTGTCTTTGACCGATCCTCTCGCTCCATTTCTACCTGCCAATATCCACTCATGAGGTCTAAGGTCGAGAACCAGGTTACTCCTGAAAACAAATCAAGCGACTCGTCGATCCGCGGTAGAGGGTAGGCGTCTTTCACAGTCACTTCGTTCAAGGCACGGTAGTCGACGCAAAATCTCGTTGTACCATCCTTCTTCTTTACTAAAACCACTGGCGACGACCATGGACGGGAAGACGGTGAAATTATCCCTTTCTTCAACATATCATTCACATGCTTGTCAATTTTTTCCCTGGCGTGAATCGGAACCCTCCTTGGGGGTAGTTTTATTGGTCTCGAGCTCCCCGTTTCAATTTTGTGTCGCGCCTTCGTAGTTCTTCCAAGATCAGCATCGGATTATGCAAAGAGTGACTGATGGTCGCAGAGAAACTCATCCACCTTTCTTGCCTGTTCTTCGGATAGTGACTCTTTGGATGCCTGAACCAGTTCTTCTAAATGAGCTGGTAGCCGAAGCTGCGACTCTCTATTCTGGAAACAACGAACAGTCGCACTTTTTTGTAAGTCGACGACTTCTCCGATGGCCTCCAGGATAGCGATGTTTGTCCCCGCATAGAGCGTCTGGTCATCTGCAGTTGCGTTCATTATTCGTATCGGGAAATTCCGGTCCCTGGTTCTGATCAGCGTCCTTGAAACTAAGATATCATGTCGTTCCCTAAATTTCTGCCGCTGCGTTACTATTCCAACTTCCGGCACTTCTGAAGACGACAACTTGTCCAATTTTGCCTGGGATGATTACTTCATGCATCGTTGTCCGTTTCGGCGACAATTATACGAGCACATCCTACTTGCCCCTTAAATGTACATGGCAAATTATCTTTGTCGACGGAAAGGCGACCCTTTTCAATATCGAGCTGGCACGAGTTTACCTTGAGAAAGTCCAATCCCAGAATTCCCTCGGCTGGAATGTCAGCAACCATCATGTTGTGTTGTCGACGAACCCCATATAGGCTTATTTCGAATTGTCCTTTCCCATCGGTCTACCGTCGGCGAGACTGACTTTACCCCTCACAGGAACCAGGCTTGGCCTTCTCTTCGATTTAATCCTTCGGAAGACTTCTCTCGATAGGATAGTCACCGTAGCTCCCGTATCAATCAGGCGATCGACGCCAGTGCCTAGAATACTGCCTGCCACATACAATCCGACATCTGCATCCAACGACCAGTTTCCAAGTCGATAAGTTGTTTTGTTCCTGATGCGTTTACGTCTTTTATTCCTGTCGTATTTCATGCGACCTGTCGACTGTGGGGTCGGTTGTGAACTATTGTTACCATTCTTCCTGGCAGGGCAATCCTTCGTGAAATGTCCCAGCTGGCCGCATCCATAGCAAACAAGTTCGTCACGGTTTCTGTTGCTGCGTCATTCTGGGACCGGTCTTGTTTGCTTGGTAATACTCACTTCACTCCTAAGTTCCGCGACCAACCTCGTCAGCTCCAACATTTGTTCTCTCAGTTCTCTGATCTCTGGTACCTTGTTCTTCTTCTCGTGTCGACACTCCACGAACATGCTTTTATCTCCATGTCGTCGCGACTCAGCCCTAGCAAACGCCTCTAACTCGACAGCTATCTGTACTGCGCCGTTAATCGTAACGGGTCTCGCCTGTTGTACCTTTATGCGCATGTCAGAATCATCAACGGCATCGATGAACTGTTCCTTTGCGAGTGTATCCCCCAGAACATAACTTGCTGCTGGGTAGGCTTAAGTCGCAAGCCGCCGTATTGCCTGTGCAAGCTCCGGTAAAGCTTCACCATTCTTGCGAACCCTACTCCTTAGCTGCACTCGGTATAACTCGGTCTGGTTCGGTGGTGCGAATCTCTGTTTCAGAACCTCAACCAATTCCGCATAAGACTTCTTCTCAGGTACTGCCAGCAATTGCTGTGCTTGTCCTCTCAGTGCAAAACCTAAATACAGCTTCTTTTCTCCATCTGTCCAAGAATTTAGGGTTGAACACATCTCGAAGTAAATGATAAAATCCATCAAGGGTGTAGTCCCGTCGTACGATACGGGAGTAACAACCGGCCTCTTCAATGTTCTCCGCGGAAGATCAGTCGCCGCGCCATTTCCTTCTACAACTGCTCCGTTGCTCCCAGACCTCGATCTGTCTGTGGGCGCTGCCTGTACTGCATCTCTTGCTGATGTTGTATCAGCTATCTTCTTGATCTTCAGCGATTCCGAGGGTGTCGACATAGCCTGTTCACTAAAGTCAATCTGTCGTCTGGGAGCGTTTACTTCTCTCGACGACACCCTTGTCTTCCTGGTCGTTTCTGCGCTCCTACCCATAGTCCCTTTCCTAGCAGTTAATCTTTTCTCCAATTCCTCGCATTCTTTTATTAAACGCCGAAACTGGTCGTCGACTGGGTCGCAGTCGTGGTCGTCGACTGGGTCGTCTACTGGATCGCAGTCGTAGTGGTCGACTGGGTCGTCTACTAGATCGCCGACTGGGTCGCAGTCGTGGTCGTCGACTGGGTCGTCTACTGGATCGCCGACTGGGTCGCAGTCGTGGTCGTCTACTGGGTCGCAGTCGTGGTCGTCGACTGGGTCGTAGTCGTGGTCGCCGACTGGGTCGTCTACTGGATCGCCGACTGGATCGCAGTCCTGGTCGTCGACTATGTCGCTGACTTGGTCACAGTCCTGGTCGTCTCTCCTTCTAGATCGACAGCGAGACGAACAAAGACGTAATAAAGAGAAAAGCCGAATCCTCGATTATAATCTGTATTCCTGAGAAGTCGCAACAACAAAATTCCCGTGCTCTTAGAACGGGCCTTGAAGCTCCTTTTCTTCGGTCGACGAAAGACCTTCCTATCCTTTAGAATCTCCCGGTCTTGCCTTTTCCTGTTCGGTGAACTACGGCCAAGTGTGTTTGTTCCGGCGGGGTGGCTATACTGCTTCACTCAGAGGGACGTCTACAGGCTCCATCAAACCATACCACACCACCATCGCAACCACAGTTGGCTCGTATATATACCCAACAGGCGGGATCACGTGACCAAAAACTAAGACGCTAGATGGAGCTACAAAACCCGCTAACATTTAAAATCAAATCTTAAGCTTTTAACGAAACGAAATTACTGTCCATGTGTTTCCTCGTCACAGTACTTCCTTGTCGGGCTCACTTTCACAACAGTAAAGAAAAATGTATATTGTAATGACTGAACTGAATAGAGTAGCCTACAGATATAAAATGGTTCATCTCCCAGGGTGTAAAACAACCGGAATCCCTTCAGCTTTCTTCGCTGAATTAGAACTGCTGAGTATGCACAGCTCCGGGGTTTCGTTTATATTGAAAATAAAACTGCACCCGGCAACGGAAGCGGTGTAGGTGAATACAAATTATACTTATTTATTGAATCCCCCAGATAAGAGGACTTCCTTTATAGCAACTGGTTTTCAATATGGAAAGTTTCTGTGAAGAACAGTGTACACAGACATAGCCCGTGTTTCCGTTTATGCCAGGAATTGGCGCGAAAATCTAGACAGCCGCTGAAGAAATGGACGAAACCAAAACACTTCCTTCGTATGTAGGTCACACGGTTGCGTGGCAAGATGCAATTAAAATTCAACAGTTATAAAAGATACAGTCGTTTTGTTATAATCTTTAATTACCGGTATTATTCTGCCAAAATATAATACCAGAATATTTTGTATCTTTATATATATAACCTTATCACCACTTCGCCGTAAATCATCTGTATTAAATTATCTGCGCGAGTGGAATACCAGAGATATTGTAATGTGGGGCGACGAAAAGAGTAAAAACATACCCCTGAGTCCCCCACCCTAAAATATCACTGGTATCACACGAGAGAATGTTGTCTAACCGATTTATTGCATGATTGCGGCTTTCTTTCCCGTTTGTATACGATCAACTCTCTTTTTTTTTCTCCTACGTCACATGCTCCTCTTTCACAGCATCCAGTGTTTTTGTTTTTCTTTCTAACCTTGCATCACTGTCAATATACATGTCGCCAATCATTTTCGACTGCTCACGTGATCATACTCAGGTCTTTTTGAAATCCCCAACATTCGACATTTGTACATGTGACGTGATTCTGAGAATGGCCTTTGTTTCATCTGCTGAAGGAAATTGGACTCGAAAGTGCAAATGTTTCTAACAGTCCAGCTGGGATTTACCTGGAAATAGTGCACTGCTTTATTTTCTGGAACTTATTCATCCTGTGTTAGAATGAATTTTCTGGAATTTATTCCTGCAAAATATTGCAAAGATATGTCAAACTGAATATACTGACGATAATACTATGATGTATTTCTGGATTTAATTTGTGTTAAGAAGCTTAGTGGGTTTTTTAAATTATTATTATTTGTTTCTTTCTTTTTCTTTTGTCTTCCTTGGATTGATTCCTTTTTGTCTTTTCGCAATTTGATGTTTTCTTTCAGTCTTCATTTACAAGATGGCACAATACATACAATAAATTTTCAATGTCTGTCATTTTTTTTTCTTTGTATCGAGTTCGAAAAACAATTCTCCCCCTCCCCCCTCTTTCTCTCTGAAAATTAGATTGTTCCTAACGTTGTTTCATCCCCCCCCCCCCATTTAAGGCTTTATTTCATTGTTCTTATATACGATGGCACGATGAATACGAACAGTCGTTAATGTCTACTCTTCATGTTACTTGCTAAATGATTTGATTTCGAAAACTCTCTCTCTCTCTCTCTCTCTCTGATATAGATCTATTCAACTGGATACAGCAGGCCGCATCTGACGTCATTAATCAATATCACACTTGGTAGCGTCCATCCGTGAAATACCACTTGCTGGCACCCTACTACCTACCCATCCTTGTTACCAGAATTAGAACTCGGGAAAGTATTGACGAGAAAGCCGCCGTCATCCAATACGTTCTCATAAGCTCGCTGCGAAGAAGAATTGAGGCTCTATGTAATGCGCCTCAGTAAAAACGGCGTCTATATAATAAGATACTCCAGTTCTTCTTGAATTTCGCTCATAAATACAATGTCAAGTGAGTAAATGTTCAACATGAGTGTACCTCAAAGTATAATTCTGAGCTGATAGTAATGGTACCAGTTGAGAACGGTTTGACTGATAGTAATGGTGCCAGTCGAGTACGGTTTGACTGGTGACTTGATGAGCTGATAGTGATGGTACCAGTAGAGTACGGTTTGACTGATGACTTGAAGATAATTACAAGATAGGCATTATATACAATGTCGTAGACATAACGAAGATTTTGTTTTATGGGTATTAACGGCACTTTTTAATACATTATTATCTATATCATGCCTAGGAAATTGGAGCTAAGTGCCTTTTCAAAAAACACACTGAGGCAATCGACGCCGGTCTGACCTGGGCGGGGCATCAAACCATACATTTTACCATACCAAGTATTTTAAACACATGCAAGATGAGAAAATGTAATCAATAGTGAGGCTAGTTTGGAATTTATTGATTTACTACTGTCAATTAAAAGGCGTGCCAGTGCGTCTGGTATATCTGTATCCTTACAAAATCTTTATTTTCATACGATACGTTATGTTCAGTAGAGAACATTAACAGTATTTACCCAAATGATGAACAGCAAGTCCCTAAGATACGAGTAGGTAATGTGGCATTAAATTTACAATGGAAAGCAGCGCTGCGTACGATTGAAAAATGTATTATCAATAATAAAGCTCAATTAAAATCCTAATGCATATTTTGTGTTTAAATCGCCTGTCTTGCATGAAGACCTCCTCAACCCCTCAATCCCCCCCCCCTCCCAAGCGGAAATATTGCCCATACTTTCCACATAAGCTCATTGGACAGATCATCATCATACAGATTCAAGCATTGTCCTATTGGTTTTCATGCTTTTGCCTTGTTTACAAACTGCTGTTAACCTTCAAAGGCCATGGAAAGACGCACACTAAGTTATCTAAATGTTAAATAATGCCAGCACTTGATTAATTAAAATGAATTGAATTTTCTTGGCTTGTGAATAACTCCTATGTACAATAATCACAACTTGTACTGTATTCAAAAATAAAAATGCACAATGCGGCAATTGCTTATGTCCAGTGGTTGTTATGTTCCCTCGGTGCTAATCAAGAGGCTGAAGATTCTTTGTTCTGTGAGTCATTCATTTGTAACTCAGAGATCCGCAACTGAAATAATACAACATAATTTCATGGTTTAAGAACATTTGGATATCACCACAAACAAGCTGTATATACACATGCCTTTGAGGTTCTTAAGCAACATCCACGTCATTTCCTGATGTCGGCTTGATAGTTGCAAAACTCGCTCGTAGATGTATTTGGGGCCATATTTAGATGGGATCACAGCCTAACACTGATTAACATACATACAAAGATTACTCGGATTGCAGCCGTACGTGACTCGTCACATTCTTAACCATGAGAGATGTGCATTTGAAACTGGAAAATAGTTTAAAGTGTTTGTCCTGTGTGTCCAAATTGTTTCTATAAATAGCAGAATAGTGTACCAGTCACGTACGATGAAAACAGAATATGTGCTCGACAATATTGGACTGTCTTTCACACATTAATGGAAGACTTGCTTGTGTTGTCTTTGTCTTTGCCTTTCAAAGTCTGTCAATGTCTTTGTCTTTCAGTGCATGTCAATGCCTTTGTCTTTCAATGTCTGTCAAAACATTGTCTTTCACACAAAGTTATGTTATAATAGCAGAATAGTGTACCCGTTTCTAACGAAGTAAAAAAGAAGTGTATACAACAAAAATCTGTTTTTATCGATGATATCATGTTTCCTTTCTGCTTCATGTGGATGCGTAGTAGAGAGGGCAGGCGTGATCAGTGGAAACGTAGAAAGCAGAAGTTTTAAAGCAAAATGCATGCTCTCAAACGAAACTAATTTTTTTTAACTTAAAATGGATTGATCTTCTTTGCTTCGTGGACATCCTTCTTCAGTCAGACATAGCTTTTATAGTGTCTAGGCACATTATAGGGTCGGCTCAATATAGATAATGTTAGCAGCTAAAATTATGGGCGACACTTCATGGGGCACTGTTCTAAAAGTTTTCATAAATTTTACCTTTGAATTTCTTTGGGGTTTTTTTCTGTCCGATTAAAAATGTCGAAAAATCGTGAAATCAAGATTGTGTTCAATGTAAAAGGCCAAAAAATCGAGTTTAAATAAGGTAACGTTTAGACGTTTGTAGATGTTTCCCTTCTTAAAATACAGCAAGACTACAAGTAATATGTTAACATTACACCTAAATGTGTAGTCCGAGACGCGAATAGCAGTTAGAAATCAAAATACGTTCACGTTAATTTCTGAAAACTATTTACTGATGTTGCCCAGGAGTCAATCTGATTAAAATCCGATCTCCACAGTCCTGCGTTGATATCTGACATACACCGATAAATTTACACGTTTTGGTGACGTTTGGAATTCCCAGTCCACTTATTTTGGGTAGCCTATCAGATAAAGCGTTACAAATTCGTGTCAGGGAGAGTTATCATTAGTGACGATATGTTCTGAATGACGTGTGTCACTTTCTGAAATTTGAAAGTTGTGATTTGATTGGTGAACCACAAGGTCAACATAACATGACCTCTTATTGGTGTCCATCAGATATCCACGTAGGACTGTGGAGATTTGATTTTAATCAGATTTGCCCGTGGGTTGACATCGTTTTAATACACAATAATGTATCTTCTAAATTGTAAAACAGTTTTGATCAGCAATATTTCAGCAATACATCAATAGATAAAGCAATTTTGTTGTGTAATGGGATCGTGAGGGTCATTCAATGTGTTACCAACTGAAAGTTTATGCTTTAACGTTATCTCTCTCTCTCTCTCTCATTGTGGTTATATATCTACGGCGATCATAATTGCTTTGGAAAGTATGCCATGCACTATTGTATCACATTTAGCTCAGTCCCTAGACACCGTTGCATGTATGGTCATGAAATTTCATGTATGCATTCATATTTATCACTCATGTTAACACAAATAAAAAGTACATCGAGGTTGTAATGACCTACGTTTCTTGCTAAACTGGATATGCGAAGTTTTCGGATTACTAGTATGTACTATATACAGGCAAATAAGGTAAAACATCAAGATAATTTCGTGTTGGTTCATTCTTTGCACAGACCTTCAAAATTGTATCCAATTAAAAGCGTGAAAGAAGAGAAGAAAGTTTCATTTGGTTTTAATTTATGTTTCATGCAATATTTCACTCGCGTCCGAAAAGTACCACTTCCAGGGCCGGATTAAGACCTTTAGAGCCCCTAGCAATGAAAAGATTGTGGTCCCCCCGCCCATGAAATTAAAAAAAACTCCCGTAATTTATCTTCTTTTTTTCGGTGCTCCTGCTTTGCTGGTGCCCTACACACTTGCTTATTCTGCCTATTGGGTAATCCAGCACTGATGAACTCCGGGCCGAATTAAGACCTTTCGAGCCACTAAGCACTGAAAAGATTATGGTCCCCCCCCCCTCCCATCTAATTAAAAAAAAAAAACAAAAAAACAAAAACGTAATTTCTCATTTTTTTATTTTTGTGCCCTTTCTTTGCTGGTGCCCTAAGCACGTGCTTAGTCTGCCTATTGAGTAATCAAGAACTGACCACTTCTATTCTTTTCATACTTCATATGACTACAAAGTTTACATTCCATGGGATATTTTGCCTCAGACATGTTTTATTCTTCGCACCGGTTGTAGCGGATGACGAAATTGCGTAAAGGTTATTGTAACGTAAAAGAAATCGATGAGCAGGATTGTTTTCGGAGACTAGAAAAAGGCTTGACGAATGAACTTTTAAGTCAGTATTCCAAGCTTTGCTGAATGAAAATGTCTGCCTTGAGAAATACTGATTGACTCGATCGCTATGTATTGCTGGGTTTCATTGTGCGTGCATATTCTTTGTAAGAAGGAATATTATTTTGTACACAGCGAAATGTGGGAGCGTCTGTTTGTGTTTCACATAAGTACTTGACGGCAGTCAATTGTTTCAAATTGGATAACCGTGACGACAAAAGAAACTTGCTTTTGGCTTTTACGGTGAGTCAAAAGTATTATATAACTACATATATAATCATTCTTCTGTCGACAGCTTGTAATGCCTGTCTGATAGATACAAGCTACTATTAAAAAGTGTTTCACAGCTGATGTGTACTGTACTGACCTACTTCACATATGTATTGCTTGATCACTTGTCTTTGTAATGCCGTCTGCTTTATTTATGTGCTGTATTTACAGGTGAGTCAATGCTCGTAGAGCGCTCAAACTGTGAACATCGTACATCCATGCACACATTTTGGTTGCTTCAATAGGACGTCCATCTGCGTTGTCGTTAAACCAGGAGATTCTAGCGGTAATACTCTTTCAACATCTCATTCTTCTGTCAAAGGCCTGGATTCTTAACCATCACAGTCGGGGATAACCCCACCGGCAACAAACCACTAACACGCGAGTGCCGCTAGAAACATGCTGGCTAGGGAGGCAGACAGCACCGTTAGTGCACAAAGCGGCAAAAGTGTTGCCGAAAAGTGCCAGGAAGACTTGCAGTCAGAAATTGAGGTGTCAAAATGTTACGTACAGTATCTCAATCATGTACACAGGGATCTCACATCGTATCTCAATAAAATTGACATTAATATCATACAACTGAAGGAAGAGATTGAGACCCAAACAGTGTTACTTGATTCTACAGAGCGCGACATAGAAGAGGAAAGAAAGCGAGAGACAAACAGAATAAATGAACGAATACTAGCTGTGGAAAACTCCTTGAAAAAGATAAATCATGAAGTGGACTTTGTAGCGAACACTCTCGCATCTCTAAACAGCAACACTCTAATAGACGAAGCACCTACTTTATTCACAAAACTGAGGGACATTGTAAACTTACTGCCAGTATTTCCTACAGATCGTTATATCTACATGTTATCGCCAACATCAACCGCAAAAGACAATGAACGTATTTTTGATAGGGTTCATGTGCCATGGAGAGTGGAAGTAAAAAAGATCGCTTCTTTCAAACCCAAGGAGTGTGCTAGCGCTCGCTTCGTTACGTCACTGTGTCCGGTGTCAGAGTCAGAGGCCTGGGTCGTGTGGCACTGGGGGCCGCAGATTCACCTGGTGAACAAGGACGGACAGCTGAAAAAGACTATAGACACTGGCTGCAAGGTGGATGATATTTCAATGGACCTAAGTGGAAATCTCGTTCTCTCGTGTTTCGAAACAAAATGTTTGAAGAGACTAAATGAGAATTACGAGGTCAAGCAGATCATACAGCTGGAATTCGTACCGAGAGGCTTCCAGTTCACATCTTGGGACGAAATCGTCGTATGCTGCGTCCAAAACATCCACTATCAGAACGGAGACATATGTCGCCTGCTAAAAATCAACGTAGAGAACGATAGCGTTGTCTCAGAAATCGGAGATCCAACTCAATTTATTCAACCATGGAGGATTGCAGTCAATATCAACGGAGATATTTGTGTATCTGACAGGAACAAGGGGACGGTTGCAATATTTGATCCCAGAGGCAAGTTAAAAACAACCTACTGTGGCCCTGAGGACGAAACTCGTCATGCATTCGCGCCACATGCCTTGTGTTGTGACTCATTTGGACAGATTTTAGTCGTGGATTACTCCAACCACACTGTGCACGTCCTGGATCCTCTAGGAAGATTCAAGGGCTTTCTGATTATGGACACGGAACTTGAAAAGAGGGCCATTTTTATGGGCACTAGCTCCCCGTTCTCCATAGGTATTGATAAAATGGGGGATTTGTGGATCGGTAATAAATATGGTTACATTACTGTTCTGAGGTACGTGTAAAATGATTTGACAATCAACAGATGAATGTGAAAAGACTCGTCCCGCAGGGCTTCTGTTTCACTTGTAAATTTCAGAGACTGAACCGCTTAGGACAAGGCAGCCTTGCACAAGATGTGCAGATGAAGGCGCATTATTATATATTCGTATCCCAGGGATCTCTAACTCTCTTGAAGAACTAAGCACCAGGCTAAAACTAACCATCACTCAGTAGCTCATCGTCGCAAGCCACTGGAGACAATCCGCTACGCTCCTTTACCACCCGTGGCCGCCTGTGCGGGAGATTTTCTCGTTTCATATGAATATGCATAAACCTGCTTAACCAATTACTGCGAGCACCAGCACATTGTTCTCGCCATTTTGACCCAACATGACTTTTCACGCTGTTTGAATGATCCTATCAAAGTGTGTTTTCCAAGCACAGTCGCTTATCGATCGATAAAACGGACATTTTCATTGATGTGTAGGAGATTGTAACATTGTGTGTTGATGACGTATCTTTGTTTATGCGTACTTATGAAAAATGAGGAAATCGCAGCACAGGCAGCTACCGTTGATATAGGAGCGTAGCGGATTGTCGCCCGTGGCTTGCGACGATGTCAGTATCTAGGGCTCATGCTTATTGTAAGGCCAGTATTTAGAGGATATACTTGTAGTAAAATTAAGTTTTCTATTTATTTTATTAATCGGAAAATTTTTGTAATATATCTTCATTATTAATGATTTCTTACATTCTCAATAAAAAGAGCCACATGATTTTAGTTTGAAATCACCAGTTTACTCTGCAGTGTTGTGAAAAAAATGGAATTAGAGTTAACCTGTAAATATTTTCATAATTTTTGAACTGGAAATATGCGTGTAGGGATAAGAGATGACTTTGAAGAAAAAAGGTGTCTTATTTGTATTTTTGGGGCAAATGTTCTGCTATTTTTTAGGGTGAGATACTTTATTTTTTTGTTGTTGTATCTATACCAGAATGATCACTGACTATATTCAGTACCACTACATATGCCAGTAAGTCAAAGAGCAGTTTGCGACAATCAGCCTATTTTACGATAAAGATGTTGGAGAGTTGCAGATTTTCTATTTTTGTTGTTAAAGGAGCTCTTTCTGTTGTCAAGTTCATGTTATTTTAATTCACGTTACCTATTTAGTCTGAGGGCACAAGCAAGTGGCCATAACAGTTCAGCGTAATTGTTTTATTATTGGCGCAATTAGGCACTGTTGCTATATTGCATGGTTAAATAAGTTAACTTCCTGGTAATTAATAAACAGTAAGGTATGCTTAATATTCTGTTGTTTTTTGTGTTTTTTTCTTTCTATTGCTAGTATTCCCCGAGGAGAAAAAAAATAAGTGCAGCATAAGAAATTTTTTATTTTTATTATTTTTTATTTTAAGATGTTCTCAGTGTTTAATTTGTTGGTACGCAAAAGCAAGAAAGAGTTGTTCCTTGTTTGGTAGCCATGTATTGATACCTATTTCAACGAGTTATCTTACGACAATGTATGCGTTAGGTATCGCTGCTTTTTTATAGCAGTATGAGTGAGAATTAAAGTTCGATGAAACGCTCGAATACTTGGCATTGAGTTCAGTTAACTTTCAATCCCGAGATTGATAATTTACACAAAACTTTGAGATTACAAAACTGTGAAACTATTACAATGAACAGAGATTTACTGCCAACAAGTAAAACATTATGTAATCAAAGTAGCGAAGCTCTGACTTTTGACCGAGCTCCATTTGTTCAGTATATGTCCGATATAGACCAATTAAAACAATAACTACAATCGCTTACCGGTCTTTACAGGAACTCAGTGTGACTTTTGTTTTTGATGTGAATTAGAAGGATAATTTTTTGTTTTAGTACTATCATTTCCACTCATCTCAATCTACAGGAATGCGAATTTAAAGTATCCTTTTCCATATCGATAGTTTGTCACGGGTACATTTTCAAAAACAGAGTATAGGGCTTGTAAGCATTGGAAATAGCCGTCAGTCCCATGCCAGTGTTGTGATTAATGATTATAGCAGGAGCTGCCTGTGTGCAGCAAATCGCTGTTCGCTGTAATTATAACTGGAATTGTAAGCTCCGGCTACCTCACTTCAGTATTATATTCCAACATATTTTTAAAGCTTTGCCTTGGGCATAAATATGATTTTTATTAATTGAGTTTAAAGTAAAACTCTTTGAGCCTTTTTGTTTTTATGAATTCAAGACCTGATCTCAATACTGCAAATTTTCAGGGTACAGCTGGACGTACTGTCAAGTATTCATAGCATCCTGTGTTTACTTGGAAATGTGGTAAACGGAGTTTTGTCCGGCTGCATACATCTTTTAAAACCTGGATTCAGATTCTCGAAATATGTTCGACATAAAAGTGAAACTCAAGACCGAAACTTAAACATGCATTAAGAAAGGTATCAAAGTTCAGACATCTTGAACGTTCCATGCTTGGCTTTTGTGTGAGTTTATTTGTTGTAGGTCTAAAGTCTCAGACTTTGAACAGGAGCTCAAGTTTCATGTTCAGATGCATACTGGACCACATATTCACGAAACTTCTGTACTTGCACGCGCATTCAAACTCTGTGTATCGTAACAATGATGTTGGCTACGGTTTCGCTTGCTTGGTTTGGTGTTTTACGCATTGCAACACAGATAGTTATTTAGTGCAGAGGCATTGTAGTAAAGTGCCTTGTCTAAAGACACACCACAGATAAAGTAATGCTGATATCAAAAATATAAACAATCATATCACGAAACATCGGAATAGCTTCCTTTCGCCCACAGGGAAAAATGTCAGAGTGGTTTTATGCTCAGTTTATTTAATAATCATTGTCGCTAAAAGCCAGTATAGTATTTATCACTGTGGGCGCAGACCGATGTTTCAGAACCAAAACGTTTCCGTCATTCTGTTCACTCATGGGAGGGGTTGCTTGTGTTGCTACAGATTTCTCTTTTAGAACGGTTTGTTAGTTTGTGAGGAGGCAATTGATTCACTCTAGAATCATTTCTTAAATCTACCCCTGTAGTTTTTCGTTGTCTGTAGTTTCTATTAACAAAGTATTTCGGCGACGATATGGAACCTAGTCAGGTTCCAAATGGGGTACTTGCCGATCTTGTCTTTCAGTAGTCAGGACAGATGAGATATTTTTGCCTAGATGCTCGGAGCAGGAAATAGTGGCAAAATTATCCGTTCCATTCTTCTGTACATTAAATTGTAAAATACATTCTCTCTTTCTATTATATAATCACACTGTTTCTAAAGATTGCTTATTTAAGTTAGAAATCAAATTAAGATTTTATATTTTGTCTGACTGCATGCAATCTGCGTGTTGCGCAACAATTTATTTCTGTGCATACGGTATCATAGTTCAGAACTGTCTTACATACATACTAAGTCGTTGCTCTCGCTACCTTGGTTTATATGCTTACATAAGAATTCATGGAATGGTCATAAATTTTTTCCCACCACCTTTCTGATACTTCATATCTTTGGCACGATACTTGCCGTTTTTCTCCTTGATTACTCAGAAAATCTAGGTTGTTACTTATGAAGAGGTGGCCGAGTGGTCTAAGGCGCTCGCATTTACAAATCACTCACACGTCTCACCTCTGTCTGCGTGGGTTCGAGTCTCGGGCTCTGCCAACGTGGGTATGTGAGAAAGCTTGCGTTGGTTCTTCCCGGGCTATTTCCCGGGTTCTTCCTCCGCCAGATATACTGGCCGCCATGTATAGCCTTTCATGTGCTGAAAAATGGCGTTAAACCAACAACAACAACAACAATAACTTATTAAGAAACCAGATCTGTAAACCCGTTTGAGTGAGGGGGGAGGTTATTTTGGTAGCTTCTTTTGAAATCCGTTCGAACTTTATAAATCATGCACACTTCGTTTGCACCACCTCTACAAAGTTTGTTCACCGTAAACATTCTGGAGAAATCAGCACCTATACCGTGAGGAAATAACAGTGCACATTCCTTAAAGGTTTATGTGTCAGTATACCATGTATTGTGGCCATATGACTTCACATGAGCACAGCAGAAACTATACTTTGTAATTAATTCAAACTGATTAGATTACATTATTGTAATTACAAATAGGTATCAATAGTTGATCAACTACCCCTGGAACAAGCGGTTTAATTTGTTACAAATTTAAAAACTTTTCCAAAAATTGAACAGTCTAAAATATTTACATTTAGGTTTGAATTAAACCCCTACATATGTAGGTGTAAAGTTGTGGTTACTTATCCGTATGGTTTGTATGAATGAACACTATGGTGTGAAGACACTTGTGCATGTGCTGTCATGTACAATTTATATGAGTTGCTTCAATGTATTGTTGAAATCTTTTCGACTTTGTCATTTTCTGGTGAAGTTTTTGGAAACTAAACAAAATTTAAATTACTTGTTTAAACAGCAGCTGATTACATATTTTTACTTATTTGCAATTACAATACTGTAATCTAGGTACTCCTATCAGTTAAATTTAATTACAATGTATAGTTTTCTACTGTGCTCATTGGAAGTCCTAAGGCCAAAACACACCGTGTAAAGACCATTAAGGCACGTAAACCTTAGCAGTGCAAGAAATCTCGAGCTACGGATTTCATGCTCAGCAACTGAAATACGAGAAGCTTATATATCATCTGTACCCCAAGTGCCCATGAACAAACGCGCTACCCCAAGTGCCCATGAACACACGCCGTACCCTAAGCACTCATGAACAAACGCGATACCCCAAGTGCATATGAACACAGACCATATCCCAAGTGCCCATGAATAAACGCCGTACCCCAAGTGCCCATGCACACACGCCGCGAAGCGGTCTACATATACAATGGAGTAAACTAAAATGATATTAAAGCAAATTTTATGTTATTATATTTATGTGTGGAATAATGCCAGGGGTTGAAATAAAAGCGTGAATAGTGTCATTTGTAAAAAAAAAAAAATGACTGAATCTTATTATTTGTAGATTTCTATGTTAAGATCTCGCTGTAACCCAACTATTGCACGTGTGCTCAGACACTTGAATCACGTCCATAGAATACGAAACAAAATGAAACACGATTATAACCACCATCCTGATTATCAAAGAGTAACAACAATGTTTGCAGTCTCATTATACCACCCTTGTGAACTCCATGTCCAAAACTCAAAGGGTTGTGATTTATGTTGAAAGAACGTAATACATGGAGATGTATAATGGGGTCGGTCTATTGAGGTATACCGTCCCAGAATATACAACCCATATACCAGGTAAGCTGTGAAAACAAAACTGGGTGAAAATATAATATAAATTCAGTTATTTTCTTGGGCATCAATTTGTGTTGTTTGGGGGAAAATTATATTATCGTCGATTCATAATTCGTGGATGGGGAAGGGGTCCTTTTGTTTTAACAGAAGGATCGTTGTTCGTTGGGTCTTTGAATTCGTGATTTACTTATCATGATTCTAGATATATTAATGGGAGAAAAAAAATGAATACTCAATTGATAAATTAATGGCGTTGAAGAACATAAAACTGTTCATCAGTATTTTGGAGAAGCAACACCGGCTGATATGAAAGATGCTTGCAAGCGAAATTATAATTACGGAGCTGAAACAGCTGAATGCTGGAGAAAAATGCGAGCTGATGAAATTAAGAAAATATTTACGACTGTAAAGTTTACTAAAAGCACAAGTGATACACACTTAGTCTGGAGATATATATATATATATATATATATATATATATATATATATATATATATATATATATATGTCATAAGATATGTACAACCTACTAACAAAAGAAAGAATATTTCGCCAAAATCTAAGTATCCGGTCTTATGTGATGCGAATCTTAGGTACGAATCTTAGGTGCGCAAGAACAAAATAGCACAACAATTAGGGAGACCGTATTTCTAACTCACTCCGACGAGTCCGAAGCTGCAGATAAAGATGACGATGAATAAAGACCAAATAGATTGACGGACAATTCATGGTAATTATTTTCTGAATAGGTCTAAGGTCTACGATACCATAAATATATGTCTCCGACGATAGTTACAATACTGTTCAAAAGTCTGTTGTTCGTTTACCAATTGATTTTTTTCCCACCTGTAATACAGGCTGTATTGCATTTCAGGGGGTAGAAATGTATATATACATTGATAAGTAAAAGTTACGCCGGATCACAGTTGTAAGCTTTGAAAACCTGTGCCCGGATTATTGATGCAATTTAGCCGTATTTCAGATTCCTACGGGAGGAGGTTTATACCTTCCTGGTTTATTCTCTGTCTCATTCTGGAGTATATATATATGCTAATAGTTGATTTTTTATAAACGATGAAATAAATCCTTTGTTTTGTGGTAAGCAGGTACTTGCAACTTCTATTTTCTTTCATATCTCATTTAATTTTTCAGTACTAAATGTTCTACCTGTTCCTGACCTTAGTCAGTTTGTGTCAGTATACTGCACTACCATTATGTGTTCACAAATTTGAGATTAAATTTTGACAAGCACAGCACTATGCATTAAAGAAGAAAACTGTATTTTAGGTGTAATTGTGGACATCGTTTGGTAATGCCCACAGCAAGGGAAGAAAACTGTATTTTAGGTATAATTGTGGACATTGTTTGATAATGCCCACAACAAGGGAAGAAAACTGTATTTTTAGGTGTAATTGTGGACCTTGTTTCTTAATACCCACAGCAAGGGAATGTGTATGTTGTTGTGAGATAGAAAAGGTAACTAGTGTCTGCAATGAATACCAGGGAACACAATGTATAACACACCATCCAGGGTTCAGTCCATCCATGTTTTAAAAGTTGCATACTACATAGACAACAATTTGGAGAACGTCCAGAACAAAAACAATGAGTACGTAAAATGTCTAAGTAATTTTTAATTTTCTTTTGTGTTCATGATCCATACAGCACATACATTAATATATTTTTCCTGTCATTTTATGCCACCTTCAGGAATTGAACCCCTGTACTCGAAGCCTACACCATCTAACCATTATACTACAGTTATACTGATAAATCATGCCTGAAACAACGCATATACATGTACAAATATCTTTTATTTCATTTTGTCTCAGAAAATAGAATGGTATAAAATACCATATATATATATATATATATATATATATATATATATATATATATATATATATATATATATATATATATATATATATTTGGAATCATCTGATTTTATTTATATCATACAAAATAACAATAAATCACACTCTGCCACTACTAATACTCTCCATGCAAACTTTGATTTCTTAATTTCATTTATTGCATTAAAGCATATTTGATTGATTAACAATTCAACTAAATTTTAAAATTATTATTTCCAAAGGTATCAGTATACAGCATGTAGACAATTTGTTCGGTGGTGTTGGCACTTCTTGGGGAAGGAAATGAGGGCTATCATTCCATCGTGTTTTGTTCAGAGGATCCGTACTGCCTTTCCTGATCAAAACTTGAACTACACTGGCTTTCACGAGGCTGACAGCAATTAAATCTACTAAGAAGATTTTGAATAGCAATATCCTTGTCAAGTCTCTCATACTGACTACAAAATGGTGGTGGTACATCTACCAGAAGTTGGATTCCTTCATCATTCATTTGAGACACCTGTCTTATTGTGAACACTGTTTTCATTAGACATTCAACATAAGCTGCAAAATAAAGAAAATTTTAATATGCATTGTATTATACAAGCCAAAAAAATGCAACCTTTTGTTGAACCTAATACATAACTAAAAATATTTTTGTTGAAATTGTTTGCATTTTTGTATATTTTTTACAAGAGGAAAAAATAGGACTAAAATAAAATGAGTTTCAACTTTAACAAATATTTTGCCTTTATTGTTTGAATTAAAAAAAACAACAGTATAGGTACTTTCATGTAGTACAACAGTATTTATGCCATTAAAAATAATGATATATTATTTTGTTAATTAATTACTAATGTATATTCTCACCATATGTTGAGTCAACAAGGATTTTCCTGGCGATGTATTCCCCTTTTTTGTACTTTGGATACACTATTCTATATCGGGCTCTCCCATCCTTAGTGCACGCTTGCTCTCGTTGGCTGTCTTCATTAAAATGACATGCAGCTAGCCAAAGCCTATTTATAAATAAATAAAGATGCAAAATAAATAATTCCATCAAAGTACAGATAATTTATTTAATATAGAGTTTCATATAGAGATTTTATTGTAAACTTCACCCCCCCCAAAAAAAAAAAAAGAAACAAAAAAAAAAAACAAAAAAAAAAACATGAAAACTTGTATACAATTTTACATTGCAAGATATGAAAAGACCAACCAGATCTTGATCTCTGAGATTTAATTTTAAGATGACTATACTGGACTATAATGTAAAACGCATTAAAATAAATTGAATCAGTGTTTGCAAGATTTGAAGATTTACGTTGAAAGATTCCATCATAAGAGAAACCAATTATCTTTGGTGCAAAATAATTGATTACAGAGTGGTATCCATCCAGTGATGAAGTTTGTCGTCCAGGAAACCGCATAATTATATCTTTTCTCATTTGTCTGCTGGTCACAATCTCTTCGAGATTCTAAATACTTTAGATCCTATAAGTTATAAATAATATTTATCAAAGCTTGGTTTTATGTTATCTTGCAGGAAAATTAAAGTGTGCACTAACAAAAATGTCTCTATCTAAATTCAATAAATTATTAGACCTGGACAATGAGGTCGAAGTCACATGCCTAAATGACATGTAGTCTTTAAGATGCTTTTACATACCAAATATCATTGACCACTGAGAAATAGACCTAGTAACAAAAACTTAACAAAGTCGCTAGACCTAAAAATTGTCGCCAAAAATACAAGTATTTTAAAGAAAAAGATCTGAACCATTTTTAAAACCTGGTTTCAACCACTTTTGTCTCTCTCTTCCCTCCAAAGTACTATGTTCACGTGATTCAAATAAATCACCATGTCCAGAATGGACATTACTGATGCGGCTTAAAACAGACTACCACTTTGCGAGCATTAATTCTTTGTTTTGGTCAGGTGGTGATGCTGCAGTCCAATACAAGTGGTTGACCAAACTCTTTATCCATGGAGGTACATCCAAACAGTCTTTTTCTTCCTGTATATAAAAAAAACAGACATTAAGAGCATTAAGAAATATTTGTTTCAATAATACCTTTAGCAAGTCAACTGGAAGCAAAAATCCTTCTTTAGCAACTGATTGAACAAGATGTTGTTCTATTATGAATATCTAAAACTTCTAAATGAACAAACGTAATTTGGGTATGATTTTGAGTGTCACATTACTAACGTTGACACCTAATTTGGGTATGATTTTGAGTGTCACATTACTAATGTTGACACTTAATTTGGGTATGATCTTGAGTGTCACATTACTAACGTTGACACCTAATTTGGATATGATTTTGGGTGTCACATTACTAACGTAGACACTTAATTTGGGTATGATTTTGAGTGTCACATAACTAACGTTGACACTTAATTTGGGTATCATTTTGAGTGTCACATTACTAACGTTGACACCTAATTTGGGTATCATTTTGAGTGTCACATTACTAACGTTGACACCTAATTTGGAATTGATTTTGAGTGTCACATTACTAACGTAGACACTTAATTTGGGTATGATTTTGAGTGTCACATAACTAACGTAGACACTTAATTTGGGTATCATTTTGAGTGTCACATAACTAACGTAGACACTTAATTTGGGTATCATTTTGAGTGTCACAAAACTAACGTAGACACTTAATTTGGGTATCATTTTGAGTGTCACATTACTAATGTTGACACTTAATTTGGGTATCATTTTGAGTGTCACATTACGAACGTTGACACCTAATTTGGGTATCATTTTGAGTGTCACATTACTAACGTTGACACCTAATTTGGGTATCATTTTGAGTGTCACATTACTAACGTTGACATCTAATTTGGGTATCATTTTGAGTGTCAAATTACTAACGTTGACACTTAATTTGGGTATCATTTTGAGTGTCACATTACTAACGTAGACACTTAATTTGGGTATCATTTTGAGTGTCACATTACTAACGTTGACACCTAATTTGGATATGATTTTGAGTGTCACATTACTAACGTTGACACTTAATTTGGGTATGATTTTGAGTGTCATATTACTAACGTTGACACCTAATTTGGGTATGATTTTGATTGTCACATTACTAACGTTGACACCTAATTTGGGTATGATTTTGAGTGTCACATTACTAACGTTGACACCTAATTTGGGTATGATTTTGAGTGTGACATTACTAACGTTGACATCTAATTTGGGTATCATTTTGAGTGTCACATTACTAACGTTGACACCTAATTTGGGTATCATTTTGAGTGTCACATTACTAACGTTGACACTTAATTTGGGTATCATTTTGAGTGTTACATTACTAACGTTGACCATCTAATTTGGGTATCATTTTGAGTGTCACATTACTAACGTTGACACTTAATTTGGGTATCATTTTGAGTGTCACATTACTAACGTTGACACTTAATTTGGGTATCATTTTGAGTGTCACATTACTAACGTTGATACCTAATTTGGGTATCATTTTGAGTGTCACATTACTAACGTTGACACTTAATTTGGGTATCATTTTGAGTGTCACATTACTAACGTTGACATCTAATTTGGGTGTCATTTTGAGTGTCACATTACTAACGTTGACACTTAATTTGAGTATCATTTTGAGTGTCACATTACTAACGTTGACACCTAATTTGGGTATCATTTTGAGTGTCACATTACTAACGTTGACACCTAATTTGGGTATCATTTTGAGTGTCACATTACTAACGTTGACACCTAATTTGGGTATCATTTTGAGTGTCACATTACTAATGTTGACACTTAATTTGGGTATCATTTTGAGTGTCACATTACTAACGTTGACATCTAATTTAGGTATCATTTTGAGTGTCACATTACTAACGTTGACACCTAATTTGGTTATCATTTTGAGTGTGACATTACTAACGTTGACACTTAATTTCGGTATGATTTTGAGTGTCACATTATTAACGTTGACATCTAATTTGGGTATCATTTTGAGTGTCACATTACTAACGTTGACATCTAATTTGGGTATCATTTTGAGTGTCACATTACTAACGTTGATACCTAATTTGGGTATGATTTTGATTGTCACATTACTAACGTTGACACTTAATTTGGGTATGATTTTGAGTGTCACATTACTAACGTTGACATCTAATTTGGGTATGATTTTGAGTGTCACATTACTAACGTTGACTCTTAATTTGGGTATGATTTTGAGTGTCACATTACTAACGTTGACACCTAATTTGGGTATCATTTTGAGTGTCACATTACTAACGTTGACACTTAATTTGGGTATCATTTTGAGTGTCACATTACTAACGTTGACACCTAATTTGGGTATCATTTTGAGTGTCACATTACTAACGTTGACACTTAATTTGGATATCATTTGAGTGTAATATTACTAACGTAGACACTTAATTTGGGTATCATATTGAGTGTTACATTACTAACGTTGACACTTAATTTGGGTATTGGGTATGATTTTGATTGTCACATTACTAACGTTGACACCTAATTTGGGTATGATTTTGAGTGTCATATTACTAACGTTGACACCTAATTTGGGTATCATTTTGAGTGTCACATTACTAACGTTGACACCTAATTTGGGTATCATTTTGAGTGTCACATTACTAACGTTGATACCTAATTTGGGTATGATTTTGAGTGTCACATTACTAACGTTGACACTTAATTTGGGTATGATTTTGAGTGTCACATTACTAACGTTGACATCTAATTTGGGTATGAGTTTGAGTGTCACATTACTAACGTTGACTCTTGATTTGGGTATGATTTTGAGTGTCACATTACTAACGTTGACACCTAATTTGGGTATCATTTTGAGTGTCACATTACTAACATTGACACTTAATTTGGGTATCATTTTGAGTGTCACATTACTAATGTTGACACTTAATTTGGGTATCATTTTGAGTGTCACATTACGAACGTTGACATCTAATTTGGGTATCATTTTGAGTGTGACATTACTAATGTTGACACTTAATTTGGGTATCATTTTGAGTGTCACATTACTAACGTTGACACTTAATTTGTGTATCATTTTGAGTGTAATATTACTAACGTTGACACTTAATTTGGGTATGATTTTGAGTGTGACATTACTAACGTTTACACTTAATTTGGGTATGATTTTGAGTGTCACATTACTAACGTTGACACTTTTTGCACTGTCATTGACCCTTGTTCTTCTATTCATAAAGGCAATTTAAAAATGAATATAAATGCAGATGCATTTAGAATTTTATTTTTCTTACCTTTAGCAACATGCCAAACATCGAAACAAAGCTGAGTGTCCGTCATATTTTCCCGCACCCATTTCACTATTTGTACATGTATGTCTGTAATTAGGGATTTGAATGGGATCCCATGGTATCTGAAGAATTCCACACTCCTTTTCCATGTGGCAACTGCCCTTTACCTCATTACTCTGTAACATAATTTTGATGCAATATTAAATCCTATATAATTTGTGATTTTATTTGATTTTTAGGTTTTTAAAGCTACTACCAACAATATTTGAGTCATATCGTGGCAGCCAGTTTTATAGGTGGATTTTTTGCGTTTAACGCCACTTATAACAATATTTCAGTTATATTGTGGTGACCAGTTTACTCTTTGGAGGAAGCTGTAGTATCTGTACAAAACCACTGACCATCCACAAGTAACTGACAAACCACAAGTAACTGACAAACCACAAGTAACTGACAATCCACAAGTAACTGACAATCCACAAGTAACTGACAAACCACAAGTAACTGACAAACCACAAGTAACTGACAAACCACAAGTAACTGACAAACCACAAGTAACTGACAAACCACAAGTAACTGACAAACCACAAGTAACTGACAAACCACAAGTAACTGACAATCCACAAGTAACTGACAATCCACAAGTAACTGACAAACCACAAGTAACTGACAAACCACAAGTAACTGACAAACCACAAGTAACTGACAATCCACAAGTAACTGACAATCCACAAGTAACTGACAATCCACAAGTAACTGACAAACCACAAGTAACTGACAAACCACAAGTAACTGACAAACCACAAGTAACTGACAAACCACAAGTAACTGACAATCCACAAGTAACTGACAAACTTTATCACATAAGGTCGAGTCAAGCACACCTTGTTCCAAATGGGATTAAAACCTATAACCTTGTTGCAAGCTGGTAATCAAGAGATAAGTGTAAACAAACCACCGTACGATCAAGTCCACGGATGCCCCTATGCAATTTTGGAGATGTACATAATGCCATTCAAACTGTCAAATGACAATAAAATCATCAAAACCCATTGGTTAAATTTACAAACTATTAAATTTTCAAAATATCAGAATATGTGTTCAATGTTGCAGTTGAAAAAAATATGAATGAACTATCAAAAACATTGTCTGTTTCGTTGTGTTCATATATTATTTTCTACCTGTGCTAGTTCCACGTCCACAACAACGCCCTCGTCTAAGTCTAGCACACTGTAGCTGCCTTATTTGGCACTGTGTCCAGGAGTGTCAGCTCCACCATCTCCCCCAAGTGTAACATATATCTGATATTCAGTGATCTCGTGCACATAACTTCTTTGAAAATTGTACCAGCATTTCTAATAGCAAGTATAGGTAGAATTTCTGATGGTTGATGTATGTTGACATACTTATGCAGGACACATTCATGAATTTGTACATACGTAAGGCTTTACTAGGAACTGAACCAAAAGATAAAATTCCTGCTGATATTAACATATCCTTCAGTAAGCAATTCGTAACTTACATCTTAAGAAGGTATGGGCAGTTTATCTTTACATTAAAGGACATAGGGCAGTATATCTTTACATTAAAGGACATAGGGCAGTATATCTTTACATTAAAGGACATAGGGCAGTATATCTTTACATTAAAGGACATAGGGCAGTATATCTTTACATTAAAGGACATAGGGCAGTATATCTTTACATTAAAGGACACAGGGCAGTATATCTTTACATTAAAGGACATAGGGCAGTATATCTTTACATTAAAGGAAATAGGGCAGTATATCTTTACATTAAAGGACATAGGGCAGTATATCTTTACATTAAAGGACACAGGGCAGTATATCTTTACATTAAAGGACACAGGGCAGTATATCTTTACATTAAAGGACACAGGGCAGTATATCTTTACATTAAAGGACACAGGGCAGTATGTCTTTACATTAAAGGACACAGGGCAGTATATCTTTACATTAAAGGACACAGGGCAGTTTATCTTTACATTAAAGGACATAGGGCAGTATATCTTTACATTAAAGGACACAGGGCAGTATATCTTTACATTAAAGGACACAGGGCAGTATATCTTTACATTAAAGGACACAGGGCAGTATATCTTTACATTAAAGGACACAGGGCAGTATGTCTTTACATTAAAGGACACAGGGCAGTATATCTTTACATTAAAGGACACAGGGCAGTTTATCTTTACATTAAAGGACACAGGGCAGTATATCTTTACATTAAAGGACACAGGGCAGTATATCTATCAACTACCTAAGCCTTTGTCTGCAGAATTGTGCAAGTGAACTTAACCAATAGGCACATAATATAAGCATTTTTACGGTGATGTTACCTGTTTTCGTGATGATCAATTATGTTATCCTCATCTGACGACAGAGGGTTAGTTGGTGGCTCGTAGTCAATCTCCGAAAAGTCATTTTTTATTTGGTGAGGAGAGTGGTTCCTGAAAACTGCTGACTGATCCTCTTTGTTGAAAATTGTTTTGAGCTGTTGGTCTGGTATCTAACTCGAAGCAGTTGGGGCGGACTAGCTGGAATGCATAGATCATCACGGGTCTATTATCAATAGAATCGGTCTGCACTCCTTGATAAATGAAAATAGTTTATATAAGCTGAACAATTTTACATACATGAATATAACATTTTTAAAAACAATTACTTACATGTACTTTGGTAGTTAAAAAATTGAGTTTCTATTCCAAAGATAATTTGAGGTTTGAAACTTAACTACCAATTTCCTGGCATACTACAAAGTACTTGGCAAAAGTAAAAGCCAATCAAGTGGTATCAAAATTCATTAACATCGAACTTGTATAACAACAAAGCATACTTGTAGGTTTAACTATGTACAAAACAATTGAAACAGTATATATGGTGTCACGGAATTGTATAAATCCCTTTTATTAAATACATGTACTCGGGTTTAGTTTTTCAGTATAACAACGATGCCCGAGAGTGAATTATGTATATTTTACAATATTTCGAAACAGTGAGTTCGGTTCACCCCATGCCGCACGTGCGAAGTGCTTTCGATGGGAAAAACCGAATGCATCGTCTGTGTATAAATGCCTCACCGTAAGACTAAATCTTTACATTACGGAACGTCTTGTCAGTGAGCAGTCTACTTAAGGACTTGCACGTCTTCAGCTGTAGAGGTACGTAAATCGTTTATTAATTTATAGCGTATATTTTTTATGTAGCTTCGGCTTGCGTAGTACAATGCAAATATTTTCTATTCTTGTTTGTATATTTTCTATTCTTGTTTGTTCTTGATAAGAGCTTTATATTAGCAATATAAAGTGGCGTTTTTAGGAAACGTTTAGTACCATAAGATTCTTATCGGACACGTGTAGGTTCACTTTTGAACTTGTTCATTGCTTTGTAATGTTTGCCGATAATGTAATTTGTATAACTTACCGTATATAACGTCATTACGTGTTATCGTATATGCCCGTGTCAATCATACTACACGGTGTTAGATTTATTTTCAGCTGTAGAGTTGTAGAGCTGTAGAGATCAGAGTCGACGAGGTCCCAGCTATATTGGGGACAATAGAAGTTGACTAAAGCTAACCATAGCAGCCATGGAGCTGAATAAACAGTGGGTTTGTTGAATACCAGGTGATCGGGCGTTGTTGACCCATTGGTGGGCGTGGATCGCTTGATTGACCAGTGCGACAAGCAGCCAAGTATGCTAGTGACGGAGTGTTTGTGAGTCGCTCCATATATGTAATCTTTTAGCCGTGGGCTAATTTCGGGTTTTTGTGACACCCGGTGGTTTGGGAATGTAAGATATATCGCATGATATCTATCCCATTTCGTTTGCACCACATTTTATTATTTGAATAAAGTGCCTCAGGTTTCATTATTTGAGCGTAGCATTTTTGCTATATGAGTAAAATACATCATTTTTGCTATATGAGTAAAATACATCATTTTGCTGTCTGAGCAAAACATAATCATTCCAGCCTCATGTTTCATTATTTGAGGGTAGACATTTTTGCTATGAGTAAAAACACATCATTTTTGCTATCTGACTAAAACACATAATTCCTTTCATCGTGTGAGATAAATCATTAGCCTTTATCATTGCACTGTGTATTTATTTATTTGTGTTCATATTTGGGTTACCGTATTAGGTTCGTGCGGATTATGTTAATTAGTCCAATATTTGGACCCTACACACGCACGTATTAATCATAACCTTCCCATTCAAGTCATTCATCAATAAACATTGCATTTTTATCACCATCAACAGTGTTCTGTTATAAATCCGAAATCCAACCCGGTTATCTTGTTACATATGGTCGATGTTTATAATATGGTCATCCTACCATCCAGAGACATGTAATTTTAGATAGGGCTTACTTCATACTATTTCAAACTGGCTTTGATTTTCTGTGAATTTTCAACTATTGCCTAGGGGTTGTTGTTCATTGTTTATTAGATGATCATATGTGAGGTATCAGTATGGCCAAGAGATTCAAGAGAGTAATGTAAATCTCTAGTGTTATGCCTAACACTCACAACTTCAGGCAAGGTGGATTACACTCCTACCTTATTATAGAATGTTTATCAGTTACTTATGCCGATGGCTAACTTCTTTGACTTCCTAAACAAAACTGCTAGCATGAAATGACAGAAAAATGTTTGAACATGAACAGTCAACAATAACAAAAAATCAGAACACAATATGGTTAAATTTATACTGCAAATTGTTCTGTAGGAATTTTTATTAATTGGGGATGGGAATAAACCTCATCATGTTTGTCATTCTTATAACCTTATACATGTAAATTTATGCATACACTAGTCCGACATACAATACTTCCATTAAATATATATGTAGGCCTTCTAAATCTACCAGTAGAAAGATTTTTCTATTCATACGGTCAAACTAAGTTGAAAAAGCCTGGCAGCATGAAAATTTTGACAATATTTATCAAATGTTTATATTTCAGTTCTTGATTTATTACAAACTGATTGCATTTTTTATTTGCAACTATGAAGCAACTTTCTACATTGTACAAAGGGAAATGATGTAGTGATTGATCTGTTGAATATCTTAGAAATAATAATAAGGTACTTGTCATTAAAAACTTACCCTTGCTGCTTCTCTCTTTGAATATCCCCTTCTTATTTTCTTTGGCGGTGACATTTGACAAGTTAGTTCCTCTAATGGTGACAACATTTCAAGCCTACACCGTTGGTTCTTTGGTGTTGAAGGTTCATGTACATTTGCTGTTACATTGGGTTGGTTGTCAGTTTCCTTCATTCAGTGGATAGAAGGGACAGCATCGTCATTAAGTTTGACCTCTTTGGTGTCCTACCCATATGCTCTACCCCAAATTTGTGCCTAAATGGGAAGCTTTCTCGTGTGAAATAAAAAGAGCAGAGGGCAGAAAACTTATTCGGACCATCCCAGTTTGCCCTTTTGATTTTCACAAACTCTGTCCACTTACGACGAAGTGCTTGGTCTTTCGGGAAGGAATGCATGGAAAACCCATCTGCATTTTTATTCCCACACTTTGCCGCAACACACCTGACCACACTACCCTTGCTCGTACCTCCACGATCTCCTCTTGGCATGATTATGATGATAAAACTTTACAAAGTGACTAATATGGAACTGCAACACGTGCTTTGTTTATGTTCTGATTGAAACGGAAATAAACTCTGTTCAAAATATGACGTCAGACGATCTACACACTCCAGACATTCGGTCGTATGTGTATTATTTATAGAAAACACACCTGATCGTGTTTCTCTGTTATTATGTAGAATTGTTCCATCTTTATATATATATATATATATATATATATATATATATATATATATATATATATATATATATATATATATATATATATATATCGCTTCCAAATTATATTTCTATTCAAATAACATTGAATTTTATTTACTTTATCTACACTGGTATGGCACTTTAACTGAAGGAGCTCGTGATTTTAAAGTCATAGATCAAGACACAAATAAATAAGTGTTTGTATTTATGACTATGGTTGCAGCAGCTGGTGTAATTTACTTTTACTCTTTTTACTCTTCTCCCCTTTTTCTTTTTATTCTTTTTCTTACTAAATATAAACTTAATAGTAAAACTACAAAGAACAAGTTAATTAATGCAAGAATTATGAAAATGGCATTATTAAAATTTAAAAAAATATTTTAAAAATCCAGCTAATTTATATTTTTAAAAAGTCCGCTTATTACGCTGCCAGAGATACCAGGCAGTGTTTCTGTTGCATATTTACCTATCTCAAGCAAATAGTTGCCAATATTTTACATACCTCTTTGAACTTTGTTTACCTGATCACCGCCAATACCTCTACCAGATGTTCCTCTTCTTCCAACGCCTCTTGTTAAACCTTTTACAAAATGTTCATACCTATAGCTGTAAATAAATTGTAGAGATTGTTGCACCTTTTTCTTCGAACAGCTGGTTGAACCTTTCTCCTCATGGCAACTGTTCTGTAACTTTTGAAGCATTATTATTAACATTTTATATTTAAATTTAATTTAAAAGTTCAAGTTTGCAATATCTCTTGCATTTTAACTTTGGTCTTTTCATCTCTTGCTTTACTGATATCTTCTTTTTAAAATATGTCTGATTTAGTGGATCTTACTTTTAAATTTACTACCTTGAGAATATTTACGTAATTCTTAATTCTCTTTCTTTCTTCCTGAATTAGTAATCTATCTACACTTCCTTCTTGAGAATAACGTCTTTTAAAAACCTTCTTCTAGTTTTTTAATTTAATTCTCAAAATCTATATTTCCATTTTAAAATCATTACATACTTTGCTCGCATCACTTACAATTTCTTCCAACTATGTGTCATCAAACATTTTTATTATCTGCCTGTTTGTAACTGTTGACTGTCCTTGCTTTCGCTCATTTTTGGGGCGAATGTTTGGATCTCTATTTCCTCAGTAAATTGTATTGACTGCCTTTCTAAACCATTTGGCTATTTGTATTTGGTTGTTTCCTTATAGTTTCTTCTCTTTCCAAACCTAAAGACTTTAGAAATAGAGTTTGGAGCTAACATTTCTATTTAAAGTACCGTTCGAAAAATTTGTATCATTGTTTTACCTATTTCTTGGTAAAGGAATCTTTTCCCCGCAATTTGTTAATGAGTTTGAATTACTTTATATTGATCTTCATCTATGTTTGAGTTATGTTTAATACATTTTTCATGTTTATCAACTACATTTGTTGATGGATGTTGAGGAGTTTCAAATCCATCATTGGATAAAATATTAATAAAAGGCTAATCAGTTGTGACACCAGTCGATTGTTCCAGATAATCATCTTAAAAGTAAACAGGATTATCAAAAGTATGATAAAGATCTCTACCGTGAAATCCTGCCAATTTACACTATATAAATGAATCAAACACAACTTGAAAAAGAACTGGTTTTCTGCCGAAGAAAAAAACAAGAGCGTGAGAAGCAAATTGAAGCAAAAACCATGAAGAAGAATACAAACAGGAATTAAAAATTAGTATAGCAAATGGGACATATGAGGAAATAACTGGTAAACATTTAATTGACAATGATTTGGAAAATATGGACGGAAGTCAAATCAAGAAAACGTTTTTTAAACATTGTGTTAATGCGAGATCAGCTAAAACTCAAAGTCATTGTTAAATGCACTAATATGTAACATCTCTGATAAGTAAATTCTTCTATTATAATTTGAACGATTTACAGACAGAATTGAAAGAAGATTGTATAACTTTACTGGGGTTTTATCATTTAGGTCGGGATTATCTATTTCTGCACTGAGTGCAAGTTTGATAACATTTTTCAACACACACATTTTAAAAGCCAACAGACGAAAAACAGACCACTGAAAATAATAACAAATACATGTACACTGGATTTTTTTTAATTGATGCATTTTTCCTATGTGTATGGTTTCAACTATTACAGTAGTTTTTCACTACCAGCTGGTTAAATCATTTCGAAAATAAGATACAAACACACTAAAACACGTGATTACAAATATCATCAATTATAAAGTTAGCAGTTCGAAAAGATTCTACTTTTATTGCGTTTTTTTATTTCTGTTTTTGAAAGCATTTTATAATTTTTAGACTTACTTTTAATTGCATTCATATATATCGTGTTTGACCCGTAAAAAAAAAACCATTTTTCTTTATTGTTCTGAATCAGATAAATCAAAAAAGGCATAAGGAATATCAGGATCTATACCTAGATCATTTTTGTGAACACCTTCAAACTTAGCCATTTGTTGTAAAAGTCTAATGATCGAACATTTTAAACGTTGTATCCGATTTGATGTTTTGAATGAATGCACTGTATTTATTAATGTGTTCTCTATTATCTTCTCTGCACAATTACAATAGTTCTTATTATTTTGACTTCACTTTTATAAACATGTCTTAGATTTACAATAGCCGTTTTTGTTGAACTCAGTAGCGACTTTTTCTGTGTCCCAATTGACGCATGTCTTGGTCTCTAATTATTTATTTATTTATTTTCTTGTTATAATTAATTTGTATTACTCAAATTATATTACTGTCATCTTTTAAATTAATTTAAGATGAGTTCAAGTTTTAAAAAGTTTATATAAAAGCTGGCGTTGAAAAATTTGCAAATAGCCTTAACGTTAAAATCATGTTAACTGTTAATTTTTTTTCAAAATAGATGGAGACGAAGCAAAGAGTAGAAGGTGGTGAGAGAAACAAACAACTTTTTGAGAGAAAAATGAAGAAATATTTAAGGTTGACAAATAACCAGAGAAGGTAACTTCACAAAAGAAGAAAGGTCATTGCTGAGTTCAACTTGGAAAACATAAACATTTTTAAAAAATTTAAAGTAAGCTAAGACGGAGAAACAAAAGCAAGAGTAAGATTCATAGCCAGGTGAGAGTAAAACTAATCTCGTTAAAGAAGAAGCACAAACAAGTATCCAGAGCGAAATGGATTACTTATTAGGTGGTGTAATTATTGTACGAGTAATATGTGTTCGATTAATGCATTCAGAGAGTCTATATGCAAAGACTGTGTCTGTTTTTAAAGCTGCTATACCCAATAAGCCACCTCACTAAATTATTTTTAAAAATAAATAAATAAATAAATATTAATAATAAAAATAATAATAATAATAAAGCCGTTAAACTATTTACAGAGCAAAAAGAGCAGATGTGCTGTGATAGGGACAGCAAGCGAGAGAGATCTAGTCAGAATTTCGCAGTAATATATGGTAAATGAAACCAACAACATAACTACCATTGTTTACCGTGTGTTATGTATAATGTTTATATAATATTATAAATGTTTTAGGAAATTATAAATGTTTCTTGACTTTAATATTTGCTCAAACCTTAATGTTATCTATAAGGTTTACATGTTTAGCTATTGTCTTTGAGTTAGGTTGCTTACTTAGTATTTGAGTTCAAGGACGGTCTTGGTAAACAAGCTGTTTATTTAATTTGAGCTCAGGGTTGATTTTGTTCACAGATAAAACTAAATTTTCCATTAGAGTTGTGTGTTAAAAGTCACATACACCATCTAATTTTCTAGAACATTCTGTCATGTGACCTATCTTTATATATACCATGTTTAGTGGACAGTTTTCAGTTTTCACCTTACCATCAGTTGTTAAAGGGTTATTACAGTTGTGAAAAATCATTCCAAATTGAGAGAGAGGAAATAATAAAAATATTCATTGGATTATAAGTGCTCAAAGACTTTTGGATTTGAGATTTTGAATTGATGATTTTGGGATTTATGTGAACTTATTCAAAGATATTCTGGACTACTTCATTTTGGCGCATCAGGACATTCCAGACTATTGGCACATCAGCACATTCATTGATACCGAAATTCATTCGGAATATTCTATATTTAGGACTTGTGATTAGGACACTTAGGATTATTGGATTATTTAAATTTTAATTCACGTTACTGTAACTGTCTTTTTGATTTTGATTTTTGTTATCTAGAAATAAATTGCTTGCTGATTTTTACTTGATTTGTTTGGTTTCACTTTCTTTCTGTAACATTATTCTTAGACCATAGAGTCGTAACACATGCAACATTAAATTCAGTTCTTAAAACTAGTTACAGCATTTTTTTTTGAAGATGTTTAAGAAGTCAGTCGAATCACCAGCAAACGTGTACTTTGAAGAAATCATGAAGTATATTATTCTGATTTCTTACAGCCAGTTCACAAATGATTACTTGACAGCACAAGAGATACTACTAGACAAGATAATCAAGTAAATAAATGAGTGCTTGTGGTTAACGATGCTAAAATCTAAGCCAAAGAAAGCGCAGAGGAGCAATACCGGTAAGCTTGGGAGGACACTTAAACAAACTGTGAGAGAAGCGAAGAGGGGCAATGACAGAAAGCCTCAAAGATGATATTCTGCTGTAATTCCCAAATCTTATGCGGAGAAAAGACAAAGTGCATATGTTGTACATATAAATGAGAGAAGAACACCAAGTAAACCAATAATGTATCCAACATTGACTTCAGACAATTCTCTTAATTTCAAATTGATGAAACTGAACGAAATTAAAAATTATTTTGTCCAAGAGATTGAACATTACAGAGGTATCAGAGAAAAATACAAAATGGCATAGAAGTTTTTAAACTGGATAGAGGATAGCATGATGACTGTATCTGGTGGTATGTGTCTTGCATCCGCTAGTTTAGGAATCATAGGAATAGCAACATGAAATATAATCCCTCTGGCCTTTAGTGGTTTTGACGCAATATTGGATTTATTGCAAAAGCTTTCGAAGGAAAACTAGTATACAGTTAAATTTTAAAAGACGCCGAGATTGTAACTACTGCCATAAGTAAGTTGAACAGTATTGATTATAAGATGAGTAAAGCAAATAACGTTAATTAAATAAGTCAGGAGGAATTTAATATAATATTTACCGAGTACAAGAGATACCTGGAGATAAAGAATGCAATCAGAAAGAAACTAAATAACAGAGTAAGCCAAAATATTGAAGAGTTAAACGAAAATCTTTAGAGGAGGGAAATAAAATAAAAGAAAAAGAGATTATAGAGAAACTTACAGTTATTTGAAGCACTTCTACAAGAAAGTAAGAGGATACAACATAACTGTATTAATTAATCTGTATATGTTGGTTGTTTGAATGTTAACTGTTTAAATGTAGGTTATATAAATTGAAGGTTATATTATAAGAGCAACCTGAAAAAGAAAACTATTTTACAAATTCAGTCGACACCAGATATGTTAAATTGTCCATTTCTGTGCAGAGAATAGATTTGGTAGTCGTTTATTACAATATTTCCAACGAACTGAAAAACAACATAAAACCAAAAACTTTTTAAATTCCTGATCGATTCTATAGTCTCGAAATGTGCATGAACATAGTCAAAGGGGGAATAACTGCACTTAACCATAGTGAAGAAGTATTGATATTGAATGCCTAAAACACAATTCTAAAGTTCATGTAACTCCTAGCAATATCTGTACAGTTTACATAATCAACTCTAAATTGCTAGGAATAGTCAGATATCTATAGATATATCTACCGAATCAGATGCAGTGTGTGGGTTTTTTAAAGATAATTTTTGTTTTTTTCATTTTCCTCGACCAGATCAATAAAAAAAAATATTCCAACGAATATTATTCAGGTTTACTAGAGTCCTCTCTACCCGTGAAAATCTTTTGTGGTTATTTTGTTTCATACAATAGTAATGGTCATTGGACATAATTACAAAGAAGTACCATAAAGAGGCCGAATATCAGCATGAAAGATGAGGATGCGAAACTAGATTTTCATGATATGATTGTAAAGTATGTGTTTTGCATAGCTCCGGGGTTTACACTTTAAGAAAATAATAATGTGGGAGAAAGATCTTTAAGAGTTTCTAGTGATTTTAGTTTCAAATCACGCGGGGAAAACAGCTGCAAAGGTAAAACCTGGATATCTTGAACTAGATCAGTTAATAAAAAATGTACTTAAACTTGAATAGACGCCGTTTCACACATTTAGGTGATCCACCAAAAGCAACTGATGCAGCCACTAGACCGTTTGTGCAAAGACACGGGTGACGACTAATATGTAAGACTTTGGAGGATAATAATTTAAAAGATATAAGAACACGAAGAGAACAAATAGATACTAAATGAATATCTAAAAGGGCTGCTAAAAGTGAAGAGTTTCAAACACAGGTTGATGATAACAAGAAAAAGATCGTAGATGCGCAAGACAGGTTTAGACAGATATGTAATACCCTGTCTAATGCTATAAAAGTTTTGCAAAGTTTACTGAAGTATGCAAGAGAAAGGGCAGGTGAAACAGAACATAACTTACAGGTCAATGAACAAATGATAAACTCAGATATAGATGCATTAGAGAGTGACATGGAATCATAGTGTTATACAAGCTTTTTCTAGTAAGGTTTTGGATGAATGTGAAGAAACATATTTCAGAATCCAAGTAGATGTATTTAATTTGTTAATTACTTTCTGAATTGTTTAAGTTAAGTTCTTGTCTAAAGTTGTGTCTAAGTAGTCACACTTCTCAACTCTTGATACTGTCTCATTCTTGAGCTGAAAAGATGTTGGTGTCAGCAAGTTTTGCTTAATTTTTATGTTGTGTTATCTATTTTATTATATAATCTTTGTGATTTTGCAATGATGAATCGGAATAAAAGCCATTTAAACACTTCTTGTGAAAGCTTTGTTAGTTTCCTTGGTGCTTTTCTTAATTTGAGATTACGCCAATCTTGGGAAATCCTTTATTCCACAATAATGATAATTACTTCGATCGGGTTTGCCTGAATCAAATACGATTAACATGATTGTTTCTAACATATTAATATGTTATGTATGATGTTTATATAATATTATAAATATTTTAGGAAATTATAAATGTTTCTTCACTTTAATATTTGCTTAAATCTTAATGTTTATCATGAAAAACATGTTTAACTAGTGTCCTTGAATTAGGTTGTTTTGATCAATATGTTTTCTCAATTTGAAGGTCAAGGTTGAATTTTGTTTACAAGTAAAATTCCATTAAGATGACACACATTCTAGAACATTCTGTCATGTGACCAATCTTTATATATGCCATGTTTGGTGGACATTTATTGAGTTTTGACATTACCATCAGTCTTGTAAAGAGCTATTACAGTTGTGAAAATTAATTCCAAATTCTAAGAGAGGAATTATTTTAAATATTCATTGGATTATAACAGTGCTCATAAACTTTTGGATTTTGGATTTTTAATTAATGATTTTGGAATTTATGTGAACTTATTCAGAGATTTTGGAATACTTCATTTTGACATCAGCACATCAAGATTACTAGTACATCAGGACTTTGGAGACCATTAGCACATCATAACATTCAAGGACACAGCCGTGAATTCGGAACATTCTATATTTAGGACTTGTGATTAGAACAATCATTCTTATTGGATTATTAGGATTTCAAAACACATTACTGTAAGTGACTTTTTGATTTTTCATTTTAATTATCTAGTAACAAATTGCTTGTTGATTTTTTTACATGATTTGTTGGTTTCACTTTCTTTCTGTTACATTTTTCTTAGACCATAGAGTCGTAACAAATAGATATATTAAAATCAAGATCAAAGTCATCAACGTCTCCTATTTCTATTGGGCATATGGAAACCAATGTTTATATCTGTCATGGTGATATTTTGATGATCCTGTACGGGTGATCTTTTTGTGGGTTTATCAATGATTCTATAGCAAAAGATAATTATTATTTGAATTTTGAACGTAGTACAAGCATTATTATTTTTTACCCATTCTGGTAATTCTATGTATAGACTACCTATCATTGGATGGTTTCTATCTACATGTAATGTTATATCCCTGCAAAACCCCAATGCGTGTCTAGATCTGTTTCTTGATAAAATTTTGTGTTTAGTATTTCAAACATCCTGTCAGTTACCCTTTGCATTTAATTTCTGTTCATTGTGTTTAAAGGCTTTTTCTGTAACACCAATTCACAAATTCCAATCTATATTCCGTCATAATTACGAGCCTAATTGATAAATCTAGCTGAACTTTTACAGATCCCAAATCTGAAAGTTTTCTACTTATTTTTTTTTCATGTATGGTTAGACATCGTTTAAAAATAAAAACAAATCCTTATCGTTTTCATCTCATATCCGTACTCGCATAATGTTTTTTTTAAAGGAATCGTGCAGCCTTCTGGTGATAATTCTATTTCTAGCGTTTATGATAATTATGTTTGTTTCCCATCTAGTACGGAGTCTGATTAAAGGTGGCTATAATTTTGTTCAGTCTGATTTTGGTATTTTGAATCAAGAATCTTTATAATTTTTTAAATTTTTTTATTTAAAAATAAAATAAAAACATCAGTGTGCATATTACTTCTTTTTGATTGAACATTGAGCTCCTTTTTACAGTTTTCACACATTCGCAAGTATGTTTTGGTCGTATTGTCTGATTTTTTGCGATATCCTCTATTATGATACCGGTTCGATTTCATAATATTTACACAATATTTTGCATCTTTTGTACAGTGTGTTTCGACGTTCAATCTGGTCAACAGGATTTTTCTCAATCACAATTTGAACATGTATTTGTATCCATTTATATATCCCACATTTGTTTTACATATAAATATTGTACGCAAATATTTTCCTGACGCAATAGTTTCTTTTGGTTTCCAACTATTTAAAGAATTATCGTATCGTTTTCATTGTATTAGCACATATTTTTGAATATTATTTTAGTTATTTGTTTATTTTTTATTAAAACTTTTCTCAACCTTGAACAGTTCATCTTGTTTTTCGTATAGAGAAAACACTTCCTAGGAAAATATTCCTTAAAAATTCTCTCCCTTTTAGTCTTTTAAAAATTTAAACACATCAGGTTAACCTAAGATTACTTGTCAAATTTTAAAAAATCACATCCGTAAATTTAGGAGATAGCTTTTTTGCAAAATTAGATTGCTATTTTGAGATCCTAACTTTCTCACCAACCGTATATTTGGGCATTCAATAGGTATCAGTAGTTAGGTAACCAAGTAAGTTAATCCATACTTTTGACCCAATAGTAGCACTGGATTGAAACATCGACACTTGTACTTGGAAGAATAATGCTAAAGGTATATTTTTTAATTTTATTGGCGGTAAGTTGGTCAGACTGAATAATGTATACTTTATAACTGATTTGTTTGGTTTGTAATGATTTATTGCGTTGCTTCGCAATGCGAATGAGTTTGGCTCGACTCCTCACTGTTTGGCGATTTCGGAGTCTCACATAGACTGACTCGACTCGTCGCTGCTTGGCAATTTTGGAGTATCACATAGCTACGTAGTTCAGAACTGGATTGTTCATGTTTAATATTTTCGACGTTTTAGCTCAAAGCATTATATATTACTTTAAATAGATTATATTTTAAATTTACTGCTGACAAGATGTTCAGAGTAAATAATATATATTTTAACATTTGTATTGCTGTAAACATGTTTTATTGCGTTGCTACGCAATACGAAATGAGTTCGAGTCATCGCTGCTTCGCAGCCTCTGACCCTTCCATGGCTACATAGCTTAGAGCTGGATTGTTCTATTTTATATTTTTCAATTTTATTTTTAAGGGTAAAATAGCAGAAAAGTTTGTAGGTAATGTTTGTGCAGAAGACTGGCTGGTAGGGTTCTGCGGCCGGGTGGAGTGTTGTTTAAAAAAAAAAAAAAAAAAAAAAAAAAAAAAAAAAAAAAATTTTAGGGTGAGGGATTGGGTGTTATCTCAACAAAACAATGGGAGGGGGTTAGGTTTTAGTGCCCTGGTATATATAATATATCAACTACTAATATTAGACCGATTAATTGGAGCAGATCTAGCTGGTTTTTATTCAAATTTGGCACGCAGCTTTATATTGATGAAACATTGATTGTGACTTTTATGTCCAGGGTGTCTGCGGCTTCAGTTAAAGAAGTTACGGTCCATGATTGCTTGTTCTCCTGATTCTGGTTTCAAAAGCATAAGCTTTAGTATGGATTTTAGGATTACAACTAATACTGGCATGCAGCGTTTTATAGACGAGACCTTAAAAGAGTGCTTTTCAGCTTTCAGCGACCTTGATTGTCCTTCCTTCTAAACAATGATCTCTGCAGCATAACTTTACCAATGGTTGTGGATTTCAAGCAAAGCTGGTATGTGTTTAATATTATGGAGACATCGAATGAATCTGAATTCCAGCATTCTATATTCTGATTTATCCCGTACCACTGTATAGTACAACAAACACATTAGTCGGACCAATGTTGAAAATAAAGCTGTTTAGAGTATATATATATATATATATATATATATATATATATATATATATATATATATATATATATATATATATATATATATATATGTATATATATATATATATATAAGTGCATTTAGAAAAATATTGACAATGCATACAAACGTTTCAATTATCTATTTGTGCATAGTTTACCTTGCGAAATGTGATCAGTTGTTCCTTTCCCTTTATGTAAGGTTACCTCCTTCCCCTCTAAACTGCATGTCAAAATGTCAAAAATAACCCAACTTCACGCAATCTCTCAATGCAAATAAGACTTGTGCCAGATAGAAGATGACTAGATGCGAAGATATCACATATAAACTGCAAGATATTGGCTATATCAAAATACCTTAATGAGCATTTTGTTGTGCAAATGACGTTAGTGGGTATCATTAATTGGTGGTGTGGTGGCCCAGACTTGGGGGTGGGGCTGAGGTGGGGTAGGGTGTGATCTAATCTAAACCCTGTTTAATTTTTTTTTATTTATTTATTTTTTTTTGGGGGGGGGGCGGGTTCATGAAGATAGCAAAATTAAATATGAATACTTTCCATGCATGAATAATGTTCTGAAATCTCAGTCTAAAGTTACTATATTGTGAATTCGTTTTTGAGATGCACCAAAACCTATATAATACTATATGGAAACTGCGTCTTATACACAACCTCTCTTTACATGACCCCTGGAACTTTCTGTGAACTCACTCTTAATTTTACTTTGAAATAAATTTTGGAATAGGTAAAGCTCTCTGGTATATTAGAAAACACTAGGACATGTAGAACTGAGGTCGGTAGTGTACTTACTGCAAATGAAGTGGACACAATCATTCTAAATAAGATTGTATTGATCCAGGTAATAATGTTTTTATTCCCATTAATCACCAGATGCATGAAATCAAAAGAGTTTCGTATATGTATTAAATTTTTATGAGATTTTGAGAGAAATGATGTCTAGGCCAGTTGTTTGACCTTGTCATGTCGATCAGCTGATAACTGTCACTCCAAGGTGCGCCACATGGTCCGCAGGACAAAAAAAAAAAAAAAATTGGCGCTCTGAATTCACGTCTTCAAATAAAATCCTTTAATGGCTCAAGTTACCTGATTCATTTTGGACATAACATTTTTTATTGCTATAGGTTATGCGACACAAATGTACACCTCTATATATCTACGTCAGAGTGTTGCGAGTTCCAAAGGTACGGATACGCGTCTGGGGCAATGTGCCTACACTTCCGAGTTGACTGACTGGGACAAACTCCTCAAGACAGCTTATAATAAAACGTATCAAACCTTTAACCCAACAAGTATTTAATGCATTCAAAACGCTGCCAAACCACAAACAAGAGGCCCATGTGGGAATGAGATCACCTGCCTGAGATCTACATAAACGCCAAACTTAAAAACATTTGCCTAAGAAATCTGGGCTGGTATGATGCATTCTGACAATTAAATATGTTTTAAAAGCCCTCATATTGATGTAGCAACTGCATCATTTGTGCAAAATAAATGCCTTCATACCAGTGTGATTTCTGTCAAATTTATTTAAATTCTGTTGAGAAGTTTGTTTGAATTTTAGCTCAACTAGACGTTGCACGTCGTACGTCGTCCCGTTCATATGACCACTGTTACTAAAAACTAAAACAAAAACAACTTTAAATGGCTGCTTCTCAGATTCTCTTTCATCATAATTTGACCAAATACAGCACATACACACACACACACGCACGCACGTACGCGCGCGCAAAGTTTTGGCATGAGGGGCTTTGAAATGTACACAGATAATGCCGCTTCGCCATTAAATATCGCCACTGTTACTAAAATAGAAAAGACTTCGAAAGACTTCTCAAAAACCACTTAATAGAATTATACCAAATTTGACTGAAAGCATCTTGGCATGTAGGGCTTTTAAGTTTATACAAATGTTGCCAATATGCCATCAAAATGGCTACTACTACTAAAGATAGAAAACCTTTATAATAACTGCTCTGAAAAGCCGCGTAAATAAATCTGATCAAATTTGAGAGAAAGCGTCATCGCTTAAAGGCCTTTGACCATCAAATATGCTGGCCATTACTAAAACTAGAATAAAAAACCAAAAAAACCCAAAACCCAAAACCAAAAAATTAATTTCAGAACCTTATCGATAAACAAAAGCCACTTAACAGAATTTGACCAACTCTGATATTAATAATCCTGGCATAGAGGCCTTTCAGTATTTGACAAATGACGTTGATGTGATATCATTCGCAACTTCGAGGTCAATCCTACGGATCATATCTTGAATGTATGCCGATAGCTGCCATTCGGACCACCTCGACTATTTACGAAACAAGGATTGACCGAGAAGTTTCGAATGAATCACACTATTCTTGAATTTTGCAACATCTCGGTCAGTCCTACGGTCAATCCAATCTTAGAAATAGCCGAGGTGGTTCGAATATATTGCGGTTTATTTTTTCCGAAGAAATTTATGGCGAACAAAATATATGATTTTTCTTTAAATTACTGCGTCGACAATCATCCGAGGAATATTTTTGTCTCACAGAAAAAATAGCTGAGGTGATCCGAATGCTGCTCTTGCAGTAATGGCGGCCAGGTTTTATTGCAGAAAAGCATAATTTGCTCAGTTGAAAGGCGTTTCACCAGAATGCTTTCTGTCAAATTTGGTTAGCTTCTTTTCAGCGGTTTTTGAAAAGAAAAAAAAAAGTCGTTTTCCTTCATTTAAATTTTTTATTTTTAATAACTGCGGCCATATATGATACCGGAAATGCATCACTTGTACAAATTTGTAATCCTTTTCTGTAAGGGTGCTTTCTGTCAAATTTGGTCAGATTCTGTCCATTAGTTGAGTTTATGGCGGATCAGTATCAGTGGTATAAATTGACAAGCCATTTGTACAAGGACGCTTTGTGGAAGCTGCAAATAGCAGATGCTTATGTACAACGGACGACGGATGACGCAATGCACAGGGCCCTACCATAAGCTGATAAGCTCACTTAAACTTATGTATAGGTCAGGTAATAACCGCAACTGTATGGTTATAAACAGACTTTTATGTTTTGGATTATAAACTTATTTCCAGTAAAATTAGAATTCTGTATGCTCTCTCTCTCTCTCTCTCTCTCTCTCTCTCTCTCTCTCACACACATACATACATACATACATACATACATACATACATACATACATACATACATACATACATACATACATACATACATACATACATACATACATACATACATACATACATACATACATACATACATACATACATACATACTGGGCCCCGGGGAGCCGAGTGGTCTAAGGCGCTCGCCTTTACCGATCACTGCCATCTCACCTCTGTCCGCGTGGGTTCGAGTCTTGGGCTCGGCCAATGTGGTTATGTGAGAAAGCTTGCCAGTAGCTTCCCGTGGGTCGGTGGTTCTTCCAGAATTCTTCCTCCACCAGATATACCGGCCGCCATGTATAGCCTATCATGTGCTGAAAAATGGCGTTAAACCCATAAAACCAAACCAAACCAAACCATACATACATACATACATACATACATACATACATACATACATACATACATACATACATACATACATACATACATACATACATACATACATACATACATACACTCAAAAAGATCGCATACACATGTTCTCCTGACAGCAAAAAATAATCGTCGGGATAAAAATTTCGTTGATGGCGAATAAAAGAGCGAGAAAATTGCGTAGGGTCACACGGTTTATCTTCACTCCCAATTTACAATACTATTTTCCGTGGTGAATTTAACGTCATCAACAAAAACCGAAATTATACCTTCAACGAATATGTCTGATTTTTACTCTCTCGATTCTAACATAAAGCTAGAATTGCTGCCTATCAGCATTTTCATCTCCCTATCTGCCCTTTCATCTCCCTATCTGCCCTTTCAAAGTTGTCTTGTATTTCATTTGTGCAAATAGAAAGTAATTTGACCCTGAAAGTCATGACGTCATTCATGACTTTTGTAACAGCATATAACCCACTGAATGCCCGTAACCAGTCAATGCAGCATTTTTAACGTCCCTCGTGCTTGGTTTGCCGTACACAAAGATATTATGCAGAGTAAACGCACTCAGATCATTGCACAAATACAGACACAGGTTACACAATCAACATGTATATAGATAAGACTGTATAGATAAGACTTTTTGACTATCGCTATATTCCTACAGCAGCGTGTACAATTGTCGGATAAAGGGCAGATAAAAAGGGACTCACAACAATATGCTGCCTACTACACAGCTATCTGGTACATTATGAGGAACCCTACAATTATATTCAAGTCAAGACAAATTTATTTATAGTCGGTTTTCACAACATTAACATAATATCACCCGAGCCTTTATACCGACATTATTAAAGGACTCGTTCAACATTAGGAATTAAAAAAATTATATGCGTAAGATACTAAATCTCATTAAGAACTGACAAATCACATTACATACATAAGACCATAATTAATATGGTATGGAAAATAAAACAAACGTGGCATTACAGAGATGATGAGATAATGTACGTACATAGCATATAAAATATCTCAATTGTGTGGCATTACAGTACACATATACATACAGAAATAAAAGCATTGCTTCCCCGAAGCTGGTTGGAAGTCAGCTCCGCGGTCCCACACCAAAAATATCATTACAAAAAAGAATTAAACCATATTTTGGTGTTATCACCATGGGCAGTTCTAATGAATCTCTATATCGATGTTCTCACCATAGGGATTTCTACTGTATTTCAATTTCGATGTTCTTACTTTGGACAGTTCTATATCGATGTTCTTGCCCTCGGCAGTTCTATATCGATGTTCTCACTCTAGGCAATTCTATATCGATGTTCTCACCCTGGGCAGTTTTATCTCGATGTTCTCACCCTGGGCAGCGCTATATCGATGCTCTCACCGTGGGCAGTTAAAATATATATCTATATCGATATTCTCAGCCTGGGAATTTCTATTGTATTTTTATATCGATGTTCTCACTCTGGCAGTTATATATCGACGTTCTCACGCTGGTCAATTTTATATCGATGTTCTCACCCTGAACTCGATACTCTAACCGTTAGCAGTTCTAATGTATATCTATATCGATGTTCTCGCCCTTGGCAGTTCTATTGTATTTCTATATCGAAAAAAAGAGTCAGAATTCTGCTTAGAATAGAATGTTTAAGAGCGTGCAAATAAATAGGAGATTTTGCAAAATTTATAATCCGAAAACCACCTAGCGCAATCCACCTTAGCTCTCTTGTTGTTAGAGATGGTGAATTATTAAACGTTCATGATGTACTTGCTCATCTTATAAAGGATACGGGATGGATTTCACCCACAATCCAAACTGAGTCTGTACTCGAGTACCGAAACCGGCGATAAGTCTGAAAGATGATTTTGTTCAATCTTTAGTTTGCCTTTCCGTTTGTCCATTCAAGACTTTATTTAGAATACTTGTACAGTCAAAGACGACGAGAACTCATCAACAAACAAGCGTCTGTATTCAGTTTTATGTGTTACGACTCTATGGTCTAAAAAAATGTAACATAAAGAAAGTGAAACCAACAAATCAAATAAAAATCAACAAGCAATTTATTTCTAGACAATTAAAGTGAAAATTCAAAAGACACTTACAGTAACGTGAATTAAAATCCAAATAATACAATAATCCTAAGTGTCCTAATCACAAGTTCTAAATATAGAATGTTCCGAATGAATGACTGTACCCTTTAATGTGCGGATGTGCAATAATCTTTAATGTCATTGATGTGCAGTAGTCTTTAATGTGCTGATGTGCCAAAATAAAGTATTCCAGAATATCTTTGAATAAGTTCACATAAATCCCAAAATCATCAATTCAAAATCCCAAATCCGAAAGTCTATGAGCACCTTTATAATCCAATGAATATTTTGAATAATTCCTCTCTCTCAATTTGGACTGATTTTTAACAACTGTAATGGCTCTTTAAAGACTGATGTTAAGGTCGAAAACTGAAAACTCTCCACTAAACATGGTATATATAAAGATAGGTCATATGACAGAATGTTCTAGAATATTATATGGTGTATGTGATTTTCGACACATAACTCGTAAGAAATTCTGGTTTTGTCTGTAAACAACATCAACCCAGACCTCAAATGGAATAAACAACTTGTTAACCAAAACCGTCCTTGAACTCAAATGTTAGGTCAACAACCTAATTCAATGACAATGGCTAAACATGTAAACATTATACTTGACATTAAGGTTTGAGCAAATATTAAAGTCAAGAAACATTTATAATTTCCTAAAATATTTATAATATTATATAAACATCATACATAACATACTTTCCAAAAGGTCTGTGTTCAGTTTTATGTTCCAAAAAGTCTGTATTCAGTTTTATGTCCCTAAAAATCTGTATTCAATGTTATGCCCCAAAAAGTCTGTATTCAGTCTGTATTCAGTTTTATGCCCCAAAAAGTCTGTATTCAGTTTTATGCCCTTAAAAATCAACATGATGCCTAGAACATTTATTTTCCTTAAATTTAAAATTGACAACGTATATCTGTGTTGTTTGAACATGAAGTTAACGAAATTCCGGTAAAAGTTCATTTTTTTTTCAAAAAAAATATTAATACTGAGGTATTCAAAAATAAATAAGAGTTCAAACGAGAAAAGGTCCAGTACCGATGAAATGTCCGAAAAGGTCCAGAATCGATTAAATGTCCAGGAAACGTGTTACCCTGGAAATCTGGTACATGTCAGTCCTCAACGAAGTGCGTATGTCCTGTTACAAACATGGAAACTTGAATACTGGAACGATGCTATACAAATTAAAACCCATTATTTTTCAGTTTTTATGCGCCAGCATAACAGTGATAGGACATAGTGTTAACCCTTGTCCACCCGTACGTCTGTCCGTCTCACCGTGGTTAAGGTTTTCGTTTGGGTCATTTCAGATTCTGGTGGGGCATTCGTGTTCCATAAACACATTTCCTGTTAAGCCAAACAATATTTTGCATCGTCAATAGAAATACAATAAATATCTCGACCTATCGACACACAGTGGAATAAAAGAATAAATATCTCGACCTATCTACACACACTGGAATAAAAGAATAAATATCTCGACCTATCTACACACACTGGAATAAAAGAATAACTATCTCGACCTATCTATACACACTGGAATAAAAGAATAAATATCTCGACCTATCTACACACACTGGAATAAAAGAATAAATATCTCGACCTATCTACACACACTGGAATAAAAGAATAAATATCTCGACCTATCTACACACACTGGAATAAAAGAATAACTATCTCGACCTATCTAAACACACTGGAATAAAAGAAGAAATATCTCGATCTATCTACACACACTGGAATAAAATAATAAAGATCTCGACCGATCTACACACACTGGAATAAAAGAATAAATATCTCGACCTATCAACACACACTGGAATAAAAGAATAAATATCTCGACCTATCTAAATACACTGGAATAAAAGACTATATATATCTCGACCTATCTAAACACACTGGAATAAAAGAATAAATATCTCGACCTATCTACACACACTGGAATAAAAGAATAATATAAATTAATGTAGGCGGTTTTTGCCACCAATTTCAGACTATCAGCGTTCTCACCTCCACAAACTCGTGTTAAAAAGCAAATTTTGAACCATTAGCTAATTCGAAAGCAGAGGTGTCAATCGAAAACCCCTTCACCTCAACTGGCATAGAAGCTGACATGTTGTCGAAGTGGCCAAATAGATGCCTTTGAACCATGAATACAAATATTTGAATTTGCAATCATTTTTTAAGATGAAAACTTAATAAAACTGATTGATTCGATTCTAAATATTTTTATTTCGACAACTTTAGTTTTAATGATTTGGTTACTGTCACTGCAGTACTATTTTTGGTTAAATTAAACGCCATGTTAGCGCTTATTCGCTCCCCACATATTTTAAACCTACTGCTGGATTGCATTTATTGATACGCATAAATTAAATTAAATAACCTATATCTTGTGACAGCACAAACTGGCCGATGCACGTTTTTGATATCCAATAATAATAACAAGTGTATTCTTTATTATTACTTTCACTTTGAATAAAACAGTTAACTTTCCTATTTATTTTTAAGTTGGCAAATTTCCCTAGATACATACATAAATCAATGAGTGTTCAAAGACTTCCACACGGTGCCTCTCAGCTGGTCAGAAATAATTAGGTCATGTACTGTCCATTACTCGTGATTTATTAATGGCGACCTTCACATAAACTCCCCAGACATACTATACCAGGGGTGCACTACATACAGCCCGCGGGCCCCATGCGGCCTGCTGACACATTTTGTGCGGCCCGCGGGCCGTGTCCTTACTTTACACATGTGTATTTATGCTTTTATTATCGACGCAAAACTTTCGCAGTGCGGTCCGCTTAGTTCGCATCAAGGTTGATTTTAGCCCATGTAATTAATATATGCGGAATTTAAGGAAGACATTGTATAAATCAGATTAAAAGATCAAGGCTCTTTACTCTTTATTGCTTAATGCAGCTCATCATATCTCATGTTCACGCCCTCTTGCGCGCGCGTGTGTACGTGTATGTAGATCAGAAGCAAGTAATTTACAGCATGCGCAGTCGAGTTGAAGCCAACTGGACGACACATCAAACATTTTCAAGCTGTAATTCCCGTAAAAATAGTTATGTAAACAGTGGCGTACTAAGGGTAAATGGCGCCTGGGGCGATGATGATGGCCCAAAGGGTCAGAATACGAGTGTTGAATTTTTATCAGCTGTTCTGGCGCCCCAATTTCAACGTTTTATTGCGTTTATTGCTTGTATTTTTCTCTTTTTTGTGTTTGCCTTTGAAAAAGACTCAATGAGAGTCGAAATCGCTTAGGCTAGTTACAAACTAGTTTTGCACTGTTCCTTGTCAGTTTATTGTGTTTATCTTAACCAATCCCTGACACACGCGATTCCTTGCTGGATCCACTGCACTTGAACGACTATTATTCTCCATATGATTTGTACTCTTTATATATATATATATATATATATATATATATATATATATATATATATATATATATATATATATATATATATATCTGAATGTTAGAACACTTAACGTACAATGGACCTCGTTAATGTAATAAACTCACATTTCATTTCAACCCGACCGCTGTGTCACGCAAGAATAAACCATCTTGTGACAATCGCCCGCAGCAGTCATTATCATGGCATGAACATCTGTTATGTCTTTTGTTTTGATCATTCCAAATATAATTGTCCTCCGTTTTAGATTAGCTGACAAGGGTCTTCAGTTTGAACGTGTGACTTTTCACGATAAAAGTGCTCTAAAAATGAAGGAAGTTATGATTATGTTTTTTGATTTTACATTTCCCGATAGATTACATTTTATACATTCATTTTCACAAATACTTATGTGTCCTGAGCGGGATTCGAACCCACGCCTCAAGGGTCACTCCGTCAGGCGTTGTGACGTCCGATATTTGTACCGATTGCGACACCAAAACAAGATATAAAAAAAATAAATAAAAAAAAGCTTGCTCAAATGACACTGATAAAGCAATCGGAAATCTCAATACACCATGTATATGAGAGGTTAGCTCCATTTCTTTTTTTTTAAGTCTTATTTGGATATTAAAATAATCGCATCATCATATAGTAGCAACACATACTTAAACCAAGGAGAAGAAGCAAACATGAGTGACCCTATGGAATGGCAAATCGAATTGCCGCATAGAATTCAGAGCGACTAAATAAATGTATTTCTGATCAACAGTATCTACGAGAGAGAGAGAGAGAGAGAGAGAGAGAGAGAGAGAGAGAGAGAGAGAGAGAGAGAGAGAGAGAGAGAGAGAGTATCAGGCTGCAATCTCGATACGTTTTATCGGGGCTTATTGACGTTAACTTCCTTTCCAAAACACGTTCAGCACTTCTCTGTGAACCACAACAAAGCTTCTGATTTTTTCGCCCAACCTTTCGATCAACAAGGACAGCTTCTACTATTTAAGAAGGAAGAGGTGGGGTGGGGATGGGGTAAGGTGGGGTCACCTAAAATGCTTACACTTAAAGTTTATACTTTTTGTGTATTTAAATTGCAATTGGAACTGAACAGAATGTGTACTTTTATTAAGTTTTCTTTAGAACATAATGTCGTACAAAACCTGAAAATGTGACTTGCCTAAACACGAGGTATAGCCCACCTATTCGATACCACTTAAATAATCGACTCACCCTGATCTTGTCAGGTGTTTTATACGTCCTCTTGTTACGATGGGACTTGGAGGAATATAATGTGGAATGTCAGTGTTCCCGACTCTCTCTCTCTCTCTCTCTCTCTCTCTCTCTCTGCATATTATTAAAATTTGTGATCGATCGAACTTGTAGCCTTATATTTTCAAAGTCTTTTACGTTTGATTAAGAATCGTCGTTCACAGGATTTTCTTTTACACTGTACACACGAGTTGTGATGTCATGCATTTCACCATAGGTTTATGATGTCATTTTATAATATTGTAGCAGTTGTAGGATTCTCATTGCCATCTGTGTGTGGCCTGCGATTTACTTTCATCCATAAAAGTTTTGTTCTGTTCTATTTCTGCATTTCCAATGCACTGCCCTCCTGGTTGATGAAAACAAACATTAGCCTGCAATTAATTGTGCTCACTGTTCTCTGCGAATGGTCTGAAAAGTAGTACCAGTGGGCTGGCAAAATGAAATGGTTTTTTTTCCTTCGGTACATACAGGTGTGAACCAAAGGGTCTGATTAATCAGATCGCTGAAGATCGAAATAAAAACAGACAAATGCAATTATTACATAAGATATTTTAGATTGTTATGAGATATTTTAGAAATCTTATAAGATATCTTATACATTTTTTTGAGATATGTGATGAAATTTCTAAGATATCTTATATAAGGAAGAATTCTATACAATTATATACTTGTGTTGCAGTGAACACGAGTCTTTACATACCAGTAACCTCGTATTGCCCAATGCGAAGCTGAGGTCAATATGATAGGTTAACTTGTTCAATAAACTTCATATTCATTGAAATAAAGGTCTATACTTGGTTTATTATATTAATATAAAAAATAATTGCAATTTAATTTGCTTTAGAACTGTAAAAATGCCATTTTAACTGCATGACGCCTTGAATTTAACGCTATGACTTCACTTAAAGTCAATGACGTCACGACCATGCAACTTGAAGAAATATCACATATTATTACATCTAAACTTTTAATCCAATCAAATTCTCAGACTGAACCACGTTACCGCACAAGCGAAATTGGTATTTTGCAGAGCATGTGCTCTAAAAACTGTATTGGACTGAAGCAAATTCAAGTTGGTGGCTAAAAAAAATCTGGTTTATTTATAATTTTATATACTTGCAATCTCTGTTTAAAAAAATTTCAAAAAAAAAAAAAAAAAAAAAGTTTATTTCGGAACAATGTCGAAGCATGATAATATATTACATTTTTGTGTTTATTGCTTTCTTAAAATCTTATAAAGAATACGACACTTCTCAACTCGAGAGTACTGAAACTCAAATTTTACTAGTGTACAATACATAAACTAAATGAAATACGGAGTTTTTCACATTCACAAGCAATTTAATTTTCAAAAATTATTAGATTTATGTAAAACGCATAAAAAAGATCATTTTACATTGAATAGTACAATATGGTTTTCTATTGTACTCGTCAATGTTGTATGAAAAACCTGTATTGGACTCGACACGTATATCGTCCTAATTGCGATTACAAAAATTTTTTATTCGTAAGGGTCCCCAGAATTAAATTTTGCGGGGGGGGGGGGGGTCTTGCTACAGTACTGGTATTAATGTAAAATATTGTATATTTTAT